>CP092874.1:33839292-33857469 GCA_030710605.1 Cordylochernes scorpioides
TTTACATTTTTGCAAAATGATCGTCTGATAAATAATAATAACAGTGATTGATTGGTTGTAGAGCAATGGCCATATTTTTTTTTCAAATCCCACAAGTACTCAAACACAAACTAGTTAAGTGAACAATTAAAAAGCCACAATGCTATTATTCCACATTACAAAAACAAAAAAAAAAAGCTACTTCTAAAATGAATTCCAGACATTTAAGCTGTTTCTGGTTCTGCAGCAATTTCTTCTTTTTTCTCAATTTCTTCTTTAGGTTTTTCATCCGTTGGAGCCTCTTCACTATCATTTTTGTCTGTTTTTTCAGTTTGTTTAGCGTCTTGTTTATTCGGTGTAGATTTTCTTGTGGTTTTAGTTGTTCTTTTATCAGGTGTTGCTTCATCTTCTGAATTAAAGTCTGAATCTCCTGGATGACAAAACTCTTTAATATGTGCTGTATTCTTACGGTAACAATTTTTACCGTATTTACATGGTGTACGTTTGGCATTTCTAGTAGTTTGTCTAGTGCTTCTTTTCTGAACACTACTTCTGCTGGTGTATTTAGCTTCCCAATCACTATCAGAATTGTTATCGCTGTCATGTTTTCTTTTTTGACGAGATCTTTTTTTGATGTGTTTTCTCTTTTCTGCTTCCCAATCACTACCAGATTCACTACTTCTATATTTTTTACGGCCTTTACGTGTCTTATTTTCTCTTTCCCAGTCACTTCCTGAATCACTAGTCATTTTCTTTTTCTTTGTTTTCTTTTTAAATTCACATTCCCAATCACTTCCTGAATCTTGAAATTCGTTTTCAAAATCTTCATCACTAACAATGAAATCATCCAAAGAAATGCTTGTAGAGGCTTTGATCTTTCTTGATGATCGACCTGTAGATAATTTGACTTCTTCTCTTTTTGGCTTTGAATTTTCCTCATCATCCTCTTGTTCAGATTCTTGTTTTTTTGGTGTTGTTTTCCTTCTTCTTGGCCCTCTTTTATTGTTGGAATCACTTTTGGTTGGTGACAACCAATCTGGTAAAGTCCTTTTTCTAGAACTGTTTGTTTCTGACTTTTGTGGACTTTCTTGATCTGAATCTTTTGGCTTGGAATTATTTGGCAATGTGTCTTTGTTTGTGTCAGATTTTGAATTATTTGATAATTTTGGAGTTGCGTGTGAAATGCCTTTTATGAGCTCGGGATTTGAATTATCCTCTGCATTAAAATCATATTCACTCTCTTTTTTGGCTTTTGTTGAGTTTTCAGAATTTTTAAATGCTGATTCTGAAATTTGTCTTTGTTCTGCTCTTTGTGATGCATTTTCAGTGTTACATTTATTATTTACATCGTTTTCACCGTCATGCTTTGTATCTTTTATTTTTTCTGAAGAGATGTCAATTTTGTACTTAAATGCATGAGGAAGTAATGAAATTATGTCTCCAGAAACTAATATTTGTGGCACATTCTTTTTTAATACTTGGGTATGTCCATCGGTTTGTGATTGATAAAAACATGGGTTTATGTGAGTCGGTGTTATCGTAACAGTACCATCTTCACTTACTTCTAATAATGCATGATTTCGCGAAACCTTTTTGTCTGAACAATTTAATAAAGTACCTCTTCCGATCACAGTTTTACCTACTGGGATCTTTATATTTCCGCCATCATCTAACGATTTCAAATATATTTCTGCCATTTTTTTGAATATTTAAAATTAATTACATGAACATTGATGCATAAATGGAATGTAGATTTATTATTTACATTATTATTTACAATGTTAAATTGTATGATGCTCCTAAAATGTAATTAACTTATTATTAAACATATAATAGAAAGAAGTTAAATTCTAAAAAAATAGGGTTCAAAAAAATCACATTAACGTTAAACTCTCACAATCTTTTAGAAACTCTGTGACACTGAAAAATGACACTAAGTGAATACAATAAAATGATATAACATTTCAATAAAATCGATGCTTCAATTATAAGCATAATAAAGATATAATAGCGGTATTTTTTTAAAATTTAATCGAACATTTCTATCTATTAAATATCTACATACATTACCTAGAAAAATATAATTCTTTTTATTTTTTTTTTATTGCAATGGAATTTAACTTAAAAATAGGCCAAAGACCAATGGAACACACAAAAATATATAAATTATTTTCTACCTTTAAAATTAAACCTGAAAATACTTAGCTTTTAAAAATATTTTTAATCACTATCTTGTCTTTAAGGCCTTACAAGTGAAATTTGGACTCCTCGTGTTTTTCGCACTTTTTTTATCTATAAATAAGGGTTTTCTATAAATACAATATAACTTCTTTAATTAAAGATCCCAAGGGACCAGAGCTTTGAGTTGAATTAAAGTTGGTGTTGAACTATAGTCAGTTAAGATTATTAGTGGAACACATTCACTGTGGTGGACATTTTTTTAGACATGAATTTTTATTCTAGCAATATATTTTAATAAGCCATTTTTTTCACTTATTTAGATTGCCTGTGATTAATTTTCAGTGAGAGAAAGAATTTAATGATATTTTGAAACATGAAAATTACAAATACTATTTTTATATAAGTGAATAATTGCAGGGAAATGAAAATAAATTAGGGAAATATAGAAAATTAAAAAAAAAAATTAATTATGAACGTTTATATAAATCTTTTATGGTTGTTTGCTTTTAGTCAAGAACTTTATTCAGTGTGCATTCTAGCTGATCAAAAAGGCATGCAAGTCCCTTTCCACCTCTATAAGTTATTTCAAATAGCAGAATGTTACACTTTAAGACACATAATTGTTTAGTCAGTGACTAGTGGCCGCTTAATTTAGGTTAGCTAACTAATGACGCCTTAATCGTCCAAGGCAAAATTGATATCGCGCGCATCTTTATGGGCGATGTCGGCGCCAGTATTTGCTCCTTTGCCCCACCGCATTGCAACACTTTTAAAAATGGCGCGCGCCATACGACCACGATGCCATCGTGTGCTGAAGTGTTTAATTTTTAGCCTTCAAGTTGTATTGACACAACAATTACCTGATATCCTTGTCGAAATTTGATTCAAGAAATGGACAGAAATACCCGTTGATGTTGAACTGATGTTGGTTATTTGATAGGTCAAGACATGAAAAAAAAAAAAAAAGGTCGAATTAACGAGGTTATACTGTATATAATTTTTTTTTCAAGGTTAAAAAATATATATAGGAAAGGGGGGGGGGGCGCATTTTTCAAGTTTTGTTAAGTAGTTGACCTCTCTCTCCAGTTATACCTCATATGACACAAATCTAGAAAATAGTCACTTCAGATGCACACTTTTCTGTTTAAATTGTATGAATTAGTATCTATCCATTATCTTCTATTACAAATATCTTATCCATTTTTTTTTATGTAATTGAGGTAAAGAGATCAAAGTGAGTTGAATATAAAGGTATTTAAACATTAAACTTCTAAAACAATTACTAATGATCCGAATTTAATTTATCATTACTAAAAGGGAGATCAAGAGGAACGTGGTGAGTTTCTTTATTGAGCGGTACACAAGCTTTCGGACGTCACCCGTCCTTCATCAGGTGTTGACATGAATAAGAAGGAGATGCTATATTTATAAGCGACAGTTTAAAAATATTAAAAACAATCTGATGCACGCCCGCGAGAGCACATGCTAATAACAAAAAATATAAAAAATTATTTTCAATTTTACTGTGTATAAATATCAGCCCTTGAAAATCTGCATACCTAAGACGAAGTGAGAAAGGCGGACAACGAGAGGCGAAGACAAAAGCAAGAAAAAACAAAAATAAAAATAAAAAATAAAAATAGAAAATCAGCGGAATAAAGATAAAGTTAAAAGTTACGAAGAAGGTGTATCTGAGGTAGAATAAAAAATCGCTCATATACCAACATATCGCCGAGTCCGGACATTCCTTCAATCTCGACAATACAACCCCGTTTATAGCGATATAGCAAACAAATATCAACGCTTAGTTCTTGAGGCCCTTGTTTCTAATACTACCCCCAGCCTCAACAGAAAGATTGACCTCCCGCCCCAATATTCTGTTTTTTATTCTACCTCAGATACACCTTCTTCGTAACTTTTAACTTTATCTTTATTCCGCTGATTTTCTATTTTTATTTTTTATTTTTATTTTTGTTTTTTCTTGCTTTTGTCTTCGCCTCTCGTTGTCCGCCTTTCTCACTTCGTCTTAGGTATGCAGATTTTCAAGGGCTGATATTTATACACAGTAAAATTGAAAATAATTTTTTATATTTTTTGTTATTAGCATGTGCTCTCGCGGGCGTGCATCAGATTGTTTTTAATATTTTTAAACTGTCGCTTATAAATATAGCATCTCCTTCTTATTCATGTCAACACCTGATGAAGGACGGGTGACGTCCGAAAGCTTGTGTACCGCTCAATAAAGAAACTCACCACGTTCCTCTTGATCTCCCTTTTACACTTCAAACGTGGCTATATCTCATTTATCATTACTAAAATGGTAAAATTTGTGCGTGTGGCCAAAAAATTATATATTTTTATTAAAGTTTCCAAACTTAAATGGATATGTGTAAAGAATGGCGTATTTTTGCACTTGCAATATATCAATTGTGGTTAAGAAACATATGGCTTCTTAATCTTTTATCACCTTGTGTGCTCCACTAACCTGGAGGGGTTAGCCAAATAATTGAGAAATCGCCTAGTGTTGCAATAGATGAGGGCTATCCATGCTACACCAAACATCTGATGGGCAATCTGGCCCTCACTGATCACATCCCCATTTACTTCAAGTTTCCACAAGTGGTGATAACTAAGCTCAATCACATATGAGTTGAGTCCTAATGCAAACAAGATTCATTTATCAGTTTCCTTGAATATTTGCTGTATCAAGTTGATTTTCTCTTCATGAAGATATTGTTAGAATAGTGGGTCTGTGTGTGTGCTCACCTCCATTCTTCAGGATGACTACTCTATGTGAGAATGGTCCTTCAATCCAAGACCTTCAAAACCATGTTGATATGATAGAACACCCTCCTATTAAGATTCTTGTTCTTCCATTCACTCATCTCCCAGAGTACTTGGAGGCCCAATAAGAATTTCATGGTCTCTATCAAACTTCTCTCAAGCCTATCACAACATATTCAGAGCAGAAAACCATAGCTTAACCTCAGAAACGAGGTTTTTTGCTGCTGAAGATTCTGCTGCCCCACAGAGGATAGCCTCCCCTCAAGCATAACAATTCCACTCTTTAATATCAGAACAGACAGACTTTACAGTTCTAGAGCATTTACATCCACTAGACCATCAACTGCATCTACCCCACTCTGATGAACTAGACTTTCAGCTTTGGGAAATCACCAGAGCTATGAATCGTTGTGGTAACTGGAAGGCACAAGTCCAAATGACATTGGTACACTATGCCTTGTTCTGGGTAGACTCCAACTACACTACATTCACTACTGTCCAAATCTTTACAGTCTCCTAAGGAGTCAGTTTTCTCACTTCCACTGGGTCATCCCATTTTAACCCTTAACACCTCTAGCACAGCCTCAAACCAGCTAAAAGATGAATATAAGCCCAATACTCTATTAAAGTCTGGAAAAAGTGCTTGAACGGTATATTTTGTGTGTGTGGTGGTGTGTGGGGGTAAGAATGCAAATCCAAAGAGTATCAGATCGATTTTGCGACAATTAATTCAGTTGTCAATTCAGAAAAAACTCTGGTCAAAAATCACAGAGTTCTTGACACCTGAGGAAGACCCTGACAAAAAGCCTAGACATCAGCAAGGTACTTGATATCATCCTGCCATCTTCCAAAGCCTTAATTGCCATGTATGCCCAGACTTGCCTTGTGCATAGCTTCCTTAAAGACAGAAAAAGGTCGGTTTCTCTGCGTGGTCAATCAAAGCCTCCATCTTCTTTCAACTTTGGGAATGTGCTCACTTTATCATTCCTATTCTTACCCTTTCTAATCAGAGAAAGTTTTTCAGATTATTTCACCCTCCAGGTTCATGGTTGTTTGCCTGTTGAACTTATCAACAATTTCTTGGAAAGGATATAATGTGGAAAAATCTGGGGGGGAAATGGCCTCTGATTTATGGCTGAAAACCACATATCAGCGATGGTTCCTGCATCTTCCTCTATATATCACACTTTTTCTATAGAAGGTACCTGCTAATTCTGGAATCTTCAGTACCTCATTACACCTCATGTAAGATTTATTTATTTATTTCAACACACAAAACGCTAAGTTGGTTTCTATACTGGCATTTCCCTAATTGTCAGCCCATGGCTCGACATCAGCATAATGTCTAAATGACTTACCTAGAGAAGGTAATTGAGGGCTATTTCAAATCCTCCCTTGCCATCCAAATGCTTCTCCAACCTCCCTTTACATTACTCAATATTTTCAGCCTAGAATATAAAAATGTCACATCCCCAATATAATCCAGAACAGAGGTTATTGACTCAATAATTCTTCCATCACAACACCAATCAATATACTGATTTCTCACCCTTTCAAGCCAAATTACGAGCCATTCTCTGGCAACCCCAGGAAATATGCTTGTCAAACCAGGAATAACTTCTGATTTACATATTTGCTCAGGAAGCAGTATGAACTTCTGTTCCAGCTCACTCAGCCCTAATAGCTTAGATCATCTGAGGCTAGACTAAACACCACATTACTGTACAAGATCTATCTTGGGAAGGTTGCTGGGCAGTCAAGTCCTCCTTGTGCTACAGCACCTTGATCCAACATTTCCAAACTGCCAGGAAAAGCAACAGAGAATCACCTTTTTAAAAAACTTTCTAGATAATTTGTTGTACAGGCTATAGATGGCTCTGCTTCTTAGTGAACAAGATATCAACCCATACATCCCTACTCACAGTCTCAGCCTACCTGGTTTACTGCAGCACAACTAACTCTAGATATCAGGGGAAATCTGTATTTAATTTAAGGAAGTTGTACCTAAACACAAGGTATTAAGACCAAATCCAAATAAATAAATAGTGTATGACGTTTCAATAACCACGCTGTTATTTGGATTTAGTCCTATTACCTTGTGTTTATAATCTACTAGCCGAATGACCCGGGCAACGCAAGTGTTTTACCCCCGATTGAATGTTTTTATTCAAATACTATTTGTTACAATTATAAATTGCGCCTAAAATAAATGCATATGTTAGTTAATAACTATAGCCTATGTGCTTTATCTGTCTATGTACTGTTGGCTTCCATAGGTGTCTCTTACTGGGTAAAAGAAAGAGAGGATTCCATTTAGTTATTAACTAATATATGCATTTATTTAAGGAGCGACCCGCTCCAACACAATAGTTACAAAAACAACAAAGCGAGTGGGGGGGGGGCATGATGGGGGGGGGGGGGGGGGGGGGGGCAAAGGTGGCGTGATCATAGCCAACCAATAGGAGAGCGCCATTCCAAAAAAAAGCAAACGGTGACAGAGATGAAAAAGAATTGATGACGCTCGTAACTGTATATAGAATAATTCAAATTGTGCCTTATCAAAGTTGTACCTTTTAACATGTATATCGGGATTCAGACAATAACTCTGAAAGATATTACAGTGACCTTTATTGAAGACTTACAAACAAAACTTAAGGAATTTTTACCTTTTAGCATGTATATTGGGATTCAGACAATAACTCTGAAAAATATAATATTACAGTGACCTTTATTGAAGACACAAGATGTTGAGTTTTCTAGGATATTATTTTATTTATTAATTTAATTTTTCTGTGATTATGTAAATATTGACCGTTGGCTATCTTTGTATATAATTGAGTTTTTTGTAAAATAAAGAGAGAGTGTGAATAGTTTTAGGTCGTGCGTCTTGGGGTGTCGCCTGGGCATTGGAATCACCATTGGGGTGTCGCCTGGGTAGTTAAAAACCTATACAGTCCTCTAAAGTACGGATTTTAATTCTTTAAGGACAAAGGAACCTTAACACAAGACTTTCCACTATCTTAAGTTTTGCATATGAGTGCATACAAGGTAAGAAAAAAAAAACAAAAAAAAAGATGACAAAAATCGGGTTAAAAATTGTATTTTATTTCAATATTTTATTACAAATGTTACAGAGAGGATTACAAAAAAAAAAAAATCTCCCCCCATTAATAATAATAATAAAACACCCTTATTTACAATAAAAAAAAAGCAACAAAAATATACAACTGTACAAAAAAATTATAGGCTGCATAGATCTAAAAATGGTGTGTGTCAAAAAAATGATTTAAAAAAAAATTATCAAAAAAATGGGGAGTGTTACAACAATAGTATATAAATTATATTGAAATATAAAATTTGTGTAAGATGGAATTGTATCAAAAAGAGACACAATGTATATAAACTTAATAGAAAAAGGGAAGAAGAATATAAATAGTAAATATGACAAATATTTAGCACATAGAGATTGTTAAAGCACATCATAAACTTACACTCACTTTCTTATCTAATTCAAAGGGGGTAATAAAATCAAACATAGGTAAGCTAGTTAGAATTTTGACAACATCATTGTTTCTATCATCATCGTCAACATAAAGGCTATTTTTTGTATGTAAGTGAGGCGTTAGAAAACTTAAGTGATACTTTTAGTTATATTTTGCAGAGCTGTGCAAGAGAAGAAACACTGAGGAAAGAGAGGAGTATGTAAATAGATATGTAAATAAACAATCACCTGTAAATAACTAATATTTTCTGGGCAATTGTGCACATGGGTAAATCCTATGTAGGACATAGGTCCCCAATAAAAGGCTTGTTGTTATACAGTATAACCTCTTCAATTCAACACTTATTATAATTCAACTTTTTTTTAAAAATTAAAATACCAATCAGCCGCAAGCAGTCTATTTACTTATATTTAAACAGCTATAATTCAAACCAGACTCTTTTTTTTTTTTTCAATACAGTAGAACCTCCATGAGAGGACACTCCTGCTAAAGGACACCTCTCTATAAAGGACAATTTCATTTATGAAATTACCATTTTGACACTCTCCAGTAAGAGGACATCTCTCCCTAAAGGATACTTTGGCTCTGTAATTAGGTGTACTTTACAGGGAGGTAGTTCTACTGTACTTCTTTAAGAGAATTATAGACAGACACAAGAAAAATGTTAGCAAATAAATATATAGACATGAAAATTAATAATATGATCGCCTTAATTAACTATAATTCAAACATCCGGCTATGTAATTCAACTCTAAAATTGAGATCTCTTAAGTATGCTGAATTAAAGAAGTTAAAACTATATTTTTAACATAAAAAAAGCTACAATTACACATCAGCCTGGAAAGAATTTAAAAGCAAACACAACTGGTACTCTGTGAAAAAAAAAAAAAGAAATCAACTTTGAAGGGTTTCACTCACTTGTGTAAAAAATGACAACTTTGGATTTATAGTCTGGTAATGGAAACAATGCTGTTATCAAAAATGTCACATATAGTTTTTTCATGTTATCTTATTTACTTTAATAATTGTACATTTAAAAAAAAAGATGTAGATAAGGCTTTATTATATAAATAGCTGCAAAAAAGATATATAGTTATAGATTGAGCATATTTTTTTAGCTATCAAAATAGTTTTGTAGTAACATAATACAATTCATATACAGTAAAACCTCGCTATAACGAACCCCAATGGAACTGAACCTATAGTTCACTATAACCATTGTTAACACAAGGTAATAAGACCAAATCCAGATAAATAAATAGTGTGTGACGTTTCGGTAACAGTGTTGTTACCATCTTAGTACTTTTGTCTGAAGATGGTAACAACGCTGTTACCGAAACGTCACACACTATTTATTTATTTGGATTTGGTCTTATTACCTTGTGTTTATAATCTATAATCCAAATTGTGCCTTATCATTATAAACATTGTTATTGTTTCTAATCCCCTTGTGCAAAGATTACACAAATTCCATGAGTCCATGCTCCTCTAGCTGTTTGATGATAAGCAGCAGTCTCTCCCAAAGGTCCTGTTTAGTGCATCTAATACAAGCCAAAATGTGTTCTGGAGCTGTAGGTGCCAATAGTTCATTTTAGCCATAGTTTAGTGCATTATAAAATAAGAATGGAGAGATTATTTCTGGTTCTTATTATAAGAGAAGGTTTGCTATATCCTAGGTTCATTTTAGCAGGGTTTTACTGTATATGCATATATAGCTGCCTTTTTATATTCATTAAAAATATATATTGTTATATTTAATCTCTATAGTAGAAAATACCAATAAAAAAAAGTTGCATATAGAGGTGTGTATATGTATATAATACACAGTTTTACTGTATATGCATATATAGAAATATAACTGCCTTTTTATATTCATTAAAAAAATATATTGCTATATTTCATTTCTATAGTAAAAAATACCAATAAAAAAAGTTGCATATAGAGGGTGTATATGTATATAATACGATATATATATTAAATCTTTTTGTTGTTATAAATTATTTATAGGCAGATATAACACTGGGGGATTTGTACTTGGAAGAGAAACACAATTATTATATATATAAATATTTATATAGAGATATGTTATAAAGTTTGATAGAAATTTGGTAGTATAAAAAGGGTATGTAGGTATGTTATATATATAAATTTCAAAATAAGAAAAAAACAGGCTTTGGCGAGGAAAAAAAACACATTACAAGAATGTTATTCCATGATAAGATAAATAAAAGAAAACCTTTCAGCCAATTTTTCCTTATTTTGAGAATTATTTGGTAAAAAAACTGTTTCTCATATACACTCATGGATAAAAATTAAGGAAGTGGAAAAGAGTCTTTGATGTCGCCAGTCATCTCTTTTTATTAAAGGAGACAAAGGCAATTTTGTTGACACTTGCTTATCTCGTGTGTTTTCAATAAAGGTCACTGTAATATCTTTCAGAGTTATTGTCTGAATCCTGATATACATGGTAAAAGTTACAACTTCCTTAAGTTTTGTCTCCATGAGTGTATACAGGGGAAAATATCTGGAACTCGCATAGTAAAACTTTCATATAAAGACTTAGAGGTAAAAGTTTTACATTCAAAAAGATGTTATCAAAAGTCCTTTAATGATAATTTGGGTTATAGATTAGAAACACAAGGTTAATGAAGGCAAATCCAAATAAATAAATAGTCTGTGATGTTTGGGTAACAACGTTGTTATGGAAACATCACACAATATTTATGTATTTGGATTTGTTCTGATTACCTTGTGTTTGTCCCTCAGATTCTATAATGTATTCATGTCACAACTGGCACATAGATTCACACCAAGTCTTTATTTTGAAGTTTTACTCAAGGTTCACTCATATAAATAGAGAACCATAAAGGTTTGTAATATGGAAGATTGTATCATTTTAAAAGTTAGTTTTATATATCAAAGGTGTATAAATGAATTATTCTTTAAAATAATAGCGCATTAAAAAAAAAAAGGAAAGAAAAATTTTAATTTTTTTTTTTTAAATAATAGGTAGTATAGTGCATTGATTTTTTTTCTTCTTTAATATGTTGCTTTGTGTGTGAATTACAAAAAAAAAAAATCTGCTATAACAAAATAATGATTTAAAAAAAAAAAAAAAATACAAATAAACACGCAAACAAACAAAAATACTCACAAACAACAGAAATTGTAAAAAAAAAAAAAAAAAAAAAAGTGAATATAAAAAATGTTTTGTAATTTAATATAAAAAAAAAAAAAAAGTGAAATCATTTATGATAATCAACAAAATAATAAAAAAAAGAGTGAGAGGGGAAAATAAAGAGAATATTTTATAATTTATAAAAAAAGAAGAAGAAAGTGTGTTAGAATTGTTGGCACTCAGAAGAAAGGTTGGACCCACAACAAGGTGATGAACCTACAGAAGGGATGAGCTGCGCCCCCAGAGTGCCAGTTAACAAGACTGCCTCATCACTCTTCTTGACAAGCAAGAAGGAAGAGCCAGCTAGTTAGAGGAGGAGACTTGGCTAGGAAAAGTCCCGGGAGAGGATGGAAGGCTTGGGGATGCTGCTAACAATGGTGGGGGGCACGTGCCAACTGAGGGGCCGGCTACAGCGGCTGTGGCGCTCCCGCGAGCAACTGGGCACTGTCTTGGGGGGCAGCAGGGTGCGGTCATTGCAGAGGGCAGAGAGCAGGGGCACGTCGCTGTGGGTGCGGAGCTGCTCCAGCTCCTGGTGGGGCACTCCCTGGTGGAGCTGGTCCTGTGGACACACAATGCTCTAATACTGCTCATTGTTGTAGAACCACATTTGGGGAACTTAACACAACAACATGGGTGATCTATGCACCTGTAATACTTCTTATAATTCAACTGCTTTTCAAATCCTGCAATGAAATCTTGATCTACTTAAATTTTACCAGATGTAATCCAACAGGAAACACCTATCCTTTAATATAAAGAGGAATGACTGTAATCTAATAATAGCATTGCTACCCTACTATAGGTTTTTTTTTTGCTTATCCCTAGTACATGTGGTAGCCATGATAATCATGGTGGGTAGAAGTAGGCGACTGCTTTTACTATAAGTGCACCAAAGGTCTACACATGTGGAAAGCAGTTCGACTCTGTACTTACAAATGTGCCAGAGCCCTGTTTGGTTACTTGCACTCGCTGGTGGGGTTGGACTTTTGTGAGAACCGGGGGCCATTGGAGCTTTTTTTTTTTATACTATATTCTAATGTTACCATACACATTTAATTCAACACACTTCCTTTAATTAAGCCATTTTTCTTAATCTCATTCAGCCTATTTACTTTGATTGATTTAACAGCTTGAGGAGCATGGATTCATGGAATTTGTGTAATCTTTGCACAAGAGGATAAGAAACAACAACAGAATAACTTTGATTTAACTGCCTATGATTCAACACCCACTTTAATTCAGAGCTGAAAATTCTGATCCCTTGAGGTATAGAATTAAAGAAGTGTCCCCTCACCAGTTTGTTGAGGTTGGTACAGATGGCAGGCAGGAGGTCCGGGGGTTCAGCCAGGGAGCTGGCAGAGCTGCTGCAGGTCTCCTTGTAGAAGTTGCCCATGCGCTGGAGGTTCTTGCAATCCAGGTCCAGGCAGATACCTGAGTCCAGGGACTGGGACTGCCGCGCTGCGTGGCGCAGTGGTGGAGCTAGCGCAGGCTCTGAGCCACAGTGCAGGGAAGACACCCCGATGCGGGGCCGCAGGTCACTCTGGCTGCAGCACTTCTGTCTCTGGGGCTGAGGTGGAGTGCCATCACTGAGGGGAGACTCCACAGGGGACACTCCAGTACTGCCTGGGTACCACAAACACACAATCTGTTACCCAGGGGTTGAGCCATCTACTGCCTACACTTGGGCATCAACAATATGGATCTTACAGAGATGATTTTACTGATATCAACAAGTAATCCAAGGTTAAGTTGCTTGCAGTAGCTTGCAAAAACAGAATAACTTTGATTTAACTGCCTATAATTCAACACCCACTTAATTTCAGCTGAAAATTCTGATCCCTTGAGGTATAGAATCAAAGAAGTTAGACTGTCCCCTCACCAGTTTGTTGAGGTTGGTACAGATGGCAGGCAGGCATTCTCTAGCTTTCAAGCTAACATGCCCTTCAACAGGAACACCTAGAAGTATAACTGCCAGCTAACTTACACACATCTCGATTTTATTGCATCACTCAATTTCCTTTAATTTGTACTTTTGCTGAAAAAAAAAATTTCCCCCAATTAATAAAGATACTCTCTTCACACAAAAATATTTGCTCAGGAGGATTAATTTTTGTATAACTTTTATTTTATTTTGACTTAGAGCACTATGTTCCCCCTAGGGACACTTGCACTTTAAAGATAAACTAAACATAGAAAGAAAGATATTTGAAATATGTACAAGAATTAGTATGCCTTTTGAATAAATAAATATATTTGATATATGTACAAGAATTAATATGCAATTTAGTTAGACGAAAAGAGAAAAAAAATATCAACACAATTGAAATATGTACAAAGGGTTGGTATGTAAATTTAGTTAAATGAAATCATAATTGGGGAGTCCTAATGAATGATCAGACTGGAAGGCATGCTCTGGTAGCTATCTGTTGTTTAAATCCCATTACCTCCCAACTACATCTAAGAGAACACCAATCTATATATAGAAAGAGCAGTTCTAACTCTAATAAAAAGAAGTAAAATACCTGAGTGTTTCACAAGTTGGGGAGTCCTAATGAATGATCAGACTGGAAGGCATGCTCTGGTAGCTATCTGTTGTTTAAATCCCATTACCTCCCAACTACATCTAAGAGAACACCAATCTATATATAGAAAGAGCAGTTCTAACTCTAATAAAAAAGAAGTAAAATACCTGAGTGTTTCACAAGTCTAACTTCGCCTGCTGTGCCTGTAAATCCAACCTGGTTATGTAGGTGGAGACAAGATTCTCACTTAGCATCAAGAAATTATACTTTGCTGACCAAACAGCTGTTTTAAGTCTTCTTAATGCTACTGATGAGAACTATGGGATAAACAAGTAGCACTTTCTAGGTTTTTGAAAAAAAGAGGAGGTTGGGCTTATTTTCAAAGTTTTGGGGAGATTTTTGTTGAGATATAGAAAATACATCCTATGCAAATAAAAATGGCAAATTTCATTATAATGCTGGGAAAACAACAAAAATACTAATAGTTTTTGACTAAATTAAACTCTTCAAATAAAAATAGCAAAATCATCGTTATATTTTAATAATAGTTTTATGTAAGTTTCTCAACCTGTGTAACCCCAAACCACATCAATGACTGGAGCGTTTGCGTTGTTCAAATTTTGGAAGACGGCTGAAGAGAAGTGGAAGCTATATACATAATCTAATTGATGTAAATAATTATATGTAAATAATCTTTGTCAGGATTAGAATGACGAATCCTGTAGGGGACTTTGATTCCAGTAAAAGGCTTGTTGCTGCTGTTGTATATAGTCACAGTGTAGAAAATACTATACTATACCTACTACATATATCTCTGTATTCTTAGTTCTCTTCTCTTCAATTACTCTGTAAAATGGCGAATACTTTAAAGGACGAGAGGCCCTCAATAAAGGCTTTTGTTGTTGTTGTATTCTGCACTGGGGTGAAGAACCAAAAAAAAAAAGCATAATTTTTAAAGGGAGAGGTACCTTTTTTGGCAATAAATATCATCCTCGCAACATTCTTTATACAGTAAAACCCCTCTATAAGTGAATCCCAATGGGACTGAACTTCAGTTCACTATAACCATGGTTTGGCTATTTTTTAGCTTTACAAAATTTTACATCATATGGAGGATAGGACAGCCAAGCACACAGGGAAAAAGCTACCTCTTAATAATATATTTTGGCCACTTTGTTTCTCAATTCACTTAAGTGACCTACTTCCATCCATCCATTGATGCTAATAATCAAAACGGGCCAACCAAATATCTAGTGAAAAGAAGTCCATTGATGATGGGACTTTTATTATTATTAGCATATATGTACCTCTATGTCTAATTTTAAAATCTAGACAATTCCTAGTCAAAGCTTATATATTAATTATATAATACTAATTATATATTAAAAGATAAACATAAGGTAATAAGACCAAATCCAAATAAATAAATAGTGTGTGACGTTTCGGTAACAGCGTTGTTACCATCTTCAGACAAAAGTACTGAATGTACACAAGGTAATAAGACCAAATCCAAATAAATAAATAGTGTGTGATGTTTCGGTAACAGCGTTATTACCATCTTCAGACAAAAGTACTGAATGATACTGGATTTTAAAACAACTTTATCATATTATACTCTATAATATACAAAGTTTACTTCTAAAAATGTCTCTAATACTTTGTTGCTTGAAAGCAATTCTTCAAGTATTTGCCCCATTCAAATAAAGTTAATAGGTATATTTCTTCCATTTCCTACATATTCTTCTTAAGTTTATATTTTGTTTGTTTCGAACCTGTCATGCAAACCAATTTTGGCATCACAATAGTTCATGGTATAACAAAAAAATCACCCTTTATATTATCACAGGTTCGTTTATTCAGAAGTTTTGTTAGCCTAGGTTTAAACTAACTAAAAATAGAACATGATAAAGCACAATTTGGATTATAGCTACAAGAAAATAAGTCCTAATCCAAATAAACTGTGTGTGACGTTTCAGTAACAGTGCTGTTACTGAAACGGCACACATTATTAATTTATTTGGATTAAGTCTTATTTTCTTGTAGCTAGAAATAGAAGACTTCCGATGTTGTAACCGAACAGGGTTTATGGACAGAGAGTTATTAATGTTTAGCTTATTCTGATAGATGGTGTAGGCCATCAGCAATAATCTTCATTATCAAGAGAGTTTCTTGATATCACACATTGTCAAATTGACATGGACAAAAACGAAGGCAAAGCAGTGCTGTTGCAACATCAGACGAGGTAGAATTCGGATTAAAGATTTTTTTTTTTTTGCTTATCCCTAGTACACGTGGTACAGGCCATGATAATCATGGTGGGTAGTTAGCGACTGCTTTTACTGTAAGCGCACCACATGTCTACACATGTGAAAAGCCGTTCGACTTTGCACTTACAAAAAAAATTAAAGATTTAAAAATTTAAAGATTAAAAACACAAGGTAATAAGACCAAATCCAAAGAAATAAATAATGGGATGTTTCGGTAACAGTGTTGTTACCATCATTCAGTACCTTTGTACTATGATGGTAACAGCATTGTTACTGAAACATCATACACTATTTTTTATTATTATTATTTTTTATTTAGATTTGGTCTTATTACCTTGAGTACTGATTGAGAGAAAAAAATATCACAGAGAGCATGTTTCTAAGGTAACAATGTCACACATAATTTATTAATTTGGATAGATTTCAATTCTATAATCTCCAAATTGTACCTTGTCAAATCCACAACTAGATAAATATTTTATACTTGGAAAGAAATGTATTATTTTATAAGTTGTGTCATTACCAAATAAGTAAAACACAAATACAGTAAAACCTTTCTAAAACAAACCGGAGAAATAGAGTGAACCCTCTCTTATAATGAAAACCTAAAGTAATCTCCAATTCCATTCCATTGAAAATTCTTTTTAAAAAATAACAAAGTCCCTTTAATTGTGTAAATTAAAATCCTAAGATAGAATTTTAAAATAACTTTTTTTTTTTTTAAATTGCAATGACAAGGTAATAAAAGACCAAATAAATAGTGTGTAAACACACAATTTATTTATTTGGATTTGGTCTTATTACCTTGTGTTTATAATCTATAGTCCAAATTGCGCCTTATCAAAATTGCAAAGTAGTGTACTATACCTGGCTTAAAACACAATGGAAATTGGAAAATAAAAAGGGTGGTTGCTCATGAGAGGTGATCACTCATGGGAGACTTTGTCTCCTATGTGAAGCTATAAAACTACTTGGAAATCACAATATGGAAATACAAAAAAGTGGAATTCTCTCAAATCAATAACAGCAAATCATCAAAACAAAAACAAATGAAGGAAGGAGAATGCAATCAAGCAAAACGATGACAAATTTTATTATTATACAAAGATGAACATTTTTACACAAACAATATTAAAGTTCTAACATTAATAGTAAAAAAGAGAAAGAATTCATGTAAAAAACTTAGAAACTATACAAATCTCTACAATCTGGTTATCTCAACATCCACCTGGGGAAAGGACATAATCAATGTAGGCCGGGACCAACCTGGGTGGGGTGGAGTCTGGGCTGGGGACACTCGCTCTGTCTCATCTGTCACACACACACACCACTGTTGTTGTTGTCTCAGGCCATTGAAGAAAGAAAATAACAACAAAATTTACCCCATTTGCCCAAAATGTAGCTTGCCACCTGCAGCTTCAGAACACATTTTGGCTTGTATTAGATGTACTAAACAGGACCTTTGGGAGAGGCTGCTGCTTATCATAAAACAGCTTGAGTGGCATGGACTCATGGAATCCGTGTAATATTTACACAAGGGGATAAGAAACGACAACAACTCTAAAGTGGTGAAAAGAGTACACATGGCCATGATAATCATGGTGGGTAGAAGTTCACTTTTACTCTAAGTGCACATGTCTACACATGTTAAAAGCAGTTTGATGTTTGCACTTCAAGTGTGCCAGTGAGTTCCAATTGGTTACTTGCACTTGCTGTTGAGGTTGGACTTTTTCGAGAATCGGGGACCCATTGGAGCAAAAATT
>CP092874.1:33857569-33880772 GCA_030710605.1 Cordylochernes scorpioides
AGATTAATAATAAATAACTATTAGCTAAATGATAAGACACAATTTGTATTATAGATTAAAAACACAAAGTAATAAAATCGATCCAAATAAATAAATAAATGTGTGACATTTCAATAAAAGTGTTGTTACCGAAACGTCACACACTATTTATTTATTTGTGTGTGGTCTAATTACCTTATGCAACTATTATCTAGTAAAAGTTGTGGTTTAGAGGCATATTTCTAAATCGATAAATTTCACTTGTATCCAATCTTCCAAATCTTAGAACTTGTATGAGAGGACAACAGAGAACAGTTTCCATCGCCATAATTAGCAACTCATCAGTGAAAGAACACTAAGTGGTGTTGTTAGCTACCTTCACTATCCTCCAGACTGTGCACCTTGCCCTCCGACACAATGCCAGACGTGGTGTTGGAGGAGGAGGTGCTGATGACGGAGACTCTCTGTTCCCCCGGCAACATCCTCTCTGATGATGGGGAGGGGGGTTTCTTGCTGGCCCACGTGGGGGTGTCGTAGATGTAGGACTCCCTGTAGCCGTTCTTCTCTGTATCCCAACACACACCTGTTTAGCTACGTTCCAGTGGTGGGGTACAACTCTCTAGTAGGATATATGTATGTAGGCTTCTTCTTAGAGCTAAGAAATTTACACTCTTCCAGGGACAAAACTTAAAGAAGTGGAGAGTCTTTGATGTTGCCAGCCATCTATCTTTTTTTTGAAGGAGACAGAGGCAATTTTGTTTACATTTGGTTATCTCGTGTGTCTTCAATAATGTAATATCTTTGTGTAATATCACTGTAATATCTTTCAGAGTTATTGTCTCAATCCTGATATACATGCTAAAAGGTACAACTTCCTTAAGTTTTTAAACACAAGGTAATAAGACCAAATCCAAATAAATAAATAGTGTGTGACGTTTCGGTAACAGCGTTGTCTGAAGATGGTAACAACGCTGTTACCGAAACGTCACACACTATTTATTTATTTGGATTTGGTCTTATTACCTTGTGTTTATAATCTACAATCCAAATTGTGCCTCATCAATTCCTTAAGTTTTGTCCATGAGTGTATATTACAATAGTGTATTCCAGTACCTAGTGTCTCAATACATAAATTTTAATAAAGAGTAGATGGCTGGGAAGGAATGGAAAGAAGGAGGTTGATGGAGAAACAACAACTCACAATCCAGGATCCACATTGGGAACTTTTTTTTTCTTTTTCTGAAGAAACAAATTGCTTCAACAATTCTCTATTCTTGCCAAAGATCAAACCCACCAGCGAGGTCAAGTATTTAACAGGACTCTCACAACTTTTAAGGGAAAAAGTCAAACCACTTTCTACAAGGAGTGTATTTGTAGTAGTAAAGGCAGTCTACCTGCCATGATTATCATGGCCTGTACCATGTATACTTGGAACAAGTAAACAAAAGTGGACCGTTAAAAGACTCATTAATATCTCCAATAAATTTACATTAAAAGGCACTAATTTCTATGAATGGGACAGGCAACACAATTGGGACTTGTTTTCTCCATGGCATTACAGTAGAACCTCCCTTGTAAAGGACACCACCTAAACCTAGTTATAGAGTCAAAGTGTCCTTTAGAGATAGGTATCATCTAACTGTAGAAATGATAATTTGAGTAAAAATGTTTTTTTTCCAAGTTGAAAACTATCCTTTGTAAAGAGATGTTTTGAAAATTCGAAACTATCATAGACGCGTATGATTCTTTTAAAAATTAAACAATTTCTACTGCCCTTACTGCAATAGAAAATTTTTCATTGCAGTAGTAAGGGCAGTAGAAATTGTTTAATTTTTAAAAGAATCATACGCGTCTATGATAGTTTTAAATTTTCAAAACAGATGGTGCGGTAATCCATTATAAAGATATGTTTGTTCTATAGTAATTAGAGTTGACCATATCCAGACTAGTTGGTTACCTGAGACACGAGGCAGCTTCCTGAGTCGGGGCTGAGATGCCATTTGGAACTTGTGGGTGAGCTGACACAGCGCCATTAGGTGCTGCGCTACCTCCTCACTGGCCGCATAATACACAAACCTCCGCTGTCCAAACCGGATCTCAAACCTTCGCTTCTGTCATACACACACACAGCAGTTCAGCATCATCACAGCAACAAACTGTACACTCATGGACAAAACTTGAGGAAGTTGTATCTTTTACCATGTATATCGGGATTCAGACAATAACTCTGAAAGATATTACAGTGACCTTTATTGAAGACTTACAAACAAAACTTGAGGAAGTTGTACCTTGTAGCATGTATATCAGGATTCAGACAATAACTCTGAAAGATATCACAGTGACCTTTATTGAAGACACACGAGATAATCAAGTGTGAAAAATATTGCCTCTGTCTCCTTAAAAAAAATATAGACATCTGGCAACATCAATGACTTTACACTTCTTTAAGTTTTGTCCATGAGTGTACATGTTTTCTATAACTTTGTAAATTTAAATTTCTCGCTCTTTTTTTCCCCCCACTCCTTCTCTGTATTTTTCAGGAGAATCTACGATAGACAAGAACTAAAGGTAGATAGAATTCTATAGGTTGGTAGAAAGATGAATAAAGGGTAGACTAGGTGGGGTGGTGGAGTACTTACATCAAAGTAGAGCTTGCTGATGTCTACCCAGTGGAAGGTAGATACGTGTTTCTTCACATTGTCTACTTCCTACAACACCACATCACACATTCAATAAACTCTGCAGATAGAAACCCACCAAATTTACACCAGCATCCCACAATAAAATGATATTTATTTTTTACAATTATTATTAATGACTACAAGAGTTAAAAGACAAAAATTACAGTACAAGTGTCAGTATACCTTTTTGGTGAATATTTTTTTTTAGCTTGCATAGGTAAATTATATCGCAGTTGATTTGCCAGTGGCTAGGAAACATATGGGGTAGAAATTATGGGAGCTCAAATAAAGATTGATAAGAAACTTTAAAGGGACATCTCTCCCACAACACATAATTAGTTTGAGAGGCTGACTAACCCAAGAAAACTGATGTAAAATGGCAGGATTCTCTTCATAGATTTAATTACAGTTTTAACATAAAAGAGAGGTTGTCTATCTGGCATTCATATTTCTTGAGAAAAAAAAAAAGAGGGAAACACTTTATCCATATTTTGTAGAAATGTCAATTACATTTCTGGCCAGAGTGCTGTCTGTATACAGCAGGTTTCCTATCTTAAATACAGGTGATTCTATTACAGTAGAATCTCTCAAAGGTATAATAAGAAACTAAATATAAATAAAGTATACATTTCAGTAACAACAATGTTGTTAAACCCATGTTTCTTATATTCCTATAATTCAAAGTGTACATAGAGAATCTCCCGAGAGGATACTCATGACTCTCACATTAGAGGTTTGATCTGTACTCACGGCAGTGAAGAGATGGATGCCGGTGGCTCCCACTCCCAGCCAGGAAGGCTGAGGTGGCCTACGCGAGGATGCCCCAGTCAGACAATGCAGATGGAGGTGGTGTGGGGCCTGGGGATCACATGCCTCGCGCAGGAAATGTGCTTGAGCCTCAGTGCGGGACATGGCCTGGTTATCCTGGTGCATGCGCGGCATATACCTAATGATGTAGTCCTCCCCCACCCTTTGTAGGACCTGCGCCAACAGAATGGGAGTTGCAGCGCAGGTTGCGCAGAGAGAAAGACGGAGGAACCTACCCATGGGGGGAAGTATTCGCTAGGGGAGAAGTAAGCCCCTCTGTGGCGGGTGACACAGAAGCTGCCCAGATCTGCCTGCAGGGCGTAAGAGGCCAACAGGAAGGCTTTCTCCTCGCTGATCCACTGATTGTAATGGCAGACATTGTGTTTGAGCTGGAGGTAGTAGTGGTGCTTGGCCTCCTTGTCACTGCACACAGCCCAGGTTCAGCACACATCCCACACTGCCACCACTGTGGCATACCTGACCAGCAGGTAGCTCTCAGGGTAGAACTGGACGCGGAGGTAGAGATGGCCCAGAGCCCGGCCATCCTCTCCAATCCCCTGAACACACACAAACTTGCATTGTAGGATACACCAAATAAAACCTAGTTGTAGCCACATTATAAGTGAGATAGCATCAGAAAAATAGAGAATCAAAAATATATTTTCAAATAAATAAAAGTACATACCACATTAACAGGGGAATATGTATATAAGTATAGAACTAGGATTCAAAATAATCATGAGGAAAGAGAGTAGATCACTGAGATGTCGGGAGTTAAATAAACCATTGGTTGATGTAGTTATATTTTTTCTGAATCAGCTTCCAACCTACAAATGATCTACAGAACTAAAAGTACCTGAATATTACAAAAAAAAAAAAAAAAAAAACTAAGTCAAAAGACATTTTAAAGAAGCCTTTTCACTTAAAATAAATGTGCTAAAACCACAGAATGGAAGAAAGAGACTAATAAAGACATTTTCCAATATGCCTCAAGTCTACTCCCCTTAGAGTATTTTTACAAATAATATTTATAGGGCGCATGAAAATTATATTTCATCTTATTTATTAATCTTCTTATCAGTACTTTATTTTCTATCCTTATTTTATGCTAATGAGTGCCAATTGTTCAAGATACGGTATGATAGCTTCTCATTCAGAGAGAGTATTTATCTAAAGATTGTAGCAACTTAAATATTACATATAAATTACTCATTTGGTTTTGTCCTCTTGTAAAAACCAATATATTTCCATTATGGCAATATGGAGATGCATATAGTTAAAATTTACTGGAGACAATAAGAAAAAGGAATAACCTGATTATAAAAGACAAAGAGAGAGATAGAGAATTCAGTGTTGCATATAAAAGAAGAATTATCCAATACAGTATTAGAGCTCTAAAGAAACGGTCTGGTAGATTAAATTGGCCAAACTGCTGGGAGGGTTCACCACTGATGAGCCAAGCCCACCCAATCTTTTTTCATCGCAGTATGGCCAGTAGAGGTTTATTTTATTTGTGAAAAGAAACATTCGTGTTTTAGTGTTTTCATTTGTATTATATAGATGGTGTGTTATTGCTATGTGGAGAATTGTGTGTTGTTCAAGGAGGAGGGACTCACCGTTCCAGAGTTGGACTTCCAGCTCTTGGGGAAATACTTGGAGAGTTTGACTTCTGGGTCCACAAAGAGGTATTCCCCATCTGGTCCAACACACAGCTCAGAGTGAGGATCCCGTACATTGTTCACATCTTTTAATTTTTTCTGAAGAAGAAAAAAAGCTTAAATGGCTCCAGATCCCCCTACCACCAAGAGCAAAACATGGAGAACTCTGGCATCCTGTAAGTATAAAAGTTAAACTGCTTTCTACATGTTTAGACATGTGTTGAGGGTTGACATACATATACAGAGCTACCATTCTCACAAAAGAGAACATAACTATGCTAGGATAGCTAGGTATGTTCAAGTAAATGTGTCACAGTAGATAACAACCTCCATATTGAAAACATCCTCCCACACCATAAAACCTGTCGTAATTTAAAAAAACTGAGGACTAATTTGAATACAGTAAAACCTCCACGAGAGGACACTTACTAAATAACACCTCTATACAAAGGACAGTTTCCATTACCAACATTATAAAATTTACTATTTAGAAATTCTCCAGTAAGAGGACACCCCCTCTCCCTAAAAAAAGCACTTTGGTTTTGCAACTAGGTGCCTTTACAGAGAGGTTCTCAGAAAAGTTCTAATATGTGACCCTATTAAATTAAACATGTATATGTGGCCTGCAGCATTATGACTGATATTAGAAAAGCAGTTTAATGGTGGAAATGCTGTTTATTGAACTATACAGACAGAGTTTACCATTTCGAGTTTGTCCTATCACTCATTTGAGTTTAGAATCTAATTCAAATTGTGCCTTATCCTTTACTTCGATTCAAATACAGTAAAATGTCTTTGTAAAGGACAACAAGTAGTTGCAGAACCAAAGTGTCCTTTAGAGAGATGTGTCCTCTTACTGGAGAGTTGCTAAATAGTAAAAATGGCCATTTTGGCCTGTGAAAACTGTCCTTTGTAGAGAGGTGTGTTCTTAAGTGGGAAGTATCCTCTCATGGAGATTCTACAGTATGAATTTTTGATAAGGCAAAATTTAGATTATAGATGATAAGACCAAATTCAAATGAATAAATAGTGTGTAACATTTTGGTAACAACGCTGTTACCGAAACGTCACACACTATTTATTCATTTGGATTTGGTCTTATTACCTTGTGAGTATAAATTTTTTTAAATGATTTTATAAATAAAGTAGAATAATTCTTCCTGGAGTGAACTTATACGATAATAACAAGGCAAAGGAAGACGAGTATCTTTATTGGTGCATAAGAGCAAGCTTTCGGGCAAAAGCTTGCTCTTATGCACCAATAAAGATACTCGTCTTCCTTGGCATTGTTATTATCGTATAAATGATTTTATAATTGATCCTGGAGGAATCTCCACACGGGGTGTGAAACAGCTGCGGTGTGAAAGACAAGTTAGTTAGGAAGAGAGAGAAACACGGGGGGGAGGAAACGAAGAAAGACAAAAGAGGGAAGGCTAACACTAAGTGACATGGGAAGCTGCCAATTGTTTTGAAAGAAGATATTCTTGGAAGGAGGAAGGAGAGAAAATTGGATCACAGAAAGACAATCTTCCTCAACAGTTTTGTTTTTGTCTGCCGTAACCATCATCTAAAAGAGATATGTTAAAGGTCTTCAAGAGAGAGAAAGAAAAAAAAAAGCTTGCTGGTGTGGTGTCTCAAACGAGAATGTTAACTGGCTTTTTGAAACAATGGCTCAATTTTTCCTTAGGAGGGAAGCTGCCATCTGATCAATGGGGCTGCTCTATCTTGTCATCATTGGAATGTTGCGGTGTAGGTCTCATGCAAGAACTCTTTGGATTGAAACATTGTGGAAATGGAAGGATTATTTACTATTCCAACCATGAAGTAATTAAACCAAATCCAAATAAATTAATAGTGTGGGATGTTCCCATATATAGAATTGCAAAATAAAGAGCCAACCTGATCATGAAGGTAAAAAATATATTTTCTGCTTGAATTTAGATCATGTTGAGGATTATGCTAATGCAGTCGTGGTTAAAATTCTTGAAAGAATAATAATGGTTTTGATTAGTAATTTAATTGAGTTAAAGGAATATATAAAAACATAGTTTGATAAAAGTAATGCCTGGCTTAAGGCGAGTAGAATAAGGAAAACAAAAGATTATTTACATAATGTACAAAGGTTTTGAGCCGGCAGACGGGATACAACAACAATGAGTTTTTATAGGGGAAGTGTGACCTCTGGCGGTCGATTTAACAGAGTATTTGTATCTATGAAATATAATTTTAAATAAAATAATATTTTAATATAACATATATATTGTGTACATTATCTGAGTAAATACAGTCCAACTTCTTTAATATTCAACACCACAAAGGAACATAATTTTTGGTTAAATTGAAATTGATTTATAGTTGGCTAAATTAAAGTAAATATTCTGGTGAGGATTTGGAAAAAAGAAAGGTTGAATTAAAGTAGGTGTTGAATTAAAAAGAGATTGTAATGTATGCAAATGTACCCTCCAGTTACTAGAAATCAAGGCTAGATGTAAAAATGTTTATAGACTCATGGACAAACTTATGGAAGTGGAAAGTCTGATGTAGCCGGTCATCTATTTTTTTTTAAGGACACAGAGGCAATTTTTTGTTTACACTTGGTTATCTTGTGTGTCTTCAATAAAGGTCACTGTAATATCTTTCAGGGCTATTGTCTCAATCCCGATATACATGTTAAAAAGTAGTTCCTTAAGTTTTGTCTATCATGAATGTATATTCTGGAATAAAAATTTAAAATTTCAGCAATTAGTGGATGTTTATTCTGATAGATGACACAAGCCATCAGCAAATTTCAGTTACATGGCCAAAAGAAATTTTTTGTAATACAGTAAAACCTTCGTGAGAGGACACCTCTCTATAAAGGACAGTTTTCATTTCCAAAATTACTATTTTTATTATTTAGCAACTCTCCAGTAATAGAACACCTCTCACTAAAGGACATTTTGGCTCTGCAACTGGGTGTCCTTTACAGGGAGGTAGTTCTACTGTATAAGAGAGAGAGAGAGAGAGCAATTGATAACTCACCAGTATGGACGGCGAGACCAAAGTAGTCTGTATCATGGTGAAGTCCTATGGAGCAGCAAACTTGGTGGAAGAGATCGGTTCCTTTAGCCTTCAGCTGCACACACAGATAGACCCGTGGTGGCTCTGTAATGTCTTAGTGAGTGAATTCCTGTACAACAACTTCATCACAAGGAGGTCAAACATGACATCTTGTAAGCACTAAACTAACTTTCCATATAAATCTGATAAAAGCGTAATTTGGATTATAGATTGGAAACATAGGGTAACAAGACCACATACAAATTAATAAAATATATGTGATGGTAACAATGCTGTTATCAAAACATCACATATTTTTATCAATTTGGATGCAGTCTTATTACCCTTTGTTTCCATTCATATAAAAAATAATGGTCTGAAGTAAGAGTGTTAAAGAAGGTTGTGATATGGAGAGATGCAATTCAACAAAATGTTTAATGATGTCTAATGATGATAATAAAGCTGTTGCCTCCAAATATATGCCACACATTATAAAAAAATAAATTTAAAAAAGTAATTTTATATTAAAAATCCAACTACTTGCCTTTTCATTAAACCATTCAAAAAAAGAAAGATGCATTTTAAAAATTTAGTTCCGCCACACCTAGGATGAAGTGACAATGGAATATTCTAGACCCAGATCCACCAGTCCAAGACTGTCGCAATGTACGGTGGTAGTCATCCTGTGTGAGATGTTTAGAAACAGAATATGACAGATCTAGACTGGGAAGTCACTCTTGTGGCAGCAGTAACTACTGCCAGTAACTGGGGCAGGAGAGATGAACACAACAGTTCCTGACTACAATAGTGTTATGGTGGTAATAGTCAACAAGGAAACCTCCAGATTCCCAAGTAAACCTTTGATGATGATGACATGGAAAGAGAAGAAGCTATGAAAGTTCATCATCAAAGAACCTATTATAGAACTCATATTTCACACACAGTTTTCTCTCCTTATATAAGAGATACACAGAAAATTAGTAAAGAAACAAATGTCTGCATTTTTGAGATCCAAGAACAATTAAACTTTACTTAAACATAAAATAACACAGGCAATAGGAAAAATTTGAAGAATTAACACAAAATGTTGAAAAATATCTGATAATAAAATAATAAATTATATTTTGGTACAAAAGAGATAATATTGGAGACTTGCAATAATCATATGGTATAATGCTGCAGTGTGTCAAATAAATAAAAGATCTCTCCTTCCCTGTCTCCAGTTAATGATGAGGAAAAAAATAAGACTATTAAAAAAAGCTCTAATTAACAAAGAAAACAATTAGTATAGCCCCTCAGTTAATTAGTAATTAAGAGGCTAGAGTCCCAAATTCTTATCTTAACTCTATCATTATAAAAGGGTCATATCTTCTTACCCTCCTAATATATAAACGCCCTTCCTCCCTCCATTTATTTCCAAGGTATAGCACAAGGAGTTTGGTGTGAGCCTTGTTAAACCACATGGCTTCACCATCACATCTCCAAAAGAGTCTTTAGCTTAAGATCCACAGACACCTTCTTCTTTCTTATCTCCACTCAATCACACTAAGGTATCAAGCTTGTAAAGCTTGTTGATGGTGTCTGCTGGGGAAGAGTAGAGCTCATCAATAGATGAGTCAATACAGTCAATAATGTGTTTTGGGGTTGCAGGCTGAGAATTACACTTAGTACATAGTGGGAAAACCCTGCAACCATTCTGGAAAGTCATTGTCCGTAGATGACCAGACTTAAGTCTGGAAATCAAAGACGGTTGTTCTCTTGGGAGGACAGAACTGGTGCACAGACACCTTAACATGATTGAGTGGAGATAAAAAGAAAGAAAGAAGAAAGACATGGCATCTCTGATTCAAAGGTCATGGACTTCCATTCTCCTCTATTTTGGACTTTCCTCTTCAGCAGCATATAGCTCACTCCGCTCTGGTCAAGTCATTGGTCCATATTCCCTCTTGATTTTCTTGTACATCCTCATATGTATATATCCCCCTTCAGAGCAAAATCCTTTCCTGAAGACCTCAGATGGCTTGCATATCCCTTTCTTAAAAACCCATTCCTTTATTTCTCAAGAAGTATTTGGAACCAAAACATTTTTGGTCATAGAAATATAGCCTGCACCACGCTGACGAGTGTTGGGCCAAATATCAGGAAACAGGCTAAATCAATGTTTAGTTGATTTCTGTTCTATCAGATGGCGCTCTGCCTTCTAAAAAGCGCATGTGCTCCTGGTCAGGATATGTCTGCTTTGTTTTTAATATCCCTTTCTACGTTGGTATCCTTCACCAAGAATTCTTAGTCTTCTTTGGGAGGTTACCTGTCACTCTTTACCACTGACACTGCTGCCAACACCAGTACTTGAGCCCAATCAATCAAATTAAGTTCCAACAGGCTTGTCTCAGAGGTAAAAAAATAAATAAATAAAGGTCTATACATGCATTTTAAATATGTAAATATTCTACTATATCCCAAAAGCCATAAATTCACTAAACTCCTGCTATATAAACCTAATATAACCTATCTGCCTGGTAGATGGGTGAAACTGCTGGGAATGGTTTACTACTGATTAAATATATTTGATTCCTTTGGGTTATAAACACAGTGGGGAGCCTCAATAAATAGCAGTCTCCCTTATAACAGCAACTCTTGATTATAGAAAACATCAATAATATAGCACAACTTGGATTATAGATTATAAATACAAGGTAATAAGACCTAATCCAAATAATTTATTAGTGTGTGATGTTTCGCTAACAGCATTGTTATTTTTTATTATTCTTTTGTCTGATGATGGTAACAATGTGTTACCGAAATTTCACACACTATTAAGTTATTTGGATTAGGTCTAATTTACTTGTATCTATAAATAACATCCTAATTCTAAGGTCTCAAATGATGTAATCTTCTTCTTCTTTCTTATCTCCACTCAATCATATTAAGGTATCAAGCTTGTAAAGCTTGAGACTTTTACTTTTGATGGTGTCTGCTGGGGAAGAGTAGAGCTCATCAATGGATGAGTCAATACAGTGATGTAATAATCAGGTTTAAATTATTATTTTTTAAATAAAAGTCCAAAACACTTTTAGTTCCACACAAAGTATTTGCTAAATAAATAAGAGCTTCTGTAATGAAAGATTTCCACAAGCTCTCAACACCAGAGATAAGATAGAAGGACAGGAATGAGAGGTGTTCCAGCTGGAGCGGCACTCAAGCCAGCTTCCTGCCTCTTGAGATACTTCCTGGTGTGTGGATCCATCATTCCATTTCTACCTTTCCTTAAAATCTCAATTCTATATTTAAATCACAAATACTCGTGGACAAAACTTTAAAAAGTTTTTCCTATTTTGATGTTGCCGGTCATCTATTTATTTATTTTTTTTTTAGGAGAAAGAGGTTGTTCACACTTGGTTATCTCGTGTGTCTTCAATAAAGGTCACTGTAATATCTTTCAGAGTTATTGTCTGAATCCCGATATACATGATAAAAGGTACAACTTCCTTAAGTTTTGTTTGTAAGTCTTCAATAAAGGTCACTGTAATATCTTTCAGAGTTATTGTCTGAATCCCGATAGACATGATAAAAGGTACAACTTCCTCAAGTTTTGTTTGTAAGTCTTCAATAAAGGTCACTGTAATATCTTTCAGTTGCTGTCTGAATCCCGATAAACATGTTAAAAGGTACAACTTCCTTAAGTTCTGTTTGTAAGTCTTCAATAAAGGTCACTGCAATATCTTTCAGTTGTTGTCTGAATCCCGATATACATGCTAAAAGGTATAACTTCCTTAAGTTTTGTTTGTAAGTCTTCAATAAAAGTCACTGTAATATATTTCAGAGTTATTGTCTGAATCCTGATATACATGTTAAAAGATACAACTTCCTAAAGTTTTGTTTGTAAGTCTTCAATAAAGGTCACTGTGATATCTTACAGAGTTATTGTCTGAATCCCTAAGTTTTGTTCATGTGAATGCATATTCCTATGTATAACAAGCACATATATATATTCCTAGCTAAACAGTAATTTTCTTGCCAGATACACATCCACAATTTATACCAATCCCTCACCATAAAGTTTCATTACTGATTGCAATAACAGTAGGAGACATGAAAACAAATCCCTCCAAGAGAACAAAATCCAGATAGATAAAGGCAAATACACAAAATATTAGGAGGTTTTTTTTAAAAATAAAACATCAATACACAATTGTCCATTAATATAACGCCATGGGAACACTTCTCCCAAAATAACAGCACAAATGATACATTGTTGATAATGAATGACCACAATACTATTGTTACCCCATCAGTTAAAAAACAATTTCGACAAATTCCACAAAACAATACCCAGGTATTTACTGACAAAAAAAAAAATCTTATATGATAACAATGAAGTAAATTTAAAAGAAAGAAGGATTAATGACTAAAACATTGGGGTAAAAGTTATAATTAGAGGAGCTAGTTCTCTGTGGAACAATGTTAATACCATTTTAAAAACATCCAGTTAAAACTTTCCTATTTCTCTCAGTGAGGTTTTATACAAATATTTTAAAAGATATTATCTATAAATATGATTTTTATATTGTAGTGATTCCATATTCTGATTTCTTTTTTAAAAGAAAAATGCAGTAAATACATTGGATGAGAGAAGACTTAAGTAAATAAAAAAGGATAGATATAAAGTGGGTGCTGAAGAGAGTTGAATTCATCAAAATAAAAGCTCATCTATTATGGTAGGTAGAAAACTTTTTTGCTTATCCCTAGTACATGTGGTACAGGCCATGATAATCATGGTGGGTAGAAGTAGGCAACTGCTTTTACTGTAAGTGCACCACACGTCTACACATGTGAAAAGCACAAGGTAATAAGACCAAATCTAAATAAATAAATAGTGTGTCACGTTTCGGTAACAGCGTTGTTACCATCTTCAGACAAAAGTACTGAATGATTTTGAATATAATACTGAAAGATTCAGTACTTTTGTCTGAAGATGGTAACAACGCTGTTGCCGAAAAGTCACACACTATTTATTTATTTGGATTTGGTCTTATTATCTTGTGTTTATAATCTATAATCCAAATTGTGCCTTATTATGTGAAAAGCAATTCGACTTTTGCACTTACAAATGTGCCAGAGCCCTGTTTGGTTACTTGCACTCGCTGGTGGGGCTGGATTTTAGCCACATCTCTATAGTCAATACATTTTCAATGTTTAATGGTATTTTTAACTAGTTTACTATAACCATTTATTTAGTGTTAAACAAGGATTTATAATAAGCTATAATAATAAATAAATAAATATAATAGGTTCATAAAGATTTCTTTTTAGGTTTTACATATAAAAGAATTGAAAGTCTCCGGGAAGAGGACATATATTAGTTCTTCAACTAAGAGTCCTTTACAGAGAAGTTCAACTCCGCCTTTGCCGGTCCCAAGTCCGGATGAAAAAGGAGGAGGGGGAGCAGTAACAAGCTCACTAAAAAACCTGGGTTCAGATGGCCCGGCTGATAGTACCCTGTAAGGGCTACAGGGATACAGGATGTCTGTACTCCATGTTAAGAGCGGCTGCACATGGCGTCTGTTCCTCATGTCAGAGGCAGCCATTTCTTTTGGAGCTAAGTCGGCCTGCCACCGAGTAGTGCTCCAAGTCTTAATGACAAAGGCAGATGCATTCTACTTCACCCAGTCATGATGGTTGTCAAGCTTTACAAGCTTGATACCTTAATATGATTGAGTGGAGATAAGAAAGAAGAAGACAGAGAGGTTCTACATTATATGGAAATATGATTCTAGAGGGAGAGAGAGGGGGGGTATGTAAATATGTGAGAGGAAGCTATCAAATTGTACACCACCTGAGGAGGAGATAACAAACTCTTAATGGGGAAACATGAATCAATCCAACTCTTTTTTTCCCCCTAACAAGTGGTCCACTGAACTCCCCAAAGTTACCAGAACAATAAGGTCTTCCAGAAAATAATTACAACCATTATAATTGCCACAATACTACAGGAGGAAAAAAATATCTGTGAACCTCAAGAATAAATAATTAGTCCTGAAAAATGATTGGAATTTTCACACACACACTGCATTTTTGTCTTCTAATATAGATTGATAGATTATTTTTTACTGATAATGAAAGGAAAGTGTACTGTGTTCTTGTCAGCGCGCTCAACAACAGAGAAAGATAAAATGGTTTGATGCTATTCATCTCAAAGGATGATCATAGAAAATGACATTTTCTGAAGGTGAGTAACTACCTCTCTGTACAGGACTCCCAATTTCAGATCCAAAAGTGTCCACGCTAGAGGACACCTCTCTACAAAGGACAGTTTTCATTAACAAAATTACCATTTTTACTATTTAGCAACTCTCCAGTAAAAGGACACCTCTCCCTAAAGGACACTTTGACTCTGGAATTAGGTGTCCTTTACAGGGAGGTAGTTCTATTGTAGGTGCCAAAAGTTGCTCAACTTGATGGACACTAACAACAATGGCAGTGATAACTGGGGGGAATTCTACCAGACAGGGTGAATGGCCAGATCAGATAAGGTGGTTATCAATGTTTAATAAGCAATCTTAGACCTCCTCAGTCATCAGAGGTGTGTGGGGAGAGAGAGATCTATAAAAACCCAACAATAACATAATGACAGTGAATGACAAAATTATGTTCTGCCATTATACAATTTAGATTACAAACTACAAGGTATTAAGACCAAATCCAAATAAATAAATAGGGCGAGACGTTTCTGTAACAGCATTGTTATCATACTGTGATACAAAGCATGCTATTTTTTTCTCATTCAGTACTTTTGTCTAATGATGACAACAGCACTGTTATCGAAATGTCACACACTTATTTATTTATTTAGATTTGGTCTTGTTACTGTTTTAATACTTGGTATTTGAGATTTAGAAAACATTTATAATTTAAATATTTTTATTCAATTAAGATTATAATTACACAAGCATAACATTTAAATATATATATATCCTGCCTAACAATTCTCTATACCATCTAACTAACATTAAACGATCTATTTACAGCCTTTTTGGTCACTGGTCCAATATATTTATTTTCACAGACCAAATTATAAGATAAATTCAAAGATGAAAAATATGCAAAATAAATGAACAATTATATACATCATTTTATATTTATTTAAAACAAATGAACAATATATATACATCATTTTATATTTATCTAAAACAAATGAACAACTATATACATCAATTCCCCCTTCTTAGGCTTGGCCCCCCTTATTTATCTATTTACTCTCCACATCTCTGCGGACATCTGCGCTCCCTCTGAGGATACCTGGGGGTTGTAATACTTTTCTCCTCCGAGATTGGAGTTGGCACACGTTCAGCCTCATTCATAATAGTGGGATGTGATTTACCAGGCAACATTTTTCTAATGTAGTTTTGATGAACCTTTTTTATACTGTCACCTTGTTTTATTAAATAAACATTCCTTCCTAGTATTTTAATTATCTTTCCTGTATACCAAGAGGGATGCCCATTAGTAATCCACCTAAACTTCACAGTCTCATCCACTTTAAATTTACTGTTAACATATTGACTATTGAATTTGGAGGCTTTTACATCAAGATGGCATTTGATACCTTTAATAGGGTCAGATTTGCATTCAAAAATGGACCCGTAATCATTTAAAAGTGAATCTATACTAAAAGAGTCCAATTTATGCAAATAATTGAATGAGATATTGAAAAGATTAAGGAAATCTCTTCCTAAGAGAAATTTAGTACAATTTAAATTAGTTATTAGTATTTCAATGGTTCTAGAAACATTTCTTAATTTTATATCAAATTTAGCCTTGCCTAAAATAGGTATTTTAGAGCCACGATAGCCGGTCAAGACTGTATTACATTTATTTAATTTAACATTTTTGAAATATTTAAAGTACAAATATTTAGTTAATGTAGTTATGGCTGCTCCAGTATCAATTTCAGCCAACAATTTTATGTCATTTACATATACAGTTTCAATCAAGGGAGGATGCAAATTTATATTATTCAATGATAAATTATTTTGAGATCCCGAAGGATTATTATCATTAACATGCTTTTTAAATTTATTAAAAGTATTTTTGGGATTTCTGGGCAATTTACGGGCAGAACTATCTTTTTTATAACATATAGTAGAAATATGCCCTACTCTACCACAAACTCTACAATTAGCTGATTTAAAAAAACAATTATAGTGTAGATGGTTGGTCTTACCACAGTGTTTGCAGGGATTATTGATGGCATGAAGATGCTGTGGGGACAGATGGGCATCTTCGGATCTCTTGAGGTTGTGTAGGTCATTATCTGCAGACTCCGCAGACAGAGCGATGTCTAATGCTCCCTCAAAAGTCAATCCTTCCTCCTGTAGTAGCTTCTTTTGGGTCGGTGTATCAATGATGCCCGCCACAAATCTGTTTCGCAGGGATTCTTGCAGAACATCTCCAAAGTTACACCTTTGAGCCTGTTCCTTAAGGCGTATTATGTATTTAGATATTGTTTCGCCTGATTTCTGATCCATTTTCTGGAATACAAATCTTTCATATATTATATTGGTCTTAGGATTGAAATGTTTCAATAAGATCCTGCACAATTTATCAAAGGGAACTTGATCAACTTCTTCTGGAAAAACTAAGTTTCGCAAGATCCCGAAGTATTTAGGCCCGATGCATGATATCAGAAATGGCGTCTTAAAGTCTTCTTTTGTTTTAGAAATTAGCATGAATTGCTTCAATCGATAAATATAATTCTCTACATTCTCTAGATTTTCGTCGAATCTTTCAAACATACTTGAAGACATTTTTTTAAAAGTATAATTTCTTTTCACTATTTAAATTCTTTTTTCTTTACAAAATTTGCTTTTCCTCGTCGCCAGTTGTTTTAATGCTTGGTATTTAAGATTTAGAATACATTTATAATTTAAATATTTTTATTCAATTAAGATTATAATTACACAAGCATAACATTTAAATATATATATATCCTGCCTAACAATTCTCTATACCATCTAACTAACATTAAACGATCTATTTACAGCCTTTTTGGTCACTGGTCCAATATATTTATTTTCACAGACCAAATTATAAGATAAATTCAAAGATGAAAAATATGCAAAATAAATGAACAATTATATACATCATTTTATATTTATTTAAAACAAATGAACAATATATATACATCATTTTATATTTATCTAAAACAAATGAACAACTATATACATCAGTTACCTTGTATGTTCTGCCATTAAAAGCTACCAAACAACAGCTGCATCAGATCTCAATGTCAGGGTAAGCAACAAAGGTTCTCCATGTGATGTGCTTCAGATTACTGGAATCAATGGCATTTACCCATTGTGAAGTCCCCTCATTTGTAGCCCCACTGGAGGATAAGGATACAGAAAACAGTAGAACTAACTCCCTGTAAAGGACACCTAGTTGCAGAGCCAAAGTGTTCTTTACAGAGAGGTGTCCTCTTACTAGAGAGTTGTATGTTAAAACTAAATATTTATGAGCATATTATATTTATTTACTATAATAGTCTTGTTTAACACTTAGTAAATGGTTATAGTGAACTAGTTACATACCATTAAACATGGAAAATAAATTTTATTGAAAAACAATATATAAATATTTTCTTTGTGTTCAGCTTCGATTTTCTGAATTGCCCGCTAGCAGGAATGTCTATTATATGTATAAATAAATAAATGATGCTTTGAGAAAGTGTCTGTTGTTTGGAGGTGTTCGCAAGCACGAGTGTATTTTCAATGGGAAGGCAATTTCGGCTATAAAAACAGTCCGTTGATTGCAGGTGTCTGCAAGGGGAAGTTCTAAGGTGTACTAAGGAATAAAGACACTGAACCATTTCCAGAATTGGTTTGTGTAGATTTTGCTGGCTGAAATATCCATCCACTCAGTGGCTGTTAACCTACCTCCACCATAAAGTAGAAGATCTGGTCAGAGAGCAGTTGGACGGCTACATATTTCTTGCCGGCCGGGAGTGGGTAGTGGTAGGTGGTGAAGGCAGCCTGGCGCATCCTATCACCAAGGTCATCTGCACCAACACCTTGGTGGTCAGTGGTTGCTCATTCAAATCTTTCATTACAACACAACCCCCTCCCATGACAGACTTGCCTACTTCCTGGTTTATCACATTGGAAAGGTTGGATTATACCTGTCATTTTTTAAATTTAAATAGGAAAAGGTATTCACAGAGATTACATGCTACAGTTTTGTACTGAGATTACAAAGTGAGAGATAAAATGTTCGATTCATATTAGAGATGAAACTTGCCAGGTAACACAGAAATCAAATAGGTAATCAATACATGACATTTCAATATAACAGTGTTGATACCATTATATTATTGAAGGACACAATCCTGATATGGAAGGTTCCCCATTGCCCTATGTGAAGTTCTGGACTATTAAAAATGTGGAGAAGTAATTTCGTTTTTTAGAACTCTGAACTCTTCCCAACTTTTCAAAAAATCTCTATTATTAAACATTTGAAAAATTCCAAACTTAGGATGATGATATGAGATGGTGTTAGTCCTTCATATATATATAGTTACAAGTTTCAAGGCAATTAAAGATGATATGGTACAATTTGGATTATAGATTAGAAACACAAGGTAATAAGACAAAAAATCCAAATAAATAGTAGTGATATTTGGTAACAACGCTGTTACCGAAACATCAGACATTATTTATTTATTTAGATTTGGTCTTATTACCTTGTGAAGACAATTAAAGAGTTGGACGGAGAAGAGATGTCTGAGATGTAGTGTCTTGGAAGAGTGGAAGGGAAAGGTTGGTGTCATGGTTGGTTTAAAAACAATATATTTGGGGTTTCCTTCTTCCTTCCTTCCCATGGTTTCCTCCCAACTGGAGATTCCACCTTCCTAGCCAGACATGGTAGCTCTACATAATGGACACCTTCACTTAATGGGGGGGGGGACAAATAAACCTCAAAAAGAAACAACTCTGAACGGAGCTACTCTCACAAACCATTAAAAATACAAAACCACACTAGCTGATAATAAGCGCCAGCTATCCAACAATACCACTTGTATTGGATACACTAATACTGTAGGCATCTTATAAATAAGAATAAACGATACAATAAAATTAATATATTTGGTTAGGTTAGCTTTAGGAATGTTAAATTCAGTAAAATGCCCCATCATCCTGGCATGTGGCTTCCCTCTACCTGTCCTAATTACTTAGGTTGGTATAGTGCCATGGTTGCAAATATTACCTTCACAATCACCACACATCCTGTTATTTAATTTCAGAAACACTATCTGCAAAATTCTGTTATAACCTGTCTATTCTAGGCTGCACGTGACCTTATATCCAGGAAACAATCTCAAATGGAAGGAAAAATGATCACAAAAAGAGAGCAGGATGACGTTTGATGTCGGAAAGTTTAAATATTTAACTGTCACCAGCGTGCACACACGCTGTGTGTATTACATACCATTAGAAATACTAAACTGTCCAGGGGGATGGGGCAGGCCCCTCAGGGTCAGTTATTTCTCCCCCCAACTGTCAGAACACGGCGGGGGCAAGAATGACGTAACATAACTCCCCGGGACCAATTCCAAAAGAATGTGTTTCTACGTTTTTTATTATTATTATTCATTCTTCTTCTACGATGTGGAAATACCACCCTCTCGGGTAAAGACATGCCATTTAAGAATCCAGTTGAGTATAGAGTATAGACAAGTCGCGGCGACAGTTGAGGAAAAGAACGCCCCACGGTGGATGTTTCCTTGTCTGACACCCTCGGTCGGGATAGGGGGGGGGGGGGGGGGGGATGATAGACAGCAGCGTCGTTGGAAGGAAGAATGACGCACCTAGCGTAACCGTGGAAATCTGGTGTTTGTAGCCTTGAACCTGTGCTAAACAGCGACCTGTGTGCTATCCAACCATTTCCTTTTGTGCTTACTTAAGGAAATGGTTTTGCTGTAATCGATACAGATTTAAATAAGACTAACTTTCGTATCATTTTACAGGGCGATGTAAAACTGGGGTTAAAAACTATAGTCATAGAGATTTGAGATTTAAAAATGTTTTATTGGCATCATACACAAGTCAATGGTGGTAATATAAAATAATAAATAATTACACTATAGTCATAGAAGCTAGTCATGTTTATATTTCAGATTTTTGTTAGCTTTTAAAATAACTAGAACCATGTAGCAGGATCACCTGAATAACTAACAGTGTATATTACGTTTTTAAACACGTTAAAACTACTTCCTTTTTCCATATTCCCACCGAAAATGGAATGACAAGTAGTTGAAATGTCGTATCGAAGACAGACCTCTATAATTGCTACAGGCCATCGATTGTAGGTAATTTACAAGGAAGAATCCTTCAATCTTAGGATATTTTATACACAGATTTAAGTGTCGAAGATGTTACAATTGATGGTAACGATGGAGACCACAATAGAGAGAGCTAATCAATAAATACACATCATAACCTTGAGAATATATACATTATACATAATTATAAAGCATCTTTATAGTTTTATACATGAATGGGTAGAGAGTTGTCTATAAGTCGGAATTTTATATAGTCTTAGGGGTTATTGAATTAGTTCATTCACTCAATTGTTCAGTAGAAGCCACCGGATTCATTAAGCTATTTCAAATATCAATCGCATCTTTATAAAATTTAAGATTTTAGCGTTGGGTTGGGGGAAACCTTGAGAGTAAGCAATTCAAACAAAACATAAAGAGTAAAACTTCCAATGCTTCCGCCAGTAGCACTTTTTTCCCCTGGTTTCTGTCCCAAGTTTGCTTTTTCGAATTCCCGCATATAACGTTATCTTGCTCAAGAACAGTAGTCGAGAGTAGCCACGCCTTACTGTACTAAATATGGTTTGCGTTTAAAAGTGATGCTGCTCTCTGGATGGTGGCTTCTTATTCAGCCAGTCTGGCAATATGGAGCGGTCAATTCCCCTCCTTTCGAGCACTCTAATACTTTCTAAGACGTCAAGCAACACAGTCACATTAGTTATAAATCAATAATAAATATTAATATTATAAAATATAGATCAATTAAAAAAAAAAAAAGAAACCAACATTCAGTTGTCCCCCCAGCCAATAGACGGCACGTTTGGTTGCAGTATCAGGAGAAGCACTCTCATCATGTTACAACACCCTAAATCGTCTCTATTTTTAAATCATAGTGGCGTAAAAATGGAATCGTTGTGTAATCAGGGTAGGGGTAATATATATATAAGTTAAATATATATAGAGAGAGGGGTGTAATATATATATACCCAATAACAATACTGTCATCTCATACTTGGGAAACTCTTGTTCTACCATAATGGGGACACAAGTGTCAATAATGTCTACAAGCCTGGCAGCATCGGTCGGTAGACCAACGAGGGCAGTCAAGGGCAGGCCAAGGCTCCTCCTTCCCTTTCTTCGGCGGCTACCACCGGTGGCCTACATCGGACGGACGTACCCAGAATTTTATTCTAATTAGAGCTGCTTTACGGCGGCGGGCTTCCTGCTCTCTGGAATGTGGCCGGCCGGCAACCGTCCATTTCTACCACGTCGTCTATAAATACCGCGTATAGGTGGTGGTGGTGGATCTCGCCACACACTTCCTTCAAAATAATAATTATATATAAAAAAAAAAAGGCAGTCACGCATATCCTGTCGCGATTGAAATAACCACATCTACGTTTTCCTCCTCTTCTTCTCCAATGTTCCAACGCCGACAGATAGTCCTGTGGTTTCAGCTAATTGGTCAGTTGGCGATGGCAGGAAATCTAAATCACCGACTAAGCTCTTTTAAAACTTTTTCTTCTTCGATCGCGCGGAAAAGAGGAAAGCTTTAATACTTGCCCGTATAGCCGGTTCGCTAGCTAAACGAATACAGCAGTATAGAGACTAACATAGAATAAGAACGTTATAACTTTTTTTTTAGATCGTTGCGGCGCCCTGTCGCCGGCAGCCTTCTGGGACATAGGAAAGACAACGTGTCTTCATTTGGAGTACAGTATGAAGATTTTTGAAAGAACGTATACGAATGAGAACAGGGAGATGGGTGACAACAGACATACTGGTGGTCCAGAAGCTACTAGGAGACAATTTTCCTCCCGTACATTCCATAGAACTACGGTGGAATGCTCTCGTACGGTCGTCGATCATTTATCGACGCGAAGCTTGAATCAAAGAACTGGATAACTGACAAATAAAGAAGTTTAGAAGAGATTTAATAAAGATCGTAGCCATTTAAATGGAAATTTGCGGGATACCTGCTTCAATATTTAGAGATCGTCTAGTGGCGAACATAATGAAGTTGAATTAAAGTGAGACAACCAAGGAAGAGGATTGGTTCGATAATTTCAAGAAATGGCCTGGAATTAGAAGACACGAATAGGTGCGGAAATTTGCACAGAACAAGATGAAATGATGTTCCTTGATGGTTCACTTCGGAGAAGACAATGCATGATGATGAATTGTAACCATAACTTACACAAGTGATCATGAACACAATGTGTATGTATAAGTTTTAATTATATAGAAGGATTTTTTTTTTTTTAATAGAAGAACTTTTCTGCAGTTTTGTGTGCGTGTGATATCCGTTATGTTAGGGGTCACAATATTCAAAAGAGTTTTTTTTTTTTTAAGGGTGAAAAAAAAACGGTATCGTTTCGGAGCCCGAGCAGGAGGAGGATTTCCTATTCCGGTAGGAGATGGGGAGCGTAGTACCGGTGCATTGTGCGGTGTCGGTCCCACGGCGGTCCCCAGACAAATTAATAAAGACGACGGGTCAAAACACACGGTGTGTTAGATACCATCGTCCAACTTACTTCCTTCTCCCGGGCGCCGGCGAGATCGGAATGTCAGATTACATCGGCCGCGCGCGCGCGCGCCTCATTCGGGGAGAGAAATAATTTCTCCGTGGATCTTCAGGGTCACCGTGCTTGCTAGGAACTTCGAGCATTACCCTTGCTTGCTAGGCCCTTCGAACATTACCGTGCTTGCTAGGGCCTTCGAGCATT
>CP092874.1:33880872-33912856 GCA_030710605.1 Cordylochernes scorpioides
GACACCCCGATGCGGGGCCGCAGGTCACTTTGGCTGCAGCACTTCTGTCTCTGGGGCTGAGGTGGAGTGCCATCACTGAGGGGAGACTCCACAGGGGACACTCCAGTACTGCCTGGGTACCACAAACACACAATCTGTTACCCAGGGGTACTGCCTACACTTGGGCATCAACACTATGGATCTTACAGAGACAACTTTACAATTAATCAACAAGTAATCCAGGGTTAAGTTTCTTTTATTTCTCTAGCTTTCGGGATAACATGCCCTTCAACAAGAGCACCTAGAACTGCCAGCTAACTTATACGCACCTCGATTTTATTGAATCATTCAACTTATTTTAATTTGTACTTGCTGAAAAAATTTTTTTTCTCCTCAATTAATAAAGATACTCTCTTCACAAAAATTTGTATAAAAATATTTGCTTGGTAGGATTAATTTTTGTATAATTTTTATTTTATTTCGACTTAAAGCGCTATATCCCCTTAGGGACACTGGTACTTTAAGGGTAAACTAAACATAGAAAGAAAATAAAGAAAGATATCTGAAATACGTACAAGAATTAGTATGCAATTTAGTTAGTCATAATTGGGGAGATTGAATGGTCAGATTGGAAGGCATTCTCTGGTAACTATCTGTGGTTTAAATCCCATTACCTCCCAACTACATTTCAGAGAACACCAATCTATCCCATATATATATATATATGTAAAGAGAGAAAGGTTCTAACTCTAATAAAAAAAAAAAAGTAAAATACCTGAGTGTTTCACAAGTCTAACTTCGCTTGATGTGCTTGTAATCCAACCTGGTTATATAGGTGGAGACAAGATTCTCACTTAGCATCAAGAAATTATACTTTGCTGACCAAACAGCTGTTTTAAGTCTTCTTAATGCTACTGATGAAAACTATGGGATAAACAAGTAGCACTTTCTAGGTTTTTGAAAAAAAGAGGAGGTTGGGCTAATTTTTAAAGTTTTGGGGGAGATTTTTGTTGAGATATAGAAAAGACATCCTATGCAAATAAAAATGACAAATTTCATTATAATGCTGGGAAAACAACAAATACTGATTGTTTTTTATATGTAAGTTTCTCAACCTGTGTAACCCCAAACCACACCAATGACTGTATTGACTTTTCCATTGATGAACTCATCCCCAGCAGACACCATCAACAAGCTCTACAAGCCTGATACCCTGATGTAATTGAGTGGAGATAAGAAAGAAGAAGAATATGCAAGTTTAATGACAATTATTCTATGAATTGGGTTAATTAGGATATAGTGAGAACCAAAAGTTCCGTCCCACTATAGAGAGGTTTAACTGTATAATTGTCTGAATTTGTCAAACACCAGGTGTTGTGTCACATTCTCTATTACCAACTTTGTATTCTGCACTGGGGCGAGATTTTCGGGACAGGAATGGAGCCGGGGCTACATCACCATATACTCTCATGTATGGGGCTGAAAGACGAACGAGAAGTGCTCTTCAGTGAAATAGGCCTTGAGGGACTCTCTTTGGAGCTCCTGTTGAATGAGGTGGTGAGAAACTGAGCTGAGCGTTTGCGTTGTTCAAATTTTGGAAGATGGCTGAAGAGAAGGGGAAGCTATATACATAATCTAATTGATGTAAATAATTATATGTAAATAATCTTTGTCAGGATTAGAATGACGAATCCTGTATGGGACTTTGATTCCAGTAAAAGGCTTGTTGCTGCTGTTGTAGTCACAGTGTAGAAAATACTATACTATACCTACTACTTATAGGTTTCTCTCTGTATTCTTAGTTCTCTTCTCTTCAATTACTCTGTAAACTGGCGAATCCTTTATAGGACGAGAGGCCCTCAATAAAGGCTTTTATTGTTGTATTCTGCACTGGGGTGAAGAACCAAAAAAAAAAAGCATCATTTTTAAAGGGAGAGGTACTTCTTTTGGCAATAAATATCATCCTCAAGCAAAATTCTTTATACAGTAAAACCCCTCTATAAGTGAATCCCAATGGGACTGAACTTCAGTTCACTATAACCATGGTTTGGCTATTTTTTAGCGTTACATCATATGGAGGATACATTATAAAGGACAGCCAAGCACACAGGAAAAAAAGCTACCTCTTAATAATATATTTTGGCCACTTTGTTTCTCAATTCACTTAAGTGACCTACTTCCATCCATCAATTGATGCTAATAATCAAAACAGGCCAACAAAATATCTAGTGAAGTCTTTTGATGATGGGACTTTTATTATAATTATTAGCATATATGTACCTCTATGTCTAATTTTAAAATCAAGTCAATTCCTAGGCAAAGCTTTATTAATTATATATTAAAGATAAACATAAGGTAATAAGACCAAATCCAAATAAATAAATAGTGTGTGACGTTTTGGTAACAGCGTTATTACCATCTTCAGACAAAAGTACTGAATGTACACAAGGTAATAAGACCAAATCCAAATAAATAGTGTGTGATGTTTTGGTAACGGCGTTATTACCATCTTCAGACAAAAGTACTGAATGATACTGGATTTTTTAAAACAACTTTATCATATTACACTCTATCAAACAAAGTTTACTTTAAAAATGCCTCTAAAACTTTGTTGCTTGAAAGCAACTCTTCAAGTATTTGCCTCATTCAAATAAAGTTAATAGGTATATTTCTTCTTGTTTCTACATATTCTTCTTAAGTTTATATTTTGTTTGTTTCGAACCTGTCATGCAAACCAATTTTGGCATCACAATAGTTCATGGTATAACAAAAAATCACCCTTTATAGTATCACAGGTCTGTTTATTCAGAAGTTTTGTTAGCCTAGGGTTAAACTAACTAGAAATAGAACATGATAAAGCACAATTTAGATTATAGCTACAAGAAAATAAGTCCTAATCCAAATAAACTGTGTGTGACGTTTCAGTAACAGTGCTGTTACCATCATCATACAAAAGTACTGAATGATGGTAACAACGCTGTTACTGAAACGTCACACATTATTAATTTATTTGGATTAGGACTTATTTTCTTGTAACTAGAAATAGAACAATTCCGATGTTGTAACCGAACAGGGTTTATGGGACAGCTATTAATGTTTAGCTTATTCTGATAGATGGTGTAGGCCATCAGCAATAATCTTCATTATCAAGAGAGTTTCTTGATATCACACATTGTCAGATTGACATGGACAAAAACGGAAGGCAAAGCAGTGCTGTTGCAACATCAGACAAGGTAGAATTCGGATTAAAGATTAAAAACACAAGGTAATAAGACCAAATCCAAATAAATAAATAATGTGATGTTTCGGTAACAGTGTTGTTACCATCATTCAGTACTTTTGTACTATGATGATAACAGCATTGTTACTGAAACGTCACACACTATTTATTTAGATTTGGTCTAATTACCTTGAATACTGATTGAGAGATTAAAAATCACAGAGAGCGTGTTTCTAAGGTAACAATGTCACACATAATTAATTAATTTGGATAAATTTCAATTCTATAATCTCCAAATTGTACCTTATCAAATCCACAACTAGGTAAATATTTTATACTTGGAGAGAAATATATTATTTTATAAGTTGTGTCATTACCAAATAAGTAAAACACAAATACAGTAAAACCTTTCTAAAACAAACCAGAGAAATAGAGTGAACCCTCTCTTATAATGAAAACCTAAAGTAATCCCCAATTCGATTCCATTGAAAATTATTTTAAAAAATAACAAAGTCCCTTTAATTGTAAATTAAAATCCTAAAATAGAATTTAAAAATAACTTTTTTTTTAATTGCAAAGACAAGGTAATAAGACCAAATAAATAGTGTGTAAACACACAATTTATTTATTTGGATTTGGTCTTATTACCTTGTGTTTATAATCTATAGTCCAAATTGCGCCTTATCAAAGTTGCAAAGAAGTGTACTATACCTGGCTTAAAACACAATGGAAATTGGAAAACCACAAGGTTGGTTGCTCATGAGAGGTGATCACTCATGGGAGACTTCAATTTGTCTCCTATGTGAAGCTATAAAACTACTTGGAAATCGCAATATGGAAATACAAAAAAGTGGAATTCTCTCTAATCAATAATAGCAAATCACAAAAACAAATGAAGGAAGGAGAATGGAATCAAACAAAACGATGACAAATTTTATTATTATACAAAGATGAACATTTTTACACAAACAATATTAAAGTTCTAAACATTAATAGTAAAAAAAGAGAAATTCATGTAAAAAACTTAGAAACTATCTCTACAATCTGGTTATCTCAACATCCACCTGGGGAAAGGACATAATCAATGTAGGCCGGGACCAACCTGGGTGGGGTGGAGTCTGGGCTGGGGACACTCGCTCTGTCTCATCTGTCACACACAACTGTTGTTGTAGCAACTACGCTAGATAAAGTATATTAGAAGAGTGATAAAGCACAATTTGGATTATAGACTATAATATAAGAAAATAAGACCTAATCCAAATAATCTATTTGTGTGTGACGTTTCGGCAACAACATTGTCACCATCATCAGACAAAAGAATAAATGAGAAAAAATATCACAGCAAGTTCTTAAATAGTACTGTTATCCGATAACAGTACATATATAACAGTACTATTTAAGAACTTGCTGTGATATTTTTTTTCATTTATTCTTTTGTCTGATGATGGTGACAATGTTGTTGCCGAAACGTCACACATTAATAAATTAATTGGATTAAGTTTTATTTTCTTGTATTATATTAGAAGATAAAATTGCTATAAAATAACAACATAAACTGTAGCAATGTATTTCTTTATTCGGATCTTTATAATCCTTCCACAGGCATCCGAAAGCTTGCACTTTGCATGAATACAGAAACACATTGCTACTGTTTATATTCTTATTTTATAATAAAGTACATGGAGCCATGATAATCATGGTGGGTAGAAGTTCACTTTTACTCTAAGTGCACCACATGTCTACACATGTGAAAAGTACAGTTCAACTTTTGCACTTACAAGTGTGCCTGAGAGCCCCGATTGATTACTTGAATTCACTATTGGGGTTGGACTTTTTCAAGAATTGAGGACCCAGTGGAGCAAAAATTAGATTAATAACAAACAACTATTACCTAAATGATAAGGCACAATTTGGATTATATATTAGAAACACAAGGTAATAAAACCAAATCCAAATAAATAAATAAATGAGTGACATTTCAATAAAAGTGTTGTTACCTAAACGTCACACACTATTTATTTATTTATTTGTGTGTGGTCTAATTACCTTATGCAACTATTACCTAGTAAAAGTTGTGGTTTAGAGGCATATTTCTACATTGATAAATTTCACTTGTATCCAATCCTCCAAATCTTAGTACAGTAGAACTTGTGGACAACAGAGAACAGTTTTCCATTGCCATAATTAGCAACTCATCAGTGAAAGAACACTAAGTGGTGTTGCTAGCTACCTTCACTATCCTCCAGACTGTGCACCTTGCCCTCAGACACAATGCCAGACGTGGTGTTGGAGGAGGAGGTGCTGATGACGGAGACTCTCTGTTCCCCCGGCAACATCCTCTCTGATGATGGGGAGGGGGGTTTCTTGCTGGCCCACGTGGGGGTGTCGTAGATGTAGGACTCCCTGTAGCCGTTCTTCTCTGTATCCCAACACACACCTGTTTAGCTATGTTCCAGTGGTGGGGTACAACTCTCTTTAGTAGGATATATGTAGGTAGGCTTCTTCTTAGAGCTAAGAAATGTACACTCTTATCGGGGACAAAACTTAAAGAAGTGGAGAGTCTTTGATGTTGCCAGTCATCTATCTTTTTTTGAAGGAGACAGAGGCAATTTTGTTTACATTTGGTTATCTCGTATGTCTTCAATAATGTAATATCTTTGTGTAATATCACTGTAATATCTTTCAGAGTTATTGTCTCAATCCTGATATACATGCTAAAAGGTACAACTTCCTTAAGTTTTGTTTGTAAGTCTTCAATAAAGGTCACTGTAATATCTTTCAGAGTTATTGTCTGAATCCCGATATACATGCTAAAAGGTACAACTTCCTTAAGTTTTGTTTGTAAGTCTTCAATAAATGTCACTGTAATATATTTCAGAGTTATTGTCTGAATCCCGATATACATGCTAAAAGGTACAACTTCCTTAAGTTTTGTTTGTAAGTCTTCAATAAATGTCACTGTAATATCTTTCAGAGTTATTGTCTGAATCCCGATATACATGCTAAAAGGTACAACTTCCTTAAGTTTTGTCCATGAGTGCATATTACAATAGTGTATTCCAGTACCTAGTGTCTCAATACATAAATTTTAATAAAGAATAGATGGCTGGGGAGGAATGGAAAGAAGGAAGTTGGTGGAGAAATATCACAAACTGCTCATGTCCAATAACTCAGGATTGAATTCCACATTGGGCACTTTTCTTTTTCTGAAGAAAAAAATTGCTTCAACAATTCTCTATCCTTGCCAAAGATCAATACCCACCAGCAAGGTCAAGTATTTAACAGGACTCTCTCACAACTTTTAAGAGAAAAAGTCAAACCACTTTCTACGTGGAGTACATTTGTAGTAGTAAAGGCAGTCTACCTGCCATGATTATCATGGCCTATACCATGTATACTTGGAACAAGTAAACAAAAATGGACAGTTAAAAGACTCGTTAATATCTCCAATAAATTTACATTAAAAGGCACTAATTTCTATGAATGGGACAGGCAACACAATTGGGACTTGTTTTCTCCATGGCATTACAGTAGAACTTCCCTTGTAAAGGACAACACCTAGTTGTAGAGTCCAAGTGTCCTTTAGAGATAGGTGTCATCTTACTGTAGAGATGCTAATTTTAGTAAATTTTTTTTTTTTTTTTTTTTGAAATTGAAAAGTATCCTTTGTAAAGAGATGTTTTGAAAATTCGAAACTATTATAGATGCCTATGATTCTTTTAAAAATTAAACAATTTCCTCTGTCCTTACTGCAATGGAAAATTTTTCATTGCAGTAGTAAGGGCAGTAGAAATTGTTTCATTTTTAAAAGAATCATACGCGTCTATAATAGTTTCGAATTTTCATAACAGATGGCGCACTAATGCATCATAAAGATATGTTTGTTCTATTTTAATTAGAGTTGACCATATCCAGACTAGTTGGTTACCTGAGACACGAGGCAGCTTCCTGAGTCGGGGCTGAGATGCCATTTGGAACTTGTGGGTGAGCTGACACAGCGCCATTAGGTGCTGCGCTACCTCCTCGCTGGCCGCATAGTACACAAACCTCCGCTGTCCAAACCGGATCTCAAACCTTCGCTTCTGTCATACACACACACAGCAGTTCAGCACCATCACAGCAACAAACTGTACACTCATGGACATAACTTGAGGAAGTTGTATCTTTTAGCATGTATATCAGGATTCAGACATTAATTCTGAAAGATATTACAGTGACCTTTATTGAAGACTTACAAACATGTACTTACATACAAGCATGTATATCGGGATTCAGACATTAATTCTGAAAAATATTACAGTGACCTTTATTGAAGACACACAAGATAATCAAGTGTGAAAAATATTGCCTCTGTCTCATTAAAAAAAATAGACAACTAGCGACATCAAAGACTTTTTACTTCTTTAAGTTTTGTCCATGCATGTATATATTTCTCCAATAACTTTGTAAATTTGAATATCTCCCTATTTTTTCCCCCACTCCATCTCTGTATTTTTCAGGAGAATCTACTGTAGACAAGAACTAATGGTAGATAGAATGCTATAGGTTGTTAGAAAGATGAATAAAGGGTAGACTAGGTGGGGTGGTGGAGTACTTACATCAAAGTAGAGCTTGCTGATGTCTACCCAGTGGAAGGTAGATACATGTTTCTTCACATTGTCTACTTCCTACAACACCACATCACACATTCAGTAAACTCTGCAGAGAGAAGAAACTCACCAAATTTACACCAGCATCCCACAATAAAATTATATTTTTTTTACAATTATTTCCAATGATGACAGAGTTAAAAGACAAAAATTACAGTACAAGTGTCAGTATACCTTTTTGGTGAATATTTTTTTTTAGATTGCATAGGTAATAAATTGCAGTTAATTTTCCAGTGGTATCTTTCTGGGAAACATATGGAGTAGAAATTATGGGAGCTCAAATAAAGATTGATAAGAAACAAACTTTAAAAGGGACATCTCTCCCACAACACATAATTAGTTTGAGAGGCTGACTATAACCTAGGAAAACTGATGTAAAATGGCAGAATTCTCTTCATAGATTTAATTACATTTTAACATAAAAGAGAGGTGGTCTATTTGGCATTCATATTTCTTGAGAAAAAAAAAAAAGAGGGAAACACTTTATCCATATTTTGTTGAAATGTCAATTACATTTCTGGCCAGAGTGTTGCTGTATACAGCAGGTTTCCTATCTTAAATATAGGTGATTATATTATATTAGAATCTCTCAAAGGTATAATAATAAGAAACTAAATATAAATAAAGTATACATTTCAGTAACAACAATGTTGTTAAACCCATGTTTCTTATATTGCTATAATTCAAAGTGTACATAGAGAATCTCCCGAGAGGATACTCATGACTCTCACATTAGAGGTTTGATCTGTACTCACCGCAGTGAAGAGATGGATGCCGGTGGCTCCCACTCCCAGCCAGGAAGGCTGAGGTGGCCTACGTGAGGATGCCCCAGTCAGACAATGCAGATGGAGGTGGTGTGGGGCCTGGGGATCACATGCCTCACGCAGGAAATGTGCTTGAGCCTCAGTGCGGGACATGGCCTGGTTATCCTGGTGCATGCGCGGCATATACCTAATGATGTAGTCCTCTCCCACCCTCTGTAGGACCTGCGCCAACAGAATGGGAGTTGCAGCGCAGGTTGCGCAGAGAGAAAGACGGAGGAACCTACCCATGGGGGGAAGTATTCTCTAGGGGAGAAGTAAGCTCCTCTGTGGCGGGTGACACAGAAGCTGCCCAGATCTGCCTGCAGGGCGTACGAGGCCAACAGGAAGGCTTTCTCCTCGCTGATCCACTGATTGTAATGGCAGACATTGTGTTTGAGCTGGAGGTAGTAGTGGTGCTTGGCCTCCTTGTCACTGCACACAGCCCAGGTTCAGCACACATCCCACACTGCCACCACTGTGGCATACCTGACCAGCAGGTAGCTCTCAGGGTAGAACTGGACGCGGAGGTAGAGATGGCCCAGAGCCCGGCCATCCTCTCCAATCCCCTGAACACACACATAAACTTGCATTGTAGGATACACCAAATAAAACCTAGTTCTGGCCACACTATAAGTGGGATCAGAAAAATAGAGAATCAAAAATATATTTGCAAATAAATAAAAGTACATACCACATTAACCAATTATTTATTTAACTTACAAAACTATTTTAGAGGCGTAATATTCTTTTTAAAATAAAACAATTTCTACTGTCCTTACTGCAATGGAAAAATTAAAGGGAGGGCCTGGCTCATCAGTGGTGAACCCTCCCAGCGGTTTCACCAATTTATTTAACTCCCAACATTTCAGTGACCTGCTGTCACTCTCCTCAGGAATTATGTATATAAGTATAGAACTAGGATTCAAAATAATCATGAGGAAAGAGAGCAGTTCACTGAGATGTCGGGAGTTAAATAAACCATTGGTTGATGTGGTTATATTTTTTCTGAATCAGCTTCCAACCTACAAATGATCTACAGAACTAAAAGTACATGTATATTACAAAAAAAACTAAGTCAAAAGACATTTTAAAGAAGTCTTTTCACTTAAAATAAATGTGCTAAAACCACAGAATGGAAGAAAGAGACTAATAAAGACATTTTGCTCTTAAGTCTACTCCCTTTCTACTATTTTTACAAATAATATTTTCAGGCCGCATGAAAAATATATTTCATCTTATTTATTAATCTTCTTATATCAGTACTTTATTTTCTATCATTAATTTATGCTTAGGATAAGAGTGCCAATTATTCAAGATACGGTATGATAGCTTCTCATTCAGAGAGAGTATTTATCTAAAGATTGTAGCAACTTAAATATTACATATAAATTACTCATTTGGTTTTGTCCTCTTGTAAAAACCAACATATTTCCATTCTGGCAATATGGAGAGGCATAGAGATAAAAATTTACTAGAGACAATAAGAAAAAAGAATAACCAGATTACAAAAGAAAAGTAGAGAGATAGAGAATTCAGTGTAGCATATAAAATCAGAATGATCCAATACAGTATTAGAGCTCTAAAGAAACGGTCTGGTGGATTAAATTGGCAAAACCGCTGGGATAGTTCACCACTGATGAGCCAAGCCCTCCCAATATTTTTTCATCGCAGTAAAGACAGTAGAAGTTTGATTTATTTGTGAAAAGAAACATTCGTGTTTTAGTATTTTCATTTGTATTATATGGATGGTGCGTTATTGCTATGTGGAGAATTGTGTGTTGTTCAAGGAGGAGGGACTCACCGTTCCAGAGTTGGACTTCCAGCTCTTGGGGAAATACTTGGAGAGTTTGACTTCTGGGTCCACAAAGAGGTATTCCCCATCTGGTCCAACACACAGCTCAGAGTGAGGATCCCGCACATTGTGTGGACACATCTTTTATTTTTTCTGAAGAAGAAAAAAAGCTTAAATGGCTCCAGATTCCCCTACCACCAAGAGCAAAACATGGAGAACTCTGGCAATCCTGTAAGTATAAAAGTTAAACTGCTTTCTAAATGTTTAGACATGTGTTGAGGGTTGACATACATATACAGAGCTACCATTCTCACAAAAGAAAAAGTAACTATGCTAGGATAGCTAGGTATGTTCAAGTAAATGTGTCACAGTAGATAACAACCTCCATATTGAAAACATCGCCCCACCATAAAACCTGTCGTAATTTATAAAACTGAGGACTAATTTGAATACAGTAAGACCTCCACGAGAGGACACTTTCCAGAGAACACCTCTATACAAAGGACAGTTCCCCCCCCATCACCAACATTATAAATTTTACTATTTAGAAATTCTCCAGTAAGAGGACACCCCCTCTCCCTAAAAAAAGCACTTTGGTTTTGCAACTAGGTGCCTTTACACAGAGAGGTTCTCAGAAAAGTTCTAATATGTGACCCTATTAAATTAAACATGTATATGTGGCCTGCAGCATTATGACTGATATTAGAAAAGCAGTTTAATGGTGTAAATGCTGTTTATTGAACTATACAGACAGAGTTTACCATTTCGAGTTTGTCCTATCACTCATTTGAGTTTAGAATCTAATTCAAATTGTGCCTTATCCTTTACTTCGATTCAAATACAGTAAAATGTCAATGTCTTTGTAAAGGACAACAAGTAGTTGCAGAGCCAAAGTGTCCTTTAGAGAGATGTGTTCTCTTACTGGAGAGTTGCTAAATAGTAAAAATGGCCATTTTGTTTGTGAAAACTGTCCTTTGTAGAGATGTGTGTTCTTAAGTGGGAAGTATCCTCTCATGGAGGTTCTACAGTATGAATTTTTGATAAGGCACAATTTAGATTATAGATTATAAACACAAGGTAATAAGACCAAATTCAAATGAATAAATAGTGTGTAACATTTTGGTAACAACGCTGTTACCGAAACGTCACACACTATTTATTCATTTGGATTTGGTCTTATTACCTTGTGAGTATAAATTTTTTAAAATGATTTAATAATTGATCCTGGAAGAATCTCCACACAGGGTGTGAAACAGTCGCGGCGTGAAAGACAAGTTAGTTAGTAAGAGAGAGAAACACTGGACCGCGGGGGGGAGGAAACGAAGAAAGACAAAAGAGGGAAGGCTAACACTAAGTGACATGGGAAGCTGCCAATTGTTTTGAAAGAAGATATTCTTGGAAGGAGGAAGGAGAGAAAATTGGATCACAGAAAGACAATCTTCCTCAACAGTTTTGTTTTTGTCTGCCGCAACCATCATCTAAAAGAGATATGTTAAAGGTCTTCAAGAGAGAGAAAAAAAAAAGCTTGCTGGTGTGGTGTCTCAAACGAGAATGTTAACTGGCTTTTTGAAACAATGGCTCAATTTTTCCTTAGGAGGGAAGCTGCCATCTGATCAATGGGGCTGCTCTATCTTGTCATCATTGGAATGCTGAGGTGTAGGTCTCATGCAAGAACTCTTTGGATTGAAACATTGTGGAAATGGAAGGATTATTTACTATTCCAACCATGAAGTAATTAAACCAAATCCAAATAAATTAATAGTGTGGGATGTTCCCATATATAGAATTCCAAAATAAAGAGCCAACCTGATCATGAAGGTAAAAAATATATTTTCTGCTTGAATTTAGATCATGTTGAGGATTATGCTAATGCAGTCGTGGTTAAAATTATTGAAAGAATAATAATGGTTTTGATCAGCAATTTAATTGAATTAAAGGAATATATAAAAACATAGTTTGATAAAAGTAATGCCTGGCTTAAGGCGAGTAGAATAAGGAAAACAAAAGATTATTTACATAATGTACAAAGGTTTTGAGCCGGCCAACGGGATACAACAACAATGAGTTTTTATAGGGGAAGTGTGACCTCTGGCGGTCGATTTAACAGAGTATTTGTATCTATGAAATATAATTTTTAATAAAATAATATTTTAATATAACATATATATTGTGTACATTATCTGAGTGAATACAGTCCAACTTCTTTAATATTAAACACCCACAAAGGATAAGAAATTTTGGTTAAATTAAAGTTGATTTATAGTTGGCTAAATTAAAGTAAATATTCTGGTGATGATTTGGAAAAAAGAAAGGTTGAATTAAAGAGATTGTAATGTATGCAAATGTACCCTCCAGTTACTAGAAATTAAGTCTAGATGTAAAAATATGGCTAAATGGGATGTTTATAGACTCATGGAAGTGGAAAGTCTGATGTAGCCGGTCATCAATTTTTTTTTTTTTTTTTAAAGGACACAGAGGCAATTTTTTTGTTCACACTTGGTTATCTTGTGTCTTCAATAAAGGTCACTGTAATATCTTTCAGAGTTATTGTCTGAATCCCGATATATATACTAAAAGGTACAACTTCCTTAAGTTTTGTCCATGAGTGTATTTTCTGGAATAAAAAAAAAAAAAATCTGCAATTGGTGGATGTTTATTCTGATAGATGGCACAAGCCATCAGCAAATTTCAGTTACATGGCCAAAAGATATTTTTTGTAATAGAGTAAAACCTTCGTGAGAGGACACCTTTCTATAAAGAACAGTTTTCATTTCCAAAATTACTATTTTTATTATTTAGCAACTCTCCAGTAATAGAGCACCTCTCACTAAAGGACACTTTGGCTCTGCAACTGGGTGTCCTTTACAGGGAGGTAGTTGTACTGTACAAGAGAGGGGAGGTCAATTGAATACTCACCAGTATGGACGGCGAGACCAAAGTAGTCTGTATCATGGTGAAGTCCTATGGAGCAGCAAACTTGGTGGAAGAGATCGGTTCCTTTAGCTTTCAGCTGCACACCCACATAGGTGATTCTGCAATGTCTTAGTGAGTGAATTCCTGTACAACAACCTCATCACAAGGAGGTCAAACATGGCACCTTGTAAGCACTAAACTAACTTTCCATATAAATATGATAAATTGCAAATCAGATTATAGATTGGAAACATGGGGTAACAAGACCACATCCAAATTAATAAAATATATGTGATGGTAACAATGCTGTTATCAAAACATCACATATTTTTATCAATTTGGATGCGGTCTTATTACCCTTTGTTTCCATTCATATAAAAAATAATGGTCTGAAGTAATAGTGTTAAAAAAGGTTGTGATATGGAGAGATGCAATTCAACAAAATGTTTAATGATGTCTAATGATGATAATAAAGCTGTTACCTTCAAATGCCACACATTATTTTTAAAAAAGTAATTTTATATTAAAAATCCAACTACTTGCCTAAAAAAAAAAAAAAGAAAGATATATTTTCAAAATTCATTATTTAAAAACTTTGTTCCGGATCCCCACAACACCTAGGATGAAGTGGCAATGATGATATTCTAGACCCAGATCCACCAGTCCAAGACTGTCGCAATGTACGGTGGTAGTCATCCTGTGTGAGGTGTTTAGAAACAGAATATGGCAGATGTACCCTGGGAAGTCACTCTTGTGGCAGCAGGAACTACTGCCAGTAACTGGGGCAGAAGTATAACACAACAGTTCCTGACCACAATAGTGTTATGGGCTACAATACTACTGTGTTAAGGTGGTAATAGTCAACAAGGAAACCTCCAGATTCCCAAGTAAACATTTGATGATGATGATGTGAAAAGAGAAGAAGCTATGAAAGTGAATCAAAGAACCTATCAATAGACTTGAACTCATATTTCACACAAAGTTTTCTCTCCTTATATAAGGAACACATAGAAAATTAGTAAAGGGACAAATGTCTGCATTTTTTTTTTTAGATCTAAGAACAATTAAACTTTACTTACACATAAAATAACACAGGCAATAGGAAAAATTTGAAGAATTAATACAAAATGTTAAACACAAGGTAATAAGACCAAATCCAAATAAATAAATAGTGTGTGACGTTTTGATTAAAAGCGTTGTTACCTAAACGTCACACACAATTTATTTATTTGGATTTGGTCTTATTACCTTGTGTTTATAATCTATAATCCAAATTGTGCCTTATCAATACAAAATGTTGAAAAATATCTGATAATAAAATTATATTTTGGTATAAGGCTATACGTATATTGGACATAATCATGTGGTATAGTGCTGCAGTGTGTCAAATAAATAAATGATATCTCCTTCCCTGTCTCCAGTTAATGATGAGGAAAAAAATAAGACTATTAAAAAAAGCTCTAATTAACAAAGAAAACAATTAGTAGCCCCTCAGTTAATTAGTAATTAAGAGGCTAGAGTCCCAAATTCTTATCTTAACTCTATCATTATAAAAGGGTCATATCTTCTTACTCTTCTAATATATAAACTCCCTTCCTCCCTCTATTTCCAAGGTATAGCACAAGGAGTTTGGTGCTATGGTTGGTGTGAGCCTTGTTAAACCACATGGCTTCACCATCATATCTCCAAAAGAGTCTCTAGCTTAAGATCCACAGACACCTTCTTCTTTCTTATCTCCACTCAATCACACTAAGGTATCAAGCTTGTAAAGCTTGAGATTTTTTATGGTGTCTGCCGGGGAAGAGTAGAGCTCATCAATAGATGAGTCAATACAGTCAATAATGTGTCTTGGGGTTGCAGGCTGAGAATTACACTTAGTACATAGTGGGAAAACCCTGCAACCATTCTGGAAAGTCATTGTCCGTAGATGACCAGACTTAAGTCTGGAAATCAAAGACTGTTGTTCTCTTGGGAGGACAGAACCGGTGCACAGACACCTTAACATGATTGAGTGGAGATAAAAAGAAAGAAAGAAGAAAGACATGGCATCTCTGATTCAAAAGCCATGGACTTCCATTTTGCTCTATCTTGGACTTTCCGCTTCAGTAGCATATAGCTCACTCTGCTCCAGTCCTTAAAGTCATTGGTCAATATTCTTCTTGATTTTCTTGTACTTCCTCATATGTATATATCCCCCTTCAGAGCAAAATCCTTTCCTGAAGACCTCAGATGGCTTGCATATCCCTTTCTTAAAAACCCATTCCTTTATTTCTCAAGAAGCATCTGGAACCAAAACATTTTTGGTCATAGAAGTATAGCCTGCACCACGCTGACGAGTGTTGGCCAAATATCAGGAACCAGGCTAAATCAATGTTTAGTTGATTTCTGTTCTATCAGATGGCGCTCTGCCATCTAAAAAGCTAATGTGCTCGTGGTCAGGATATGTCTGCTTTATTTTTAATATCTCTTTCTGTGCTGGTATCCTTCGCCAAGAATTCTTAGTCCCCTTCAGAAGGTTACCTGTCACTCTTTACCACTGATACTGCTGCCAACACCAGTACTTGAGCCAAATCAATCAAATTAAGTTCCAACAGGCTTGTCTCAGAGATAAAAATAAAGGTCTATCTATGTATTTTAATATGTAAATGTGTATATATTCTACTATATCCCAAAAGCCACAAATTCACTAAACACCTGCTATATAAACCTAACACAACCTATCTGCCTGGTAGATAGAAAATTGGTGAAACTGCTGGGAATGGTTTACTACTGATGAGACACACATCCTAATATTTGATTCCTTTGGGTTATAAACAGAGTGGGGAGCCTCATTATATAGCAGTCTCCCTTCTAACAGCAACTCTTGATTATAGATAACATCCATGATATAGCAAAACTTGGATTATAGATTATAAATACAAGGTAATAAGACCTAATCCAAATAATTTATTAGTGTGTGATGTTTCGGTAACTACATTGTTATTTTTTATTACAACAACAACAACAAAAAAGCCTTTATTTAGGGTCACTGACCCTATACAGGATTCACCAGAGGTATGCATAAGAACAAAGCAGTGAGACAACGGAAATAGCGATATATACAGAGTAAAAAGAGAAAAAAAAAAAAAAACAAGAAAAGGAAAAAAATATATAATAATAAGAAAGAGGGAAGCAAGAAATCAACACAAAAAGAGTAGCAGTAAGAAAGTGAGGAGTGAATATCACTTGGCCTTCTTCTGAGATATGGACTTGTGGAAACCATAAAACGCCGTAGCAATATACTTATTCTGGGTCATATTGTCAATTATTGATGGAAGTGAAGCACAGAGTTGCCCAGTTTTGAGCATAAGGGTTCTTCTTTCTTCTTTCAGAGCAGAGCAATCAAAAATATAGTGAGTGATTTCATTTTGTAGTTTTGAATTACAGAAGGTACAAGTCGGGTCCTCACCGCAGAGCATCTTGGTGTGGTTTTCTCTAAAAAAACTTGAAAGTATTCTAACTTGTGCGAGTAGTCTTACAACCGGGAAAGGAAAATCCCCTAAAAGGTATCCCTCCGTCATGAAAGATATGTGAATGTCTTTGTAGTGAGAGTATAGCTTAGATTTATCCATTCTTGTAAGGTCGTTTTGTATAGATTGGTCTGCCGCTGTTTTTAAGAGCCCTGTAATCGCGCTCCTCAGCGTTTCAGGGTCATCACAGGAAACAAGTGCAGGGGATCCATTATCGTTAAGCAGATTAGTGAGCTTTTTAATGAAACCGATGGGTGTGCCCGAAGCATTAGAGAGTTCCCGTGTTCTATTAAAACATATACGTGGCAATCTGTCACTGCTCATATTCAACACCCGCAGCCAATACTTCAGGGTTAATTTTAAGGCTGTTACACTCAATGAGATACGACCGGTTTCTAATCTGATTAGGTAACCTGGAGTGTATCTGGGCAGATTCAGGAACCTACGGATAAATATGTCTTGTATATTGTCCAGTAAGTCTTTATGCTCTGTTGCCCATAATGGAGCGGCATACATCAGGACAGCTCTCACTATTGTATCAAAGAGTTTGATTGATAAATTTATTGACTTTGCTTTTGATTTTATTAATATTGGGTGTGTGGCGTTAATTGCTGTAAGTGCTTTTCCTTTAAAGTAATTTGCCGGGTGAGTAGTTGTTATTGTTGGTGTCAGAGGGAATCCCAAGTATGTATATCTTGAAGTTATTGCTATGGGTTTATCATTCCAGAACCATCTATCCTTATTTGAGGGTTTACCTCCATTACGGAACACCATAATCTTTGACTTGGACTCATTTAGTGTCATTAAGTTCTCATCGAGATATTCTTTCAGTATTTTGATCTTCTTTTGGAGGTTTATCCTGGACGTTATTTTTTATTATTCTTTTGTCTGATGATGGTAACAATGCTGTTACCGAAATGTCACACACTATTAAATTATTTTGGTTATGTCTGATTTTCTTGTATCTATAAATAACATCCTAATTCTAAGGTCTCAAATGATGTTATCTTCTTCTTCTTTCTTATCTCCACTCAATCATATTAAGGTATCAAGCTTGTAAAGCTTGAGACTTTTACTTTTGATGGTGTCTGCTGGGGAAGAGTAGAGCTCATCAATGGATGAGTCAATACAGTGATGTAATAATTAGGTTTAAATTATTATTTTTTAAATAAAAGTCCAAAACACTTTTAGTTCCACAAAGTATTTACTAAATAAATAAGAGCTTCTGTAATGAAAGATTTCCACAAGCTCTCAACACCAGAGATAAGATAGAAGGACAGGAATGAGAGGTGTTCCAGCTGGAGCGGCACTCAAGCCAGCTTCCTGCCTCTTGGGATACTTCCTGGTGTGTGGATCCATCATTCCATTTCTACCTTTCCTTAAAATCTCAATTCTATATTTAAATCACAAATACTCGTGGACAAAACTTTAAAAAGTTTTTCCTATTTTGATGTTGCCGGTCATCTATTTATTTTTATTTTTTTTTAGGAGAAAGAGGTTGTTCACACTTGGTTATCTCGTGTGTCTTCAATAAAGGTCACTGTAATATCTTTCAGCATTATTGTCTGAATCCCGATATACATGATAAAAGGTACAACTTCCTTAAGTTTTGTTTGTAAGTCTTCAATAAAGGTCACTGTAATATCTTTCAGAGTTATTGTCTGAATCCCGATATACATGATAAAAGTACAACTTCCTCAAGTTTTGTTTGTAAGTCTTCAATAAAGTTGACTGTAATATCTTTCAGTTATTGTCTGAATCCCGATATACATGTTAAAAGGTACAACTTTCTTAAGTGTTGTTTGTAAGTCTTCAATAAAGTTCACTGTAATATCTTTCAGTTGTTGTCTGAATCCCGATATACATGCTAAAAGGTACAACTTCCTTAAGTTCTGTTTGTAAGTCTTCAATAAAGTTCACTGTAATATCTTACAGAGTTGTTGTCTGAATCCCTTCCTTAAGTTTTGTTCATGTGAATGCATATTCCTATGTATAACAAGCACATATATATATTCATAGCTAAACAGTAATTTTCTTGCCAGATACACATCCACAATTTATACAAATCCCTCACCATAAAGTTTCACCACTGGTTGCAATAACAGTAGGGGACATAAAAACAAATCCCTCCAAGAGAACAAAATCCAGATAGATAAAGGCAAATACACAAAATATTGGGAGTTTTTTTAAAGAAATAAAACATCAATACACAATTGTCCATTAATATAACGCCATGGGAACACTTCTCCCAAAATAACAGCACAAATGATACATTGTTGATAATGAATGGCCACAATACTATTGTTACCCCATCAGTTAAAAAACAATTTCTACAAATTCCACAAAACAATACCCAGGTATTTACTGACAAAAAAAAAATCTTATATGATAACAATGAAGTAAATTTAAAAGAAAGAAGGATTAATGACTAAAACATTGGGGTAAAAGTTATAATTAGAGGAGATAGTTCTCTGTGGAACAATGTTAATACCATTTTAAAAACATCCAGTTAAAACTTTCCTATTTCTCTCAGTGAGGTTTTATACAAATATTTTATAGATATTATCTATAAATATATTGGATGAGAGAAGACTTAAGTAAATAAAAAAGGATAGATATAAAGTGGGCGCTGAAGAGAGTTGAATTCGTCAAAATAAAAGCTCATCTATTATGGTAGGTAGAAAACTTTTTTTTTTTGCTTATCCCTAGTACATGTGGTACAGGCCATGATAATCATGGTGGGTAGACGTAGGCAACTGCTTTTACTGTAAATGCACCACATGTCTACACATGTGAAAAGCACAAGGTAATAAGACCAAATCTAAATAAATAAATAGTGTGTGACGTTTCGGTAACAGCGTTGTTACCATCTTCAGACAAAAGTACTGAATGATTTTGAATATAATACTGAAAGATTCAGTACTTTTTTGTCTGAAGATGGTAACAACGCTGTTACCGAAACATCACAAGCTATTTATTTATTTGGTCTTATTACCTTGTGTTTATAATCTATAATCCAAATTGTGCCTTATCATGTGAAAAGCAAATTGACTTTTGCACTTACAAATGTGCCAGAGCCCTGTTTGGTTACTTGCACTCGCTGGTGATGTTGGACTTTAGCCACATCTCTATAGTCAATACATTTTCAATGTTTAATGGTATTTTTAACTAGTTTACTATAACCATTTATTTAGTGTTAAACAAGGATTTATAATAAGCTATAATAATAAATAAATATAATAGGCCCATAAAGATTTTTTTTAGGTTTTACATATAAAAGAATTGAAAGTCTCCGGGAAGAGGACATATATTAGCTCTTCAACTAAGAGTCCTTTACAGAGAGGTTCAACTCTGCCTTTGCTGGTCCCAAGCCCGGATGAAAAAGGAGGAGGGGAGCAGTAACAAGCTCACTAAAAAACCTGGGTTCAGCTGGCCCGGCTGATAGTACCCTGTAGGGGCTCCTAATCCAGGGATACAGGATGAGCAGCGTTTGTACTCCATGTTAGGAGCGGCTGCACATGGCGTCTGTTCCTCATGTCAGAGGTGGCCATTTCTTTTGGAGCTAAGTTGGCCTGCCACTGAGTAGTGCTCCCAGTCTTAATGACAAAGGCAGATGCATTCTACTTCACCCAGTCATGATGGTTGTCAAGCTTTACAAGCTTGATACCTTAATATGATTGAGTGGAGATAAAGAAAGTAGAAGAAGAAGACAGAGAGGTTCTACATTATATGGAAATATGATTCTAGAGGGAGAGAGGGGGGGGTATGTAAATATGTGAGAGGAAGCTATCAAATTGTACACCACCTGAGGAGGAGATAACAAACTCTTAATGGGGAACATGAATCAATCCAACTCTTTTTTCCCCCTAACAAGTGGTCCACTGAACTCCCCAAGGTTACCAGAACAATAAGGTCCTCCGGAAAATAATTACCACCATTATAATTGCCACAATACTACAGGAGGAAAAAAATATCTGTGAACCTCAAGAATAAATCATTAGTCCTAAAAAATGATTGGAATTTTCACACACACACACACACTGCATTTTTCTCCTAATATAGATTGATAGATTATTTTTTACTGATAATAATGAAAGGAAAGTGTACTGTGTTCTTGTCAGCGCGCTCAACAACAGAGAAAGATAAAATAGTTTGATGCCATTCATCTCAAAGAATTATCATAGAAAATTACATTTTCTGGGAGTAAGAACTACCTCTCTGTACAGGACTCCAATTTCAGATCCAAAAGTGTCCACGCTAGAGTACACCTCTCTACAAAGGACAGTTTTCATTAACAAAATTACCATTTTTACTATTTAGCAACTCTCCGGTAAGAGGACACCTCTCCCTAAAGGACACTTTGACTCTGGAATTAGGTGTCCTTTACAGGGAGGTAGTTCTACTGTAGGTGCCAAAAGTTGCTCAACTTGATGGACACTAACAACAATGGCAGTGATAACTGGGGGGAATTCTACCAGACAGGGTGAATGGCCAGATCAGATAAGGTGGTTATCAATGTTTAATAAGCAATCTTAGACCTCCTCAGTCATCAGAGGTGTGTAGGGAGGGAAAGATCTATAAAAACCCAACAATAACATAATGACTAAGTGAATGACAAAATTATGTTCTGCCATGGGTACAATTTGGATTACAAACTACAAGGTATTAAGACCAAATCCAAATAAATAAATAGGGTGAGACGTTTCTGTAACAGCATTGTTATCATGCTGTGATACAAAGCATGCTATTTTTTCTCATTCAGTACTTTTGTCTGATGATGGCAACAGCACTGTTATCGAAATGTCACACATTTATTTATTTAGATGTTGTATGTTCTGCCATTAGAAGCTACCAAACAACAGCTGCATCAGATCTCAATGTCAGGGTCAGCAACAAAAGTTCTCCATGTGATGTGCTTCAGATTACTGGAATCAATGACATTTACCCATTGTGAAGTCCCCTCATTTGTAGCCCCACTGGAGGATAAGGATACAGAAAACAGTAGGACTAACTCCCTGTAAAGGACACCTAGTTGCAGAGCCAAAGTGTTCTTTACAGAGAGGTGTCCTCTTACCAGAGAGTTGTATGTTAAAACTAAATATTTATGAGCATATTATATTTAGTTACTATTATAGTCTTGTTTATAACACTTAGTAAATGGTTATAGTAAACAAGTTACATACCATTAAACATTGAAAATAAATTTTATTAAAAAAAATATATATAAATATTTTCTTTGTGTTCAGCTTCAATTTTCTGAATTGTCCGCTAGCAGGAATGTCTATTATATGTATAAATAAATGATGCTTTGAGAAAGTGTCTGTTGTTTGGAGGTGTTCGCCAGCACGAGTGTATTTACAATGGGAGAGCAATTTCATGTAAAAACTGACTGTTGATTGCAGGTGTCTGCAAGGGGAAGTTCTAAGGTGTACTAAGGAATAAAGACACTGAACCATTTCCAGAATTGGTTTGTGTAGATTTTGCTGGCTGAAATATCCATCATCCACTCAGTGGCTGTTGACCTACCTCCACCATAAAGTAGAAGATCTGGTCAGAGAGCAGTTGGACGGCTACATATTTCTTGCCGGCCGGGAGTGGGTAGTGGTAGGTGGTGAAGGCAGCCTGGCGCATCCTATCACCAAGGTCATCTGCACCAACACCTTGGTGGTCAGTGGTTGCTCATTCAAATCTCTCATTACAACACAACCCCCTCCCATGACAGACTTGCCTACTTCCTGGTTTATCACATTGGAAAGGTTGGATTATACTGTCATTTTTTAATTTAAAGAGGAAAAGGTATTCACAGAGATTACATGCTACTATTTTGTACTGAGATTACAAAGTGAGAGATAAAATGTTCGATTCATATTAGAGATGAAACTTGCCAGGTAACACAGAAATCAAATAGGTAATCAATACATGACATTTCAATATAACAGTGTTGATACCATTATATTATTGAAGGACACAATCCTGATATGGAAGGTTCCCCATTGCCCTATGTGAAGTTCTGGACTATTAAAAATGGAGAAGTAATTTCGTTTTTTAGAACTCTGAACTCTTCCCAACTTCTCAACAAAAAAAAAAATCTCTATTATTAAACATTTGAAAAATTCCAAACTTAGGATGATGATATAAGGTAGTTGACCCACCATATATATAGTTACAAGTTTCAAGGCAATCAAAGATGATAAGGTACAATTTGGATTATAGATTAGAAACACAAGGTATATATATAATATGACCACATATCCAAATAAATAGTGGGTGACATTTTAGTAATAACGCTGTTACTGAAACATCAGTAACACTATTTATTTGTATTTGGTCTTATTACCTTGTGAAGACAATTAAATAGTTGGACGGAGGAGGGAGATGTCTGAGATGTAGTGTCTTGGAAGAGTGGAAGGGAAAGGTTGGTGTCATGGTTGGTTTAAAAACAATATATTTGGGGTTTCCTTCTTCCTTCCTTCCCATGGTTTCCTCTCCCAACTGGAGATTCCACCTCCTTAACCAGACATGGTAGCTCTACATAATTTCACCTAATGGGGGGAACAAATGAACCTCAAAAAGAAACAACTCTGAACGGAACTTCTCACAAACCATTAAAAAAACAAAACTACACTAGCTGATAATAAGCGCCAGCTATCCAACAATACCACTTGTATTGGATACACTAATACTGTAGGCATCTTATAAATAAGAATAAACGATACAATAAAATTAATATATTTGGTTAGGTTAGCTTTAGGAATGTTAAATTCAGTAAAATGCCCCATCATCCTGGCATGTGGCTTCCCTCTACCTGTCCTAATTACTTAGGTTGGTAGTACCATGGTTGCAAATATTACCTTCACAATCACCACACATCCTGTTATTTAATTTCAGAAACACAAGCTGCAAAATTCTGTTATAACCTGTCTATCATAAACTGCACGCGACCTTATATCCAGGAAACAATCTCAAATGGAAGGAAGGAAAAATGATCACAAAAAGAGAGCAGGATGACGTTTGATGTCGGAAAGTTTAAATATTTAACTGTCACCCTCGTGCACACACGCTGTGTGTATTACATACCATTAGAAATACTAAACTGTCCAGGGGAGTGAGGCAGGCCCCTCAGGGTCAGTTATTTCTCCCCCCAACTGTCAGAACACGGCGGGGGCAAGAATGACGTAACATCTCTCCCTGGGACCAATTCCAAAAGAATGTGTTTCTACGTTTTTATTATTATTATTCATTCTTCTTCTATGATGTGGAAATACCACCCTCTCGGGTAAAGACACGCCATTTAAGAATCCAGTTGAGTATAGAGTATAGACAAGTCGCGGCGACAGTTGAGGAAAAGAACGCCCCACGGTGGATGTTTCCTTGTCTGACACCCTCGGTCGGGATAGGGGAGGGGGGGGGGGGGATGATAGACAGCAGCGTCGTTGGAAGGAAGAATGACGCACCTAGCGTAACCGTGGAAATCTGGTGTTTGTAGCCTTGAACCTGTGCTAAACAGCGACCTGTGTGCTATCCAATCATTTCCTTTTGTGTCTACTTAAGGAAATGGTTTTGTTGTAATCGATACAAATTTAAATAAGACTAACTTTCGTATCATTTTACACTGCAAACGGGGTTAACGACTGAAGTCATAGAAGCTAGTCATGTTTATATTTCAGATTTTTTTCTAGCCTTTAAAATAGCTAGAATCATGTAGCAGGATCACCTGAATAACTAACAATGCATAAACACGTTAAAACTACTTCCTTTTTCTATATCCCCACCGAAAATGGAATGACAAGTAGCTGAAATGTCGTAGCGGTAAAAAAGATCGAAGAAGAGACCTCTATAATTGCTATAGGCCATCGATTGTCAATAATTTACAAGGAAGAACGATGATTTTCCCTCAATCGTAAGATATTTTATACACAGATTTAAGCGTCGAAGATGTTACAATTGATGGTAACGATGGAGACCATAATAGAGAGAGCTAATCAATAAATACACATCATAACTTTGAGAATATATACATTATACATAATTATAAAGCATCTTTATAGTTTTATACATGAATGGGTAGAGGGTTGTCTATAGTCGGAATATATATTCTTTAGGGTTATTGAATTTGTTCATTCACTCAATTGTTCAGTAGAAGCCACCGGATTCATTAAGTTATTTCGGATATCAGTCGCATCTTTATAAAAGTTAAGATATTTAAAAGTAAAGCTTGGGTCATCCAACGCAGAGAGTATTTAGCCAGATGTATATTTGTTTACCGTTGGGTTGGGGGAAACCTTGAGAGTAAGGAATTCAAACAAAACAAAGAGTAAAACATAATTCCAATGCTTCCGCCAGTAGCACTTTTTTTTTCCCTGGTTTCTGTCCCAAATTTGCTTTTTCGAATTCCCGCATATAACGTTATCTTGCTCAAGAACAGTAGTCGAGAGTAGACACGCCTTACTGTACTAAATATGGTTTGCGTTTAAAAGTGATGCTGCTCTCTGGATGGTGGCTTCTTATTCAGCCAGTCTGGCAATATGGGGCGGTCAATTCTCCTTCTTTCGAGCACTAATACTTTCTAAGACGTCAAGCAGCACAATCACATTAGTTATATATCAATAATAAATATCAATATTATAAAATATAAATTATAAATCAATAATAAAAACCAACATTCAATTGTCCCCCCAGCCAATAGACGGCACGTTTGGTTGCAGTATCAAGAGAAGTACTCTCATCATGTTACAACACCCTAAATCGTCTCTATTTTTAAAGCATAGTGGCGTAAAAATGGAATCGTTGTGTAATCAGGGTAGGGGTAATATATATATATATAAGTTAAATATATATAGAGAGAGGGGTGTAATATATATATACCCAATAACAATACTGTCATCTCATATTGGGAAACTCTTGTTCTACCATAATGGGGACACAAGTGTCAATAATGTCTACAAGCCTGGCAGCATCGGTCGGTAGACCAACGAGGGCAGTCAAGGGCAGGCCAAGGCTCCTCCTTCCCTTTCTTCGGCGGCTACCACCGGTGGCCTACATCGGACGGACGTACCCAGAATTTTATTCTAATTAGAGCTGCTTTACGGCGGCGGGCTTCCTGCTCTCTGGAATGTGGCCGGCCGGCAACCGTCCATTTCTACCACGTCGTCTATAAATACCGCGTATAGGTGGTGGATCTCGCCACACACTTCCTTCAAAATAATAATTATATTTAAAAAAAAAAAGCCAGTCACGCATATCCTGTCGCGATTGAAATAACCACATCTACGTTTTCCTCCTCTTCTTCTCTAATGTTCCAACGCCGACAGATAGTCCTGCGGTTTCAGCTAATTGGTCAGTTGGCGATGGCAGGAAGTCTAAATCACCGACTAAGCTCTTTTAAAACTTTTTCTTCTTCGATCGCGCGGGAAAAGAGGAAAGCTTTAATACTTGCCCGTATAGCCGGTTCGCTAGTTAAACGAATACAGCAGTATAGAGCCTGACGTAGACTAAGAACGTTATAAACTTTTTTAGATTGTTGCAGCGCCCCCGGAATGTAGCCGGCAGTCTTCTGGGACATAGGAAAGACAACGTGTCTTCATTTGGAGTACAAATGAAGATTTTTGAAAGAACGTATACGAATGAGAACAGGGAGATGGGTGACAACAGTCATACTGGTGGTCCAGAAGCTACTAGGAGACAATTTTCCTCCCGTACAATTCCATAGAACTACGGTGAATGTTCTCGTACGGTTGTCGATCATTTATCGACGTGAAGCTTGAATTAAAGAACCAGATAGGATGACAAATAAAGAAGTTTAAAAGAGATTTAATAAAGATCGTAGCCATTTAAATGGAAATTTGCGGGATACCTGCTTCAATATATAGAGATCGTCTAGTGGCGAACATAATGAAGTTGAATTAAAGTGAGACAATCAAGGAAGGATTGATTCGATAATTTCAAGAAATGGCCTGGAATTAGAAGACACGAATAGGTGCGGAAATTTGCACAGAACAAGATGAAATGACGTTCCTTGATGGTTCACTTCGTAGAAAACAATACATGATGATGAATTGTAACCATATTTTACACAAATGAACATGAACACAATGTGTATACTATAAAGATGTTAATGTAGGATCATTAATCACCACAGACACGGTTAGCCACTAAACACAATGTGTATGTATAAGTTCAAATTATATAGAAGGATATATATTTTTTTTTCATAGAAGAACTTTTCTGCAGTTTTGTGTGCGTGTGATATCCGTTATGTTAGGGGTCACAATATTCAAAAGAGTTTTTTTTTTTAAGGGTGGAAAAAAACGGTATCGTTTCGGAGCCCGAGCAGGAGGAGGATTTCCTATTCCGGTAGGAGATGGGGAGCGTAGTACCGGTGCATTGTGCGGTGTCGGTCCCACGGCGGTCCCCAGACAAATTAATAAAGACGACGGGTCAAAACACACGGTGTGATAGATACCATCGTCCAACTTACTTCCTTCTCCCGGGCGCCGGCGAGATCGGAATGTCAGATTACATCGGCCGCGCGCGCGCGAGCCTCATTCGGGGAGAGAAATAGTTTCTCCGTGGATCTTCAGGGTCACCGTGCTTGCTAGAAACTTCGAGCATTACCCTTGCTTGCTAGGGCCTTCGAGCATTACCGAGCTTGCTAGGGCCTTCGAGCATTACCGTGCTTGCTAGGCCCTTAGAGCATTACAGAGCTTGCTAGGCCCTTAGAGCATTACCGTACTTGCTAGGCCCTTAGAGCATTACAGAGCTTGCTAGGCCCTTAGAGCATTGCAGAGCTTGCTAGGCCCTTAGAGCATTACCGTACTTGCTAGGCCCTTAGAGCATTACAGAGCTTGCTAGGCCCTTAGAGCATTACCGTACTTGCTAGGCCCTTAGAGCATTACAGAGCTTGCTAAGCCCTTAGAGCATTACAGAGCTTGCTAGGCCCTTAGAGCATTACCGTGCTTGCTAGGCCCTTAGAGCATTACAGAGCTTGCTAGGGCATAATCCCCTTTAATAAAAATCCTCCATACTCTATTAATCCTACTACTGTGGAAGTTTAGAGCGATGTGTAAAATGTAATAGATTCCTAGTGTCCAAGACAAACACCTGCTACCAGGCGTCGTTCTACTCACGCCTTAGTAACAACGCGTTGTTTGGGTTTGATGGGATATAACAATGGACAGATACAAAAAGCTTTTATCAAAGCAATTCTTTAAACGTGGATTCGCCTCCAAGTATAAAAAAAAGAGAGAAAAGTAAAATTAGTTATATATCATAATAAATAGAGATGATATAGAGGGTACTAAAAATCTCCTAGTTCACATCTTCTTTGTCTTTTAGTTCAATCCTTATGTTGGTAGCGATGGAAGTGATAATAACTAGAGTAAAACAATGGAATCAACGAAACAACAAGAACCTTGTTTCTACATTAAACTCTCTAAAATGTATTAGACACTTTAAAACAATTCTTCACACCAACACGGTACCTAAACAAGATGGAGAAGTTCTGTAAAGGAGATATTCTTTGATGGTCCTATAGAGAGAGAGCACACAGAGGTATGCAGGCATTCAAGTTAGGAGAGAGCCATTTTGTCTCCAGGCAAGAGGAAGTCAAAATAAAACCAAAGGGGGGGGAAGAGTTAAGCAACGAATCTTTTAAGAGTGAGGTTGAAACGTGCACTTTGGAACCTTACCTGAAGAGAGCAGGTGTTGGTTGCGGAAGAGGAGGAGAGAATTGTAAATCACGGCTTTCTTGACTCACAAAAAAAAAAAAAAAAAAAAACACCAACATAGCGAGGGGAGAAAGAGACGTCAGCGGGTCAAACACTAAATTCGTACGAAACCCAAAATTAATGGTTTGACCGAAAGAAAAATAGAGGTGTTTTTAAGCGTGAAAAATCCGAGAAGGCTGGTATGTATTATTGTGTGAAAAAAGGAGGTCAATAGCGTGTTTAGCTCTCACCCACCACCCCCAGAAAGATGTGGGGGGTCGTCCACCAGCGGCACTATTGGCCGTTTTAGAAAGTTTTAAAGTGGTGATTGAGAAACCTACACATCGAGACATCACTAGTATCGTAGAATCAACCACACACAACTAGTCAACGCTGGGATTTGCTCCACTATCACTTCTTATTACCAGTGACTCCACCGTGGATCACTTCACCTGCCCTATCTTCCAACACCAAAGATTCCTGACAAAAACCCTCCTAGGAGATCACCAGGCTAAGTACAACATCCCTAGAAAATCTCCCAAGAAATAAATATGCCTGGCGCAACCTCAGTAATTGGACTTCTCCACTGACATTGTAAATAAAACCAAGAAGACTTAGATGTCAGCCCGGGTAGTTGGCTGTATGTGGCTCCAGTGACTGTTCCGTAGCACAGATATACACACAAATTGAAGAGCCATTTTGTTGTTGTTATATAGACGGGGGGGGGAGACACCAGTTTAAATTGTATTATAATACTTGTGTTTGAAATAACATCGTCGTAGAGTACCAGCCAAAACAACGGCCATCTTTTTTTTATATATATATATGACATAATAAAAATATAATTTTTATTATTCATTAATATAATTATAATTTAAATAATCATAGAATTAACACAGAGTTAATTCTTTAAAATCCTTAACAAAAGGAGTACAACCCAAGATGTTTTTTGTATATACTTAGATTATTTTTATTAAATTGTATGTATGCAAACTGTTTTGTTCTTAAAATATAATCATTAAAATAAATACAATTTTGGATATAAAAGTTATCATTTCACTTCAATCCACGACTGCATGAATGAATTGGTAACGTACCTAAAATACATCTTGGGTTGTACTCCTTTTGTTAAGGATTTTAAAGAATTAACTCTGTGTTAATTCTATGATTATTTAAATTATAATTATATTAATGAATAATAAAAATTATATTTTTATTATGTCATATATATATATATTATTGCAAGTTTGAATTTAATCTCTCTCTCTCTTTGCTTTGTACTTTGGTTAGCGCAATGAAACAACATTTAAATAGGCTTGGCTCCATCTCATTACAGTGATGATGGAAAAAATAATCAATTAGCGATTTAAAAAAAAAAAGCGAAAATTTGATATTATTGGGTTTTTTTTTATGTGGATGTGTGGAAATTTTTAATGAGGTAAAACTTATCAGAAAAGATTAAATGTTCCTTCAGCTTAAAACCGCAGGCTCTAGTGACTCAACGCATCAGCAGGCTCTAACTTTTTGTATCAGTAGAGTTGAATGTTTTGAGGCGACAAATCACCCGGAGTTTGGAGATTATTAGAGAACCAACCTTCTAAATGAAGTAATTAAGACCGTCTATATATAAAAACTATCAATAGGGATACATCTTGAAGAATGAGGGGAGAATAGACCAAAAAAGGATTGGCTCGATAATCTAAGAGAATGATCTGGAATTAGAAGATAGGAAGAAAATTGGTCAGAATAGGGTGGAATTCCATGATGGCCGACTTCCGTATCGGAGATGGCACTGCGAGATAATGATGACATATAAGCGATGGAAATGGCGCTCTAAGTGCGTACAAAATGCGGGTAGAGTTAAAATCACGCGTTTTCTGTATAAAATTTCACTATTTTATCGAGGATTTAGTTTTTTACTATGATAAATCCCGCCTTTTTTTAAATCCATAATTACACACCACTTGAGAAACACTGCTTAGCACACCAGTGCTATATCTCCACAGCTATTAGAGAGAAGGGTCGAATTACAAGAATGTAAGACAGCTGGTGAACGAAGGAATGAATGACACCACCCGGCAGGCCAGAGAAATGATGATAGCCCGTCATCATCATCACGACGTGATCCCACGAGGATGGGGGAAGATAAATGAGACCGGCTGGTTTCTCAACAGGCTTTCGACAGAAGCCCTCTCTTACATGTTGCAGGAAGAAGGAACAAGCTAGAGAAATGGGAGGCTGAGGGAGAAGAGAACGATTACAAAATTATTTCACGTGTGTTATACTTTTAACTCTTAAACCTCAAATTGGGCGTTATGTAATAGAAGAAGAGCGTCAACTACCAGTTTTTGTGTGTGTGCAAGTATCTCGGTAAACCCCTTTCCTAACCTGAAACCGTAGTATATACGGGTTGCTAAAACCACGTGTCCTATGGCTGTCTACCTAGCGCATGTACCGGGGCTATCCCCAGCCTATGGGCCTAGGTTTCTTGAATGGCGGCCAAGTTTGGAAATTGACAGAATCTATCTGGTTGCAACACCACTAGGAGAGACCAATCTGCGGGCGAATAACCCCCACATAAACATTATGATGTATTAAAACAATAATAAACAATAAGAGGAGGCTCCTCTTATTGTTTATTATTGTTTTAATGATCGTGATTTTAAGAGTTTAATTTCTACATTATGATGTATAGTAGACTATGTCTCGGCTGAATTTCGCCTGGAATACTTCCAGGTTACGAAGAGAGAGAGCTTCATATATTACCACTAAGGAAATAAGTAAAAAATGAGGGTAGACAAACGTCATGAATGACATGGCCGTTTTTTAAATTTTTATTTGGTCAAACAACCTGTTAGGATTTTTATAAGTTGTTTTATCATAGATTAATTTATTTATGTGTTGACCTGATGACCGGACGATTTTACATGTATATAATTGGTTTTTAAATGATGTAAATGAGTTAGTTATGACAGGAAATTAAAAGTGTTGATTTTCTTAGAGGTGTTAGTGTTTACTCTGCTCGATTGGTAGACTAGGAAAGAATTGGTTCCTAACACAACCTTATTTATGTAAAAGAGCAGAGATGACACACTAGCAGAGTTCAATAGAAGGTTCTGCTACAATATGTGCCTTAACGATCAATGATTTACCTTTAAAGACCTTTTTAAAGCTTTAGGTTTAAGTGTTAGCACGGTTAGCCATGCTATTATCACATTAAATTCGATAGAGAAAGACAAGACTTCATAAATTGTATTGAATTATTATTTTATTTATTTGGCTAACCCCCAGGTTCCTGGAGCTACACTTTGATCATAGCCAAAAGGCCGAGAAGCGATGCGTAACACTACTAACTCTGAGTAACCACCCAAACTTTTGGAGCGTACAGAAGTCGCAGCCAACTATCCGGAGCGT
>CP092874.1:33919747-33930974 GCA_030710605.1 Cordylochernes scorpioides
GGACTTATTAACTAAGGTACAATTTGGATTAAAGATTAGAAACATAAGAGGCCAAATTAATGCAATTTTTGGATTTGATCTTGTTACCTTATGATAAGGCACAATTTAGGGATTATAGATTAGAACTACAAGGTAATAAGACCAAATCCAAATAAATAGTTGGTGACGTTTCGGTAACAGCGTTGTTACCATCATCAGGCAAAAGACCAAAAAAAAAAATATTTTGTCTGATGATAACAACATTGTGAAAAAATAGTACAAATGTGATATTGTACTGGGATAAGGTGCATAATTATGAAAAAAGGGCATCTCCTTATCGTGCAACTGAAAGTTGCTGATGGCTTGCGCCATCTATCGGAATAAATATCAACTATTCTCGTTGATTTTTAATTATTCCAGAATTGGCCAAATACCCATTCTTGATTAATCAAGAAAAGCTAACCATGGACGCGTTTCGGGCTGTTGGCCCTCATCAGCGTGGTGCAAGCTGTACCTCAACGACCAAAACCCTGGTCATTCAAGGTATCCTGAAAAATCATGAAACGGGTAGTTAAGGCCAGAATTGCGTGAGACCGTGACACAATGTGAAAAAATAGTACATTTTTTTCATGATAACAACATTGTTACTGAAATGTCACACACTATTAATTTATTTAAATGAGGTCTTATTTACCTTGTAGTTGTTATGTTATTAAAAGAATATGATTCCTAACCCCCGCGCTCTATAAAAAGAGATGTTGTATTCTACAGTACTGTAATATGGGGAGAGAGACGGCAATCTCCCGCCGATAAAAACAAGGTTGCCAGATATAGGCAGTTATCACAGGTGGTGGTGATGACTAAGTGACGGAATAGTTGTGTTCATTGCTCCCAATACTGCTGCTGCTGTTGTGTTCCTTCCTCTTATCCAGGCAGTGTATTTATTGTAGGATGCTCTTCTTATTCGACACTTATCACCATGGTGAGTAGACTATGCTTACTTTAAATAGAATTGTTGACACACAACAATATATATAGTTAAACCTGTCTATAGCGCCCCCCTCTTGGGACTCGCTAAAATAGGGTGCTATAGACAGGTCACTTTTAATGTAAATCGCATCGTACTACGTATTTAAAATCGGACGCTATAGAGAGGAAGGCGCTATTTAGAGGGGGCGCTATAGATAGGTTTAACTGTATTTCAAATAAGCGCTTACTGTTCACTTTTGCAGGTAGTGACAAGATGTCAATATATATATATAATAGAGGTAGTAGAATGCTTCACGATTTTGCGTGTCATCCTTTCCCTGGGGCCATACTAATCTTCTCTGTATTGTTCCAATTTCAGTATATGTACTGCTGAATAAGCGTGTATATATAGAGGTAGTAGATCTAATAATAAGTCATTATATTAATTATGGTGAGTGTTAATCAACTTTTTTTTTTGCACCACATAAGTATTAGGTGCTATTAGGCCTATAAGTAAATGCAGTTTGATACTCAATTTAAGATTATTGAGATTTAAAAACTAAATTATATTGAAAATCCAGATTTTTTTTTTGGTCCCAAATAGAAATTAAACTGGCAAAACCGTTGGGAGGGTTCACCACTGATGAGCCAGGCCCTCCCATTAATTTTTCCATTGCAGTAAGGGCGGTAGAAATTGTTTAATTTTCAAAAGAATCATACGTGTCTATAATAGTTTCAAATTTTCATAACAGATGACGCGCTAATGCATCATAACAAATCTAGTGTAAAACTTTTATTCCTTCTTCAAATCTAGTGTACTAACTAAATTTGGAAATGAATAGCAATTCTAATTAAAGACTAAAAAAGTATTCAGTGTTAAATCAAGATAAGAGACTATATGTATATAAGTAAAATAGACCTTCATCTATCAGTGTTGTGTTATACTAATGGATGCTTACAATCCTTGTATGTAAGTTTGTCCACCTGAAGTAGGAGAATCTGACTGTCCTGTCTTAGATCAGGCTATAAGAAGGAAAGACTTGAGGAGGAATGCAGGAAACTCCTTTGAGTGTATTCTTAGAAAGTGGTTTAATAAAAAATATTTTCATAAGGAGATTTATCCTCTGGGTGGAGGGGGGGGGTATTTATTTTTAGGTGGTAATAAAGGTGGGCTGTGGCCACTACTATATCTGGTTATGAAGACTATCCCATCAATAAAGACCACCCTCAACCAATGTTTTCCTCCCATCTGTCAATAAAGACCACCTGTCTGTGAAGTTCTTGTTGGTTCCTTAACTGTTCACTTACTGATATGGCACAATTTGGATTATAGATTATAAACACAAGGTAATAAGACCAAATCCAAATAAATAAATAGGGTGTGACATTTCAGTAACAGCGTTGTTACCATCTTCAGACAAAAGTGCTGACTAAAGTGCCTTATTATTTTTATAGACTTCAATGGACATTGTCAACACTTTTGCCTGAATATGGTAACAACGCTGTTGCCGAAATATCACACACTATTAATGTGGATTTGGTCTTATTACCTTGTGTTTACTTACTTTTTGTTTAAACTCTATAATCCAGAGTTGGCATCTCTCTTTCTCCTCCCTCCTTTATTTAGAAATAAAATGTCATTGAGATTGCAGAGGACAGGATCAATAAGCTATGGGGTATAGCTCAGTTCTAGAATGGCTACCATTTACCAGAGTAATTTAAACGTACTCTTGAAGCATCCTGAAATTCTCATACTTCAATGTAATATATGGGGGTTTGTGTAAGATAAAAAGTAAAATTTAGGTTTGTTTGTGTATTTGGATGTACTTTTATGATATGCAGAGAGCTTCTTTTGGAATAGATTCCAGTATAAACTTTTTTAATTCTTTAAGGCAGTGTGTACCTTACCCTGGGGGTGTTGTACTAAAGAGGATTTAAAAAAAAACACAAAAAGTAATATATCTCATCTTAATATATATTTTTTTCAGCCTAAATAGGAAAGACTTGTGTATATATAAGCAATCTCAAACTCACTACCAACAGTGATTATCATTGCCTGTTCCAAAATTTATATATCGTTTCTTTTTTCTTTTTTTTTAACTTGCTCTATTTTTTTTAATGAAAAATTTTTAACATTTTTTATCCATGCAACTTTCATGGTAAGAGTGTTATATAAACACCACATGTTATAGAACACACACACATGTTATTTCCATGGCACATTAACGAGGTATCTATCCGAGATGTCCACTGACAAGGCCAATGGAAGGAAGGACATCAGATCCATCAAGGAGATAGAAGGCCAGCAGCCACAGTGGTTTGTCAACTCTAGAAATTGTCATCATTTCACTGAGAGATGACACTAATCTTATCTGTCTTTATGATAACCAACATACCATCCTTCGAGAGGGGGAAGGGGGATCCTCTCTCTCTCTTTGTATGAAAAAAAAGGAGAGCAAGAAGTAAATAGTTTGAGGAGATGTGAATGAACTTTACAAAATGGTATTATAGCCATCTTTTTTTATTGCTTGATGTCACATTCTAGTCATATGATGTAGACACCTTCTCAACCCCCCCCCCTGATTGTCATGGTCTGGTATATTACATGTAGAGATAAATACAAGAAACTTAGCCCTGGAAGCTTTATTTATTTTATAATAGATAAATATATACAACAAATGAAAACATTAAGACGCCAATGTTTCTTTTCACAAATAAATCAAACTTCTACTTTCCTTATTGTGATGAAAAAAAATATTGGGAGGTCTTGGCTCATCAGTGGTGAACCCTCCCAACAGTTTTGCCAATTTAATTTACAAGACCGCTTCTTTAGAGTTCTAATACTGTATTGGATCATTCTGCTTTTATATGTTACACTGAAGGGTCAAATCATAGAAATGGTATTTAAGCAAACTATGAACATAAGCTTTTAGGACAGTAGAATTACATTTAAATATGTGCTGTACTTTCCCTAAAAGCAATTACAATCTTCTACACACCATGGTACTACATGTGTAGATATGTGCTGTCCTTACACTAGAAGCATCACAATCATCTACACACCATGGTACTACATGTGTAGATATGTGCTGTCCTTACACTAGAAGCATCACAATCATCTACACACCATGGTACTACATGTGTAGATATGTGCTGTACTTACACTAGAAGCATCACAATCATCTACACACCATGGTACTACATGTGTAGATATGTGCTGTCCTTACACTAGAAGCATCACAATCATCTACACACCATGGTACTACATGTGTAGATATGTGCTGTACTTACACTAGAAGCATCACAATCATCTACACACCATGGTACTACATGTGTAGATATGTGCTGTCCTTACACTAGAAGCATCACAATCATCTACACACCATGGTACTACATGTGTAGATATGTGCTGTACTTACACTAGAAGCATCACAATCATCTACACACCATGGTACTACATGTGTAGATATGTGCTGTCCTTACACTAGAAGCATCACAATCATCTACACACCATGGTACTACATGTGTAGATATGTGCTGTACTTACACTAGAAGCATCACAATCATCTACACACCATGGTACTACATGTGTAGATATGTGCTGTACTTACACTAGAAGCATCACAATCATCTACACACCATGGTACTACATGTGTAGATATGTGCTGTACTTACACTAGAAGCATCACAATCATCTACACACCATGGTACTACATGTGTAGATATGTGCTGTACTTACACTAGAAGCATCACAATCATCTACACACCATGGTACTACATGTGTAGATATGTGCTGTACTTACACTAGAAGCATCACAATCATCTACACACCATGGTACTACATGTGTAGATATGTGCTGTACTTACACTAGAAGCATCACAATCATCTACACACCATGGTACTACATGTGTAGATATGTGCTGTACTTACACTAGAAGCATCACAATCATCTACACACCATGGTACTACATGTGTAGATATGTGCTGTCCTTACACTAGAAGCATCACAATCATCTACACACCATGGTAGTACATGTGATATACTTACAGCAGTTACAACTCTCTGCTTACCACAATATTGAGGCCTGGGGGTCGGTGGAAGGCTGGTTAAACCATTGGTTTTCGACCGCTACGACCCGGGTTCGATTCCCGCATTGGGCACTTTTTATGTTAAAAAAAAAAAATGCTCCAATGGCCCCCGATTCTTGCAAAAGTCCAACCCCCACCAGCGAGTGCAAGTAACCAAACGGGGCTCTGGCACATTTGTAAGTGCAAAGTCGAACTGCTTTTCACATGTGTAGACATGTGGTACACTTACAGTAAAAGCAGTCGCCTACTTCTAGCCACCATGATTATCATGGCCTGTAACACGTGTACTAGGGAAAAGCAAAAAAAAATATTGAGGCCTAATACTGCGAGCTATCTTGGGACAAGTCTTTAAAAAAATAAAGAAGCGCAGAGTTAGGAAATAGTGAAAATTTTTCCTGCAAGGTTGTATCTTTTCGCTGCACACCACTATTCAATTCTCAGAACAATTGGTAAACAGTTCCTCCGGCCTTGAGATGCCAAATTAGTCTTTAAAGGTAATTTTGTACCCTTTTTTTTGTTGTTGTTGTTTGGACTGCTTCTTCTTCTTCACAATGCCATTTCCTGAAGGGAGACTTACTTCTTTCTATCAAGCTCTTGTTACTAAATAATGGAAGCAAAGTTTTAGAATCTAACCCAAGAAAGACAAAACTCACAATTTACAAAGAAAAAAAAACATAATTTTTGTTTAACTCTATTTTTAAAAAAATCTTAACTTTTTCCCCTCTTTGTGAATATATTTTTTTCTCAGAATGAACAATTTGTTAAGCAAATTTTTTGGTTGAGGTTTTTTTTTTTCATCTCTCTTCTTGAGTAGCTCTTTGTATATTGACTCTTTTGGAAGAAGTTCGGGGTTATCAAAACAAAAACTCTTAGAACAACTTTTCACAAAGGCAAAATAGAGTAAAATTCCTCTTTATTTAATTCTTCAATTGAAACAGAGATTTAAAATCTTCCTTACCAATTAACCTTAATAAAGAGTTGTTTTCTGACAGCATCTTTGAAAAATGCCATTGGTAAACTTGACTTTAATAGGTAATAACTCTTACAAAGATACTAATCGTCAAAAACTCTTGTCATTATGAAAATGCTTAATGGGAGATAGCCCTAGAACTATTAAAAAAAAATAAAAAGATTCTGTCAGGATTTGAACCTGGAATCTTCTTATCCATAATTAGATGCATTAGCCAAGCACCACAACATGTTATAAAATATAATAAATACAAATATGTTTTAGTTAACAAGAAGTAGAAAAATGAAAATACAGGTAATGCAGAGCAAGAGCATGTAACAGGCCTATATGTTTTCAAATGCATTATGTAAATATATATATATATATATAGGGGGGGCAGAGCTCATTGTGAGAGACAGACACAAAGCTTCCTGTTTCTCTACAAAAAAAAAAAAATGTCCAGGTGGTATATATATTCTGTATTCTACTTCAACATAACAGTAGACCTCCTTAGGTGGTGCCTGACCATCCTTTATATTCTCTGGATGATTTTTTCATTGAAACAAAGTCTCTCTAAAGGATCCAACCTCCCTAAAGGTGACCACTTCAATCCTGAATATAAGATGATAATCATAGGTAGGTAGAACTGTTAAAAAAACAGGAAGAATAGTTTGCTTTTTAAGCAGCCCCAAGGATAATACTAGGGGAGCAGAAACTGTGTACTGATGATTCATCACCCTACTTCTACCTGACCCTACAGTAAAAATCTCAACATGAAAAAAAAAAAGAGGGGGGGGGGGGGAGATGATGAAGCCTCTTCTTCTCAATCATCAGATCAACCTGTCTGCCCCCATAAATTCATCTCTTTCCCCATCTCTCCTATCTCCACAACTCTTATTGAAATAGACACTAGAATATATATATATGTTTTAAACATTTTATGTTGGTGTGCTAATTTTATTCCCAGCTTTTGGCTTTACTTTAGGATGATGGTCTTTTCATATGGTTTCATTCCAAGATGATAGATTTCATATAGGGCTTCAGGATGTAAAACTTCCTATATGGCTTCACTTTAGGTAGATGATCATCTCATGGCTTCACCCCAGGATGATAGATTTCGTATATGGCTTCACTCCAGGATGATAGATTTCATATATGACTTCAGGATGATGTAAAACTTCCTATATGGCTTCATTCAGGTAGATGATCATCTCATGGCTTCACCCCAGGATGATATATTTCGTATATGGCTTCACCCCAGGATGATAGATTTCATATATGACTTCAGGATGATATAAAACTTCCTATATGGCTTCACTTCAGTCTTCTGTTTATTTCTAAATGACCACTTTAAGATGGTGGACTTGCTGTGTTGCTTCATTTCGGATGATGATATATTTGTTTCTATACGGGTCAACATCAGGACGGTGATCTATCACTAGCAATAAACAGACTTAATAGGGCGTTTTGATCGTATTCTAAAAAGCATACCCTCAGTTCCATTTCTTTAAAGCCCTTTAAGATAAGTTTTATAGCATTCCAGGTTTAGATATCCTCAAATTTCATCTTCTAACCTCATATTTACGATGTTTCTGCTATATACGAGTGATTAAAAAAAGAGAGGCGTATATGGTTAAAAGAAAAATTGAAAGAACACTTTTTAAATGTCTCTAAAGAAGAAGCACTTTTTCAAGCTTTTGTAAATTTTTCTCCCTGCTGATTATTATATGCAAGTCCTCTTTCATCAATTTTTTATTAATTGGGATTTTTACTTCCACTTTAGACACATGGAGTCTAGCTACCAAAGTCACTTGACTGCTATGATCGATCTTTAGTATCCATTCAGGATAAATTGTAGTGTTTAAATCAATACTTCTTTTAGAAGAGAATCCAGAAGAGGACACTTTGTTGGCTGGTATTGTGATCAGGGTGCACGGACCGATCTGATCCATGGACAAGATACCACCTCCACCCAGAAGAGAATAGCATCATTGAATGACACATTGCTTGTGTTTTCTCGTTAAATGTATTATACATTTTAAAAAATAATTACCTATATATTATCACTAAAAGCAAAAACAACGGGAATTAACCTTCCCGTGTTCGCTGGACAGAGATATGCAAAATTGTTTGAACGGTCGGTTGGCGGCCATATTGCCAAATGAAACAACTAGCTAATAACCGGAGGGGATGGAGGCATTTATACAACTTGATGTTAATTTAAAACTTAAAGGAGATGAGTATAAATATACCTTTGTGAAAGGAAAAAACGAAGTTTTTATTATTGTTGTTGTAGTTTTAGCAAGGGGTTTCTGATGTAAGAATTAACCGCGGAAAGATGCCCTTTCTACCCAATCAGTTTCTCCCCCTTCTTAACAAGAGTTGTAAGATTTTAATCTCAAGCACACACATAGAGATAAGCGGCCGGTATGCTGTCCCAAGTATTTCTTTGAGGTCGAACCCCGCCGATGGTCGACGTCTCAAGGCCACCGTCTGACCGTTCCGCTAGAACACCTGGACACGGCGCTGCTGCTGCTACTTGAATGTCGGTCGCTCGCTCGCCTTCTGCCAGCCTGCCCTCTTTTCTCCCATCCCCCTCGGGGGGGAGGGCAGAATTATAGGGGGAACAAACAAAATTAGAAGCTTCTAGCGTCCGGCGGTAGTGTCGCCGTATTGGACTGATGACCTCTTTTGACTTGTTGGTTTGGGTGGGTCGAGGATGTTTTACACCAGTTGTTTCTAACTCATTTGTTGTCGTTGTTTGTTTTTTCACCTGGTGTCGATTTCATTTAAAGTAAAGCTGTTTCCCTACTTGAGCCATTTTCTTAATAGATCTCACTTCTTCTTTTGAATAATTTTAATACTTTACTAATATACGGCGGAAAAATTCAAGAATACCTAAAACGAAAAATGCTAAACTTTGAAATTTAAGTGTAAAAACCTTTTAAAGTATTAGAAAAATATTATTTAAAAGAAGAGCTACTAAGAAGAATGCTTCAAGTTGGGAAACAGCTAGGAACCTGAAAACACTATTTTACTTTGAAGAAGGGAATTCGACACTAGGTGAAAAAAAAAGCGTGTATATATTTATTTGATTATTGTGGAGAAAGAAAAGCGCCATATATATTCAGGTGAATAAGTCCTAAGACTAGTGTTCTTTCTCGATCTGGCCCCTCCAAGATCCATAACCGTTTATTTCAACTAATGGTAAGACGTTGCCTCGATTTCAATCTTCACTCCAAAGGTGTAGAATGAGGGAGTCCTCCTGATCTAGTATTGCGTCCTTTAATCTATCTTTTGAGTAGGCGATTCCGTCTTAAACACATGACCTATCCCATTCCGTTTTCTTAGCATTTCTTTAGTACTAACACCTCGCCATTGGTAACAGTCTACTTTATCTTTAACAAACGACTCCAGCAATCTGACGTCCGTAGCTGACGGCGTCCATATTTTGGTTCTGTGTTCCAACTAAATGTCTTTAAAATTCGTTTGCGCGATTCTGCCATTGGTATCTGCCCATTTCTGAAATAAAACGAGCCATAAGGGACGATGAAATAACCCGGGTTACTGGAGCCAACCAACTACCGGGGTATGTGTAACTCGCCTTATCATCTGCGCGGGATTTATTTCCAAGTTGTTAGTCACCTAGCTTTCTTATCACGCTGCTATGTTGATAACATCTTTTGTTATCTGACGCACCAATTCTCTCACGCCATCTCTGACAATACTCACCGCCGATGGCTGGTTGCAATACTTACTCCATCATTACTGTAACCGAACAAACACGTCTTCCCTCCCTCTTACACAATTGTAAACTACAGATTGGAACATGGTCAAAATACAGTTCCTGATCATGTAACGTCGCAAAGTTGACTACTGAAAGACGGCGCGCGCTATCAAGATAAATAATGGCGAATAAACTGTGTGTGCTGGTGTGGCTATTATAGATACGGACGCTCATATTGATTGCACAGGATTCTTATAGATCGATACTAGGTATTCTTATTCTTGGTAAAGTATAAAGTACAAGCTTGTTCGGCGGTACATATACTAAAATTGGAACGATACAGAGAAGATTAGCATGGCCCCTGCACAAGGATGACACGCAAAATCGTAAAGCATTCCTTTTTTTTTTTCTCATTATAAGTATAAAAAATGTGGGATATTCAGCTGCAAGATTCATGTTGGATGAAGGAACCGTACACGGCTTTAGTCAAGGAATCATTTGTTACTTCCTCATCTCGATAGCCTGCTCACACATACAGCATTTTGCCCCCCCCCCCCCCCCCAGCACCATTCTAATATAATCGATTTATTTCTCTATTATTGCTGCCTCCTTAATGTAAACTCACTGTTCAACTTCCCTTAGTGGATGATAGCTTATGGAATACACAATGTCCATACAGTATCAGTTTAAGAATCTTCCCAAACAACCAAAAAAAGTTTGAAATTTTTTTTTATCGACCTAATAAAAAAGATATTGGAAAAAAATCGATATTCATTTTACTATTCCATTATGTGGTTTTAAATTGTCGACAAAAAAAAAATCTAACATAATTCTAGAGTGTTAACATTCACGTTCCGCTGCCATACTCGACTTGGTGTTGGTAATACACATCATTGTTGAGATAGCAGCTGGTCGTCTAAAGAGAGACATCGACGCCAGCCTAACAACTTTTCAAAGATTTCCTCCCGCTCCCTACCCCTCCTTCTCCCGCCAATAGTTAGCCTCAGCCGCTGATTGGTTGACCGCTCGGACACACCCTCCCCGTGTGTTGTTGTTGTTGTCTTTTCCCGCTCTCTTGGTATTGCTGACTAACTGGTTGGCAGCCCTCACTGCAACTTTGAATGTCATGGGGGAATTTTAACCCCTGCACAGGAGACACCTGCACACATTTACAAGGACCTTATTTTTATAATAAAAGAGCCCCGAGTTCACGAAACTCATCACAAAAGGATACGTTTTTAACAACGAGGAAAACTTTTTCACAATCCCCCAACACACACTTCTTTTAAAGGTTTATTACAAATTTAGCATTAATTTTGATTTAAATCTCCTAGACATTAATTAAATAATTAAAACATTGTAATGGTTTAATTACAAACCTAGGTTTAATATTTTTAAAAATATTTAGTGCGTCCTAAATCAATTAAATATACATATTCGATATTTTGGTAACAACATTGCTGCCCCATTATAGAACACACGTCTCTCTCAGACTGCCAACAACTTAAATCAT
>CP092874.1:33931074-33951118 GCA_030710605.1 Cordylochernes scorpioides
TATCCTAGTCTGATTATGACAACAATACAGCTAGCGCAACGCACGCAAAGTTTACTTGTTTGGTTTTGGTGTTTTTTTTTTTACTCTTTTGATTGAAATCTAAACAACCTAAAGACACACACACACACATCTCTCTCTAAATCAATAAATTGATGTATTAACTCTACACCTATTTAAACAATATATTTATATTATAAAGACGCTCTATGGGGCGCCGAGGATCATATACATTGTTATAAACAGGTTAATCTGGAGGCCTTGTCCAAAAACACACTACACCCTCCTAGGTACTGACCGATATTGCTTAACTTCGGTGATCGGGCTGGTGTTTTCAATGTGATGTGGCCGTAGAGGCAAAAACCACACTACAATAAACGCTTTAGCATTTATATAACGGGGGAAATATCAAAATCTCGTCCTAAATCTCAATAAAAAAATGAGCACAATAGCCAGGATAAAGTCTTGGGCGAAGAAATTCAATTTTAATAGTGTATTTTAGGATTAGTTATCTTGTTCTCCATATGCACCCAATCTAACACGGAAAAAAAAATGCTTCTCTCTTTTTTTTTTTCTCCGCACGGCATCGTTAAAAAGCAGCAGGTGATACTCAAACGAGATCACAAGGTGTCCAGAAGAGCCGACCGTGACCTCCAAGAAGAAGCAAATGTAACAAGGAAACGGGTCATGTCGACAAAGATGCAATATGTGGTCTATAAGTATACCTTGTTATTGTCAGCAAGAGGGATGGATGTTTCTGTGTATCGGCGGTACCACCAATATCTCCTCCCTCGCCCAAATTTTCCATCCCGCCAGGAAACTGCAAGTTTTCATTTCCTTAAGTTGCACAATCTTAAAAGAATCTTCCTCTTCTGTTCCGTAAAACTTTCCTGGCCCATCTTCTTTCGCTCTGGCGGGCGAACATACTCTGACTTTTATTTTAGAACTCGCTCTTGTGATATCTTTGTCAGAGATTTAGAAAAATGAAGGGTGTTTCCTGATTGTGCAACTGGAATTTACCGATGTCTTACGCCATCTGTCGGAATAAATATCAAATAATCGGCGATTTATTTATTTTTTTAATTCTGGGGGAAAAATCAATGATAATAGTTGTTGATTATTCCAACATATGCCGCAAGCCATCGGTAAATTTTAGTTGTGCAATCAGAAGATGACCTTTCCCTAAATACTACCTATAGTAGTGTGTGTGGTAATCGGAAATAACTTCTTTTTTAAAAGAGTAGCGCCAAAAAGTTCAAATTTAAAATTTTCAGTGTATTGTGTTTGAAGGATCAAGATTTAATTGAGAGTTGTTATACCGTGTTGCAGTTTGGACATCTTATTTCTTTGGTATGCGTGTAGTATTCACATTTATATACAGAACTACACACACACACACACGCTATCATAACATTTGTAAAAATAATAAATAAATAAAAAGTAAAGTAAACAGCTCCCGTGTCAATGAAATAAACACCGTTTAAACCGTGATGGAGACGACACTTCCAATATCAAGAAACCCCATTCTCTATATACATTGAAGACGTTGGTGCCATCTGTGACAGAAAGTTCTGGAAATACCTGAAGATTCCTTAATGGTTATTTAATCGTAGAAACTTTCTCCTTGGGATATTAAAAATATAAAGTTAAGTGCCAGGAACATTTTCTCCTGGCACTTAACTTTATATTTTTAATTCCTTAATGGTATTTAAGATTTTACAAAATATGACTCCCCTTTCAAATGACAGTTAAGTATTCGCTATTGAGACGAAGGAAGGCACCTACAACAAGCCGGACAATATGTGGACATTGTCCACCGGGGGAGGTGGAGTTCAACGTACCCGAAATCGATCCAATTAAAGGAGTTCCCAGATCCCCCCCTCTTGTTGGTGACGTCATTGTTTTTGTAGCCAATAGACAATCGATCACGTTAGTCATTGTTCCTCCTTGTGGCCGGGGGTATTCTTTCATCTTTAAGAAAAAACTAGTTTAGTGATTAATTGACATCTTTGTCTTTTTTTTTTGTGTGTGTCGATACTCTGATAGGTCATTATCATCATCGCATGTTTTGACCAATGAGGATGGATTCTTTCATCATCATCAGTCCTGAGAGACCTTCAAAAATGTAGATTGCATACTTAGTAAAATATCTTTAGGGTAGATTTAAAGAAATCTCCCGAGTTCTCCACATTTTTTTTTTTTTTGAAACACTGATGCCCATCCTTTTTTTGTTTCATTTAGCGACACATGTTTGAAAATTTAATTATTTGGAGAGCTACACAACTGTGTACTGGTGAGAATGTGAATTTGCCAAAGCCGATGTAATGTCACTACGGTCGAGAAATGGCGCTCGGTTTTTGCGCCTATTTTGACGGTAGAGGTGAAGTTTCCTTTTCATCTATATTAAAAAAATAATAATAATAATATTTTGAAAAATATATTTTCAGCTATATAGAGAGCGCTATAAATTGATTGTGATAAATTAAATATTATGTTTTGTTTGGCCATACACATTTATTGGGAGACACTGTTTTAAAGCATGGCCTGTTGGGTGGTGTTGTGTCTGGATGTATCTATAGATTTAGATTAAAATAAACATTCATACCCTGTGTGACTTAGAATTTAATAAAATCCGTAAAGCATTCAGGGTTTAAGTTTCTTGTATCATTTTATGTCTCTAAGCTTTCGGGCTAACATACCCTTTAACAGGAGCAACTAGGAGTATAACTTCTAGCTGCTCCTGTTGAAGGACATGTTTGCCCGAAAAAGCTAGAGAAATAAAATTATACAAGAAACCCTTAAGGGGTTATACAGGAAAAACAGTAATAGTACCTGAAATAAGATAGCATTGTTATTATTATAATTTTTAAAACTAATCACATATAATGATAATATATGAAATTTATATACAAGGAAAACTTAATTAAGACAATCAAGCTAATAAATATAGATTAGTCTGGGTAAATTGGAGGAAAAGAATGATTTTATTAAATAGATTTAGATGTTTCTCTCAAGAGCTTTCTGCCTTATCTTTAGCTTAGGGTGAAAAGGTGGAGAGGTTAACAAATGTTTCAGTGACGAAGGTATCTGGGCAAAGAGATATCTGATGGTTGAGAAACAAAGTACGTGTGGTGGAGAGTAGACTTAAGTGTAACAAGACGTCGCAACCCGCCCGCCATCACACGACCTTAAGGCAAACTACGCCCTTATTGCTATTTAAATTATCCCGTCGAACTCTTTTTTTTTTTTTAATCGAGTTTTTACTCCGTGTAGAGAGAGCGTGAGACAATTGGCAATTTAATAAGTACATTAAAAATCGATCACACAATAATTAAAAGGAAAAATAGAAATTAGCCAATTCACGACCACCCAGAAGTCTGAAATTTTGTTAACTTGCATTGTCATCGGGTTTGAGCAACTATATACCAAATTTTAAAAGTGCTCTGTAAGTATGATAAAATTTAATTAGAAAATTTGTGGACAGACATACAAAACGATAGACAATTTAAATTAAAATAATAATAAAAAAAATAATAATAAAATGTTTATTGACTTTTAGTCAGCAGTCAAAGAAACAAAAATAAAATGTAAACAAAATATCAGAAAAACGAATTAAAAATATATATACATCAGACGAATGAATGGACGTCTGGAACCCCTCAGTTGTCACAAGCTGAAGTTGGACAGCCTCCTTCCTAGATCACCCCTTGTTGTCCGCGACATGCCCGATGCCGAGGAATTCACTCGGAGCAGCAGATTTCTGCGCCTTGTCGAGGAGAGAAATTAGAGAATGTCCAACCATTTAGAGCTCTATAAAACCGCGATTTCTTCACTATAGAAGAATCGTTATATAGAGGTTCTAGAGAAAGGAGTCAGCATCCCATTTCAACTTTTCAACTTCTCTACCTGTTGTAGAGAGAGAAAGACAATTCATATAATTTTTATTAACATTCAGTCAATTATCAAGATGCACAATTCGCACAGTTGTTAATAATTCTATATACAGTTACGAGCGTCATGCGTTCTTCATCTCTTAATCATTTTTCATCTCTGTCACCGTTTGCTTTTTTTTTTTTTTTTGGAATGGCGCTCTCCTATTGGTTGGCTTCGATCACGCCACCTTTGCCCCCCCCTCCCCCACTCACTATTTCGTCTTTGTAACTATTGTGTTGGAGCGGGTCGCTCCCTAAATAAATGCATATATTAGTTAATAACCAAATGGAATCCTCTCTTTCTTTTTCCCAGTAAGAGACGCCTACGGAAGCCAAAAGTACATAGACAGATAAAGCACATAGGCTATAGTTATTATAACTAACATATGCAATTATTTAAGGCGCCAATTTATAATTGTAACAAATAGTATTTGAATCAAAACATTCAATCGGGTAAAACACGGGCGTTGCCCGGGTCATTCGGCTAGTTAAATATAACAACGATATGGTGAATTTTGTAAATGCTTATATACAATGCTTCTCTACCATCGTCGAAGTGTCCCCGCATAATGACGCTGGTCTACGAAGAATACGTAAGATGGAGAGAGAGAATTATAAGGGTGTGCACATAAAATAGGATGCATCTTACTCTGAATGATATAGGGCCAAATAAAAGTAAAACTCTTATTTGGATTATATTCTTTGATTATCCAACCAGCTCACTTTCTAAATCATCCTGTAGCAAGTAGTTCCTTCTTACAGTGGTGTGACTTAGTTGTAATTCTTCTCTTTGTTTGGGGAGGCATATTCAACGAAATTTTTCAAGAGTCTCTTCTCTGTACTTTATAAGAAGGGTTTAGAAAGTGGTCTGGTGATTGGAGAAGTCCGTTTACTTTGTTCGGTCGAATATAAATAGATGTAAAGAGGAAGACCAAACAAAGGATTGAAATCTGAGCGCCTCTGGAAGACGATACGGGACTTGCGTAAGCTTGGTGAAAGAAAGCATTTCGCGGTGAGAGGCCAACTAACTTCCCGTCCATCACAGCTGACGGGATTACTTCTTCCATTTGTTTATCGTTGTACGTCCTGTATCGTGATGTATCTCTTCGTGGTACGGGGTTCGATTCCCTCAAACTCCCCCAGCACTCCAAGCAGCCAATTATAATCCCACTGGGGAGGTGAAAAACACGGGGGCTCTTAACGAGACGCCATAATTGGAATAAGTGCCGCTCAATGAGTGTCTGTTGGAGTCTCCCCACCACATGTGGACTTGAAACATGACAGAATCCCCTTCCTGGTGGGCTTGAAGTTGTGTGAGGACCCGAGTAGTTTTCCCAATGTTCCAATGCTCCCGATGGCCGACAGATGGCCACAAAACACCACCATTCCTTGTCGACATAGCAAGACCCCTTTCGAAAGAGTTGGTAAGATTTCGAAATATTATCTTTCTGAAACTGTTGCGCAAATCCTAGTGAGTAGGCTTTTATAATACACAAAAGCCGACTCTCTAGAAAGCTAATTGAATCTAATCACTATTTCGTCAAGCAGTATGTCCGTCTTTTTATCAAGACAGCAGCAATAATTAGTTCCGTTTGGATCCAAAATTTGCTTCATATACTAAAATATAAATAGATAGGAGCAAGCTCTTTATTTTTTCTGCGCGTGTAGAGGTATGCTTTCGGTAAAAGCTGCAATACTGTCGACATAATTATGATTATGTCATGATAAACATGGTTTCTTTTAAACACTACGTGTAACATTTTGATAGTAAAGCAGAGAACCGTGTTTTTCCACCACTTCACCCTGCTTCCTTTCTTCTCCATGCACCCCGCCAGTGTTTGCAGACAGATAATGGTATTATCACCTGGGAACAATAAATAGTGGAGATAGGGCGGTGGGTGAGAAGTGCTCTATCACACCTTCCTATACTGACATTGTGGTTGGATATTAGTACATTTCACCCCGAACTACTTACCCCTGGTCCTCCTCTCTGACTGGAACTACAGTAAAACCTCGATTTAGCAAAATTTTGGTTCACTTTATGGTATATCTAATATTGGGATTATAGTCTGGGATTCGTTAGAAGGGAAAGTTCGCTATATCCCTGGTTCGTCTTACCGATGTACTGTACCTAGTCAGCCTATTCGCCTCAGTAAGCTACTCCCCACATAACTTCTCGACTGACCGTACAAAGAACCCGGGTTTTCTCTAAAAGGACCGACGACTGCATTGTTCAGTTTAAGGACTTAGGAAGAGACAATTATCATCGGTGGTAGAATCTTGCACGTAGAGCTTGCATGAATAGCGGCTAATACTAGCAGCCAAGTGATGAAATACTGAAGAAGACGGGCGGTACGGAAAAACACCCACAAGTTATCGGGGTAGAGTACTGGAGAGTGAAAATACTCAAGAACGGATAATTCTTTATAAGGAATTATTCTTCATTGTTGACGACGCTGCTCCACGGATAGTTGGCGACTTCTATACGTAGCTCCTGAAGTGTTTTCTAACGACCTATAATTTTGGCGTCAAGTATTATAGAAAACAATGTGAATTCGTGTTGTTTCTCTCAATATATATAATACAAGAAAAAATGTTTCGGTTCCTTTAATCTCCTTATAAATCCTGACAAGAAGGAACCTTCTCTTTCCCCCCTCCGCGGGGGAGGGTGTCTGCCATCTGGTGAGGCTGGGGAAGAATACGGAGAATTCTACGCTAATTATTTCTTAGTAGAAATTTATTTTTCCCTGTTGCCACGGAAATATTGGTTCATCAGAGGTGAACCCTCCAGTTGTTTGTATCACCTTGTTCTGTGTTTATACACTCTGTATTTGAAGGTTGATCAACGGAGTGAAACCATTGCAGTAGTTGTTTACCCAAGAGTGTTTACCACTGATTAGCCAAGCCCTCCCAATATTTGACATTTTCAGCAATGATGGTGTGGGAATGTTTACGGTTTCAACCATAAATAGGTGGATTTTTCGTTCTATACCCTAGCAATGTCTGGGTAATGACTTTGCCATTTATGTATTAGAGAGAGAAAGTGGTGAGTTGTCAGAGCGGAATGAGCGTGACGCAATAATCTTCCCTCCATTGGGAGGTAGGCGGAACCTGAAGCCAATTACGTTCGTCATTAACGTAGCGCAGCTGACGTCATTACATATTTACATACCAGAGTGAGCCTTATGCAACTTTACCGAGACGCTTTTCTGAGTTTTTAGACGAAAAAAATATGGTTGTGACAGCTTGTACTGTAAGTATACCACATGTCTACACATGTAATACCAGGCCATGATAACCACGGTGGGTAGAGGATAGTAAATGACTGTACTGTAAGTACACCACGTGTCTACACATGTAGTATCAGGCTTTGATAATCATGGTGGGTAGAGGATTGTGACAGCTTGTACTGTAAGTACACCACATGTCTACACATGTAGTACCAGGCCATGATGACATGGTGGGTAGAGGGTTGTGACAGCTTGTACTGTAAGTACACCACATGTCTACACATGTAGTACCAGGCCATGATGACATGGTGGGTAGAGGGTTGTGACAGCTTGTACTGTAAGTACACCACATGTCTACACATGTAGTACCAGGCCATGATAACATGGTGGGTAGAGGATTGTGACAGCTTGTACTGTAAGTACACCACATGTCTACACATGTAGTACCAGGCCATGATAACATGGTGGGTAGAGGATTGTGACAGCTTGTACTGTAAGTACACCACATGTCTACACATGTAGTACCAGGCCATGATAACATGGTGGGTAGAGGGTTGTGACAGCTTGTACTGTAAGTACACCACATGTCTACACATGTAGTACCAGGCCATGATGACATGGTGGGTAGAGGGTTGTGACAGCTTGTACTGTAAGTACACCACATGTCTACACATGTAGTACCAGGCCATGATAACATGGTGGGTAGAGGATTGTGACAGCTTGTACTGTAAGTACACCACATGTCTACACATGTAGTACCAGGCCATGATAACATGGTGGGTAGAGGATTGTGACAGCTTGTACTGTAAGTACACCACATGTCTACACATGTAGTACCAGGCCATGATAACATGGTGGGTAGAGGGTTGTGACAGCTTGTACTGTAAGTACACCACATGTCTACACATGTAGTACCAGGCCATGATGACATGGTAGGTAGAGGATTGTGACAGCTTGTACTGTAAGTACACCACATGTCTACACATGTAGTACCAGGTTTGATAATCATGGTGGGTAGAGGATAGTAAATGATTGTACTGTAAGTACACACCACGTGTAGTTGAAATCAAATCAACTCTGCGCTTAAAACACATGATAGAATCCCGTTTAGTTATCTGTACTCACTGGTGATTTTGGACTCGAGAAAGAATAGATCGAACCAAATTTTTAAAAAGACCTTCCATGGATTTGAACATGGGTGTCTTCAGCAGATGATTGTAACCAGTAGATCAGCCCACTTGCAAGTTTTATCGGCGACTCGACACAAGGTGATGACTGGTGACAAATGGATACCGACTAGTCCGCCCACAGGTGCGTGGTGGTAAGTCGCACATAAAAACGGAGAAATTGTCCCTCCAGTGGAAAAGATAAGGAAGAATTAAAATAGAAACTTCGACACACACAAAACTTTCCTTGGAAGGTATATATATAATAGAACTGGAGGAAATTTGCTCGCTCGGCTTTTTATAATAGGGCTTTGGTTAATTTATCAACGATGTCTAACTTCTTATTGGCTGGTCCTTTTCCGCTAAGGTGTAAAAAGGTCTGTTTTAGCTTTGTCGAGTGAATATTCACAATGGGGTAGTAGTGCTGTGGTTTGATGGTTAGAGTTCTCTCTCTCTCTCTTGAGACGTCGAGGGTATTGAGTTACGTCGAGTTAGGAAAATCCAATTTGTATATGTAGGAATACAAATCTGCATAGTTTTTAAGTATTTGAATGTAATTCTACGGTCCTATAAGCTTATGTCCATAGTTTACTTGAAAACCATTTCTAAGATTCCATCTTTCAGTGTAGCATATAAAAGCAGAATGATCCAATACAGTATTAGAGCTCTGAGAAGCGGTCTGGTGGATTAAATTGGCGAAACCGCTGGGAGGGTTCACCACTGATGAGCCAAGCCCTCCCAATATATTTTTTCATCGCAGTAAGGACAGTAGAAGTTAGTTTTATGTATAAAAGAAACATTCGCGCTTTTAAATCCTTTTATTTTATAGTTTTTAAGGTTCAGAAAACAGTAGAAAAAAAATCTTGAAAGGTTTCGTCGATAGTGCACGCCTATGTATCACAACAAGCGGGCAGAAAAGTCCCTCTCGAGAAATTCGGGGTTTTACGAGTAAGTATATAGTGGAGAGAGCAGGAGACACCAACACGACAGACATCTGGGGACCATCGCCAAAGGGGCGCGCTAGCCAACACAAAGAAGAAAAAAAAAACATTTTTGGAATTCCGTCCACCATATGACTCGATTGGGGGTTGTCTCCCCACCCGCCTGCCGTTCAACGTCTGCATGGCGATATATGGCACTTGTGTATACGTATTCGTTTTATGCAAATTAGCTTTAGCTGTGTGTTTGGAGAGTAATTCTGTCATTTTTTTTCTCGAATAAATGCCAAATATCGTAACAATATTGCCAAGATGATGTTTTAAGAAAGGCAACATTGCGTGTGAAGATGAGAGAGGGGTGGAGTCTTCTTCAACTATTGTTTCCCTTTTTCACGCCCTTTCTCCGAGAAAAGTGTGATGACATTTCTTTTTGTGTTTTCGCGATCTTACTTTCTGATGTTCCGCAATACAATTTTTACGGGAGTAGTCAGCAGTCGAGACATTAGGCGTGGAAGTTTCTCAGTCAGCTACTGGAGTCCTCTCTACACTTCAAATCTCTTGTATTTACAAGCACTACAACTTCGCTATAGCCAGGCTAAAAGTACAACTTCCTCCATCAGGAATTCACCAAACATGATTTTCTAGTAACCTGTAAGTGTAAAAGAGGAAAGATTTAAGGATTTTCTAGTAACCTGTAAATGTAAAAGAAGAAGGATTTCAGGGTTTACTAGTAACCTGTAAGTGTAAAAGAGGAAGGATTTAAGGATTTTCTAGTAACCTGTAAGTGTAAAAGAGGAAGGATTTCAGGATTTTCTAGTAACCTGTAAGTGTAAAAGAGGAAGGATTTCAGGATTTTCTAGTAACCTGTAAGTGTAAAAGAGGAAGGATTTCTACGCATGTCGACATCTGGTATATACATTTGCAGTAAAGTAGTTGTAAACTCACTACACACACTATAATTATCACTGTACCATATGCGCGCCGGCTTGGGAGAAGTAAAAAATCTACACTTGTCGGTAGTTTTTGGCTGACGAATTAATGGAGACTCACTGCCCATGGTGTCGCGATCTAGAGTCTCTCGACTTGGTGCCTGCCAGACATGATGTGGCTATGATGGCATACTCAGAACAATCGAAAACTCCCCCCCCCCCCCCCCCTTCTCTTCATTAAAAAAAAAAAAAGTCGCTATAAGAGGAAATGTTGAGGTAAAAAATGGATGCTATGTGGCGTCGTTTCAGCAGGTGGCCGGCGAGACTTGGCCCAGGAATGTCCCATTGTTGACGTACATTCCTACTGGCGCTTCTACCGATGGCGGCGACAACTCCCGCATGGTCAGAATGTCTGTAGCGAATATCGTGCTAACCACCTTTAGAGCAGTGGCTTGCTGATGTTCCTTCAGTGAGGATCCGTCTGGGACCAATATTACTTAATTGTTGAACTTTAGTTTACAAGGATGTTGTGTGGTCGGTCGTCAATAAAATTATTTGTCTCTGATACGTTCAGTGCTTGGACGGACCCGAAAGTTCTCTCTCTCAGAAGGAGACGACACCCAGTGGGATTCGTCTTATGCAAATAATTTGTAATTTTTGATTTTGTTTATAAACTTTTTTTAAACTGTTGACTAGAAGTCAATAAAACCTTATATGAACAATTAATAAATCAGTTTCAATCTCTCTCTCTAAATAATAGTTAAATGGGGTTCCCTATTTTTGCACAAGTCCAGCTAATCCCACCAGTAACAGCCAAACGGCGAAGGCGCTCTGGTACCCACTCTCTTGTGAGGGGCACGTTACCTACATACCTACCTGTGATTGTTATCGCTTGTATCAACGAAGTTGCATATTTGGGATAAATAAACATTTTTAAAAAAGATAGCCTTTCTAATTTAATCGTGACGTTGTTTGCCGTAACTCTAATCAAACGTAGAAACTCGGTTTTTATAATCCACTTCTCTAAAATTGGTCTTCTAATTCTTTGATGGACAACTTCTTATTCCGATACACAAGCAACTTTCACCTGTACAATAAAGAGATGTTCTTTACCGACCATTGGCGATCATTTAGATGCTTCTTCCCTTTGTTTTATATCGAGGACATTAATACCCAGATGGCCTGTGAGTTCAGATGATCCTGCATAGATAGAACCTCAGAAACAAGCTTTTTAATTTGGATGGAAGCTCTTTTTTTTTAATTCTTATATTTTAATGAGGCAACTATATATAATCAATAAAGATTATAACAAAAGAATCAACTATGAAAAAGGCATCTCCTTATCGTGCCTTTTTCATAATTTATGCACCTTATCCCCAGTACAATATAACATTTGTGCTATTTTCTCACAAAATAATCAACGTTTGGTTGATTTCCGGGAGATAACCGTAATACGTACTAGCGTACAGTACCGTGACGACCCACCCGGTATATTTCTTCGATGTATCTGGGAGGGAATTAACTCAGTGGAATACGTTCTATTGTCACAGCACGTGTCCGCAGCTCAAACAACAACATAAAGTAGTTACAGTTAAAGTGTGACCACTTTATTCTACAATATAGTGTGGGGCACAACTGGATGATCTTTTATTTCTCCGAGGAGAGAGATGAAGCTTTCTGTATCTCAGCTCAGGGAGACACGGTCCACTGAAGCTGCCCGTCCAATTACTTCAGTGAGGAGACAGCTTTTAATTGGCCCCCCCTTTGTATTCCTAACGAGTCTCCTTTGGATAGCGGGGACTTTCGCTCCCTATTGTTGGGCGGGCTTCTGTCGACGTTAGCATTCCTCTTGACAAGGATGGTCTTCGGACCTACACGTATGTGGTTAGCATTTCTCTTGACAAGGATGGTCTCAGCCAATGGTGTTAAGGTAGATACGCTCCAGAAGCCTGGGTTACCTATATGTTGGTGTTAAGGCAAGGGTCAAGCTACTTTGGCCACAGGAGTGAAGCGACAGGCTGAATAGTCCACACTAAGGGATCCATTGCACATAGAACACAAAACTGTACTGTAGAAAACATATCCGTTATCGCGAGCAACAATAGCGTTGGCTGTTTGCTGATCGGATATTTTCTGTTGTTACTTATCCCAAAATAGTAGTGCCGTGATAATCAAGAAGGGTAAAAGGCTATTTCTGTACTGGAAAGCTTACCATTGCATATGTCCATTCACGTCGAGTTAGTTTTGCCAGTGCGAATATACAAGATGTGGATTAATTATTCTCACTGTTGACACTGTTGAACATGGGAGACGGTAAATAATTCAATGATATATTAAACAGAAATGTCAAATTCGAAGTTTGCGGGGTTTTTTTTTAGTTCTTTTAAGTATACGGCTGACGTTTTAAACCAGGAAAACTGTTGTCACGGGATTGATTAAAGCGAAGTTTATCTGCCTCAACTACAGATTCAAAGGTTTGGATGCCCAAAGCGACGACTTTAAACCATTAATATCAATTAAGCCACATCTTTTTTGTTATTAACGCCATCAACCATTAGCAGAAAGATTGGCTGAGCAATGTCTCCTTCCTTCTCCTCTCAAACCTGATTCTACGCGCGCAATTAAAAAAAAAAAACGTTTCATCATTAGAAAATGATGAAAAAATGATAAAACTCCCTTTTACCCTTATTCTTCGTCACGAAAATCCTCTCTCCAACAACAACAAAACCACAACACACCACCCCAAAAAAACGTTACAAACTTTTTTTTATCCAGCTTTTTTTTTTAAATGATTATTAATTTTTAAGGCTGTTTTTTTTTTCCTTCTTCGCCGAGCGGGGAGAGACATTCTTGGAATGCCTACATTGTGTTTTTTGTGCGTGTGTGTGATACACCGGGGTTCGACAGTTGGTTGTGTCGAGAGAAGACAAAAAAAAAACTCCCTTATCATCTTCTGAGGTCGGAATGTCATTACGGTTCTGCAAATTCTTCTCTCCCCCCCCCCCCCTCCCAAGTATTGTTACTTCATCTTCTGTCTTTTAGTCATTCTTTTATTCATCCTCTCTCTTTTTTTGTTCTTTCTTTTTTTTAGAATTGTTTTAGACTTTGTCATGTTTATCTTGAAGAGATTTTGACGATTTTATCCGCTCTTACTGTTATTTTTCTAGCTTTTTTTCTATTATCTTGATTTCTTGATGTAGCCGTGATTTCAATGTGGGTTCTCAACTTCTACGGGTCGCCACTCATCGTTATCCCATTCCATACACTGACAGCTAAAGTCTTAGCCGTGTAATCTTCCCATTTCTCTGCCTTCTACAGTCTTCTACAGTTCTCCACTTCTACAGTCGCCACTCATCCTTATCCCACTCCATACACTGACAGCTAAAGTCTTGGCCGTGTAATCTTCCCATTTCTCTGCCTTCTACAGTCTTCTACAGTTCTCCACTTCTACAGTCGCCACTCATCCTTATCCCACTCCATACACTGACAGCTAAAGTCTTGGCCGTGTAATCTTCCCATTTCTCTGCCTTCTACAGTCTTCTACAGTTCTCCACTTCTACAGTCGCCACTCATCCTTATCCCACTCCATACACTGACAGCTAAAGTCTTGGCCGTGTAATCTTCCCATTTCTCTGCCTTCTACAGTCTTCTACAGTTCTCCACTTCTACAGTCGCCACTCATCCTTATCCCACTCCATACACTGACAGCTAAAGTCTTGGCCGTGTAATCTTCCCATTTCTCTGCCACAGTAGTCTCACCATCAGTCAGTGACTTCAGAGAACATCAACCCTCATTCTGGCTATATCTTCAGCCCATCTCTTTTTACTATCCTATATTGAGGATGTTACTACATCTCTGAATATTTTCTTATCGAAGAGTGTCGTTATGTTTCAAGTTTACTTATATTCTTTTTTTACTGATGCTTATGGCTTTTTTTTTTATCTTTCAGGAAGCCTCAAAAACCATCTTTTTTTTTTTTTAGTCGTTGAGATACAGCTTGCACCACGCTGATAAGAGCCAGCAGTCTGAAATGCGTGTAGGTGGTTAGTTTTTCTTGATTAATCAAAAGAAAGGGTATTGTTTGCCAATTCTGGAATAATTAAATCACACCGTTTAGTTGATATTTATAGATGACGTAAGCTATCAGCCACTCTTAGTTGCACGATCGGGAGATGCTCTTTATACTTATATTGTACTAGCGGACCCGGCCACGCCTTGCTGTGGCTAAATTGTAATATGTTAAATTAACATTATACTAAACTATTCAGTACAGTAAAGTCAATATTCACTTATAAAGATAAAATATATATGTATTGTATATTGTATATGTTATTATATGTATTGTTTTTTGTTTTCGAGATATTCTAATAGAACGTTCTCACATTTTCTGTAAAATATTTATATATGCACAAACACAGAATATAATCACTACGTCTTAATTTCGCTATATTTATTGCTATAAATATTATTCTATAATAATTCGCCAGAAATCGTCCTGATAGTATACTACACAGCGAACCCGGCCACGCGTTGCAGTGGCTAAATTGTAATATGTTGAATTAACATTATACTAAACTATTCAGTACAGTAAAGTTAATATTCACTAATAAAGAATTAAATGTTTTAGCCGATCTAAAGCCCAACGGGATTGAGAATGGAACGTTACGTTAATATTTGAAAGTGATTTTTATATATATAGACAATATAGCCCTTCATTGTAATCATTGATTATAATCACTGCATTAATAAATGTCAGTCTTCCCAGTATTATTTTACCTATGTATGGATATTTTGGTTTGAATTAGTGAACTACTGCGAATTTGTAGACGAATGACCCGGGCAACGCCCGGGTTTACACGATTAAATGTATATTACATATGGAAGATGGACGTAGTTCCCGGAGGGCACCCGCGAGGTCACTCTGCCCCCGCGCAACTGTCCAACCGGGAGCGCCCCGCGCCGTCAAAATCGTAACGCGTTCTAGAGGGCGCTGCTCGGCCGTCGGCCGGGAGATCTCATTTACTCGGCGGGGGGAGGCAGGGAGGTCACGTGCTGCGGCGGCAGCCAATCGTCGCGCGCCGCCATCCCCCGTCTGCCGCGAGAGGGGTGCAGATTGCGAGTGAATTTACGTTTTATTGTAAATAAAAATGCAACGAAAGGTTATTTCTAAAGAGTAATTAGCCATAAACCATCCCGGTAGTATACTAAACATCTTCCCAAAGTTTCATCACGATTGGTTGAGCGATGTAGAAGATTATCACTGACAAACGGACGGACGGACGGACGGACGGACCAACAAACATCCATTTTTATATATATAGATTAATAGGCAATCCCACAATATTATGTTCAAATTATTAAGCTTGAGGGATAAGTCTCTTTCAAAGACTTATCCCTCAAGCTTAATGATTTGAACACTTATATTGTATCCCTTGTTGTTTCTATTATGCCCCAAGATGTAACACACTGACAGAATCGTGCCCTGATAATGTTGAGTTAAATCTCTGGCGTGCGTAATTCGAGCGAATATTTTAAAATTATTACAATTTTATTCTAAGACTAGCCTGTAAATTAAATTTTATTGCCATCTATCGTTAAAATTTTACACAAATAAATTTACTGCAATGATATGAGTTATAGAATGAGAGGGTTCACTACTGATGAGCCAAGCCCTCTCATTCTATAACTCATATCATTGCAGTAAGGTCTGTAGAGATAATATTTGATGATATTTAAAAGAAACGCATTGCCAGTAAATTTATTTGTGTAAAATTTTTACTAGCCTGTTCTATGTTTTACTATAATATTAAGAAAATTGCAATAACTGTTACAACACCCAACTCACTCCTGATCATATATACCCGGCCATCCTTACAGCCCTCTATATTGGAGACATCAATCCAGAAGAGGACATCTATACGAACAAGACACCTCAGTTGGCCAATATTATGATCAGGGTGCATGGACCGATCTGATCTGCTCCATGGACAAGACACCACCACAGTTTATCATTATTATTATATTGGGGTATAGAATATTATTAATATTCTAGAGTAGTTTATTTGTTGTTTTATGTTTGTTTGTTTTGATTTTGTTCAGTTTTTATTTGCATAGATTAGACTGGGTTGTCATTGCCATATATAAATTTGACTCTGGCGTGTAGAGTTCCAGGAATCCGGGTTACATCAAGGGAGAGTGTAGAGTTCGCACAAAGCGAATGACGCACGCGGGAGAAATAAAATGTTGTTTAGTGGACACTGTTCGTTGGTATAGAAGAATGAAACTTTCCCCTCTTCTGGCAAATAGTTTTCTATCGCGACAATATCTTGAAGTTACCTAAGCTATATATTGGCCTTCGTCAGCGTGGTGCAAGCTGTACCTGCAGATTTTAGTTGCACGATCAGATGCCTTTTAATAGCTATATATATTAGGCTAAGTAAATATTGAGTTATCTATATATATAAAAATGAATGTATGTGTGTGTGTGTGTCTGTTTGTCCTTTATGCCTGACCAAACCACTCATTGGAACGCCATGAAACTTTGGGAAGTTATTTAGTATAGTACTGGGAAGGTTTCTAGCAAATAAAATTTTTGAAATAACTTTTCGCCTAAAAATAATCAAGATAAATATTCTAATTTATCTGTTATAATTCAACAATTTGCTCTAAATATTATCATGATGATACGATGATTTTGTAATGTAGAAAATTAGGAAAGACAAAATTCAGGATGACACGGCAATTTATTTGAGACAAGAATAATGATACAATTCCATGGCAATATACTAATCCTTTAACTTCCAATTACCGAGGGAACCAATTACTATTGATTTTATTCAACTTATCGAGTATTTTTCAAGGGACCGGGAAAAAATGTTCACTTTATCGAGAGATTCGTTAGACAAACCTTTACTCGGGTAAAACCCGGGCGAAGCCGGGTACGTCCGCTAGTAGCTTATAAATATTATATCTGCGTTTGGAGGTTTTCTCTTCGCATAAATAGATTGTATTTGACCTTTACAAATATGGATTTTTGTCTCTTTATTATTTATAACCTAAATATATATGTTGATGTTTGGCGGTGACCTTGAAGGGGGATCGCGACCTACCAACCTCGGTGAACATTGGTATAGTAGATGATAACAGTAGGTGTGGTTGGTAACAACCTATACTGTAAGTAGACAACATATCTACCTATGTAGATGACAGTATATGCCTTTAAGACGTGTAGATATTGGTCTAGTTAATCGATCCGATAACGCTCTCCTCGACGTCTATAGTTGCACACTTTGTTGGTTCTAGAGACCTGGTTTCAATTTTTACCGGAGTAGCTAACTCCCCCGCAAAGTTCTTGTTTTCGAAACTAAAACCTTCTAGTTGAGAGTCCCATTATAAACCTACTGACGGGGCACCGAAATTCTTCACGGAAAGTGGAAATAAAAATCGCGGTTTTCGCTGCGTTTTTTTAAATCCTTCTCTTTGGTAAAAGTAAAAAAAAAAAGAGGCAAATAATTTGCAGCGAACCTGCCTATCTGACGGCGCGCCCATTCCACCCGGATCTCAGACCATTACGACCGCCCGTCATTACCTGGTCACGCGGAGGAGACTTAAGTTGGTGGGTGCTTCCAATTAGTGGCGGTACAATGTAGGGTGATACAACTTCGGCCGATACACCGGAGAATATGGAAATGGGGGGTACGAGTGGTACAAGCCGGCAATTTTTCGATAGCCACATCCCGGGATCGAAGTTCCGCATTGGAATTATGAAAAAGAAATTGATTCAATAGCCCCCGATTCTGGAAAAAGTCCAAGCTCACCATTGAGTGTAAGTAAGCAAACGGGGCTCTTGTCACAGTTGTAAGTGCAAAAGTCGAACTGCACAGATGTGTCGACATGTGATGCATTTACAGTAAAAGCATTCGCTCCGCCATGACGTACTTGGGATAAGTTCCATCACCATCAAAGAATACGGAAAGATTAGAAAACGGCCCCTCACTGCAATACAATTTAGTGTGATCCCATCGATGCTAGTCAGGCGTTAAAACTACCACAAAGCTCGGCGGTTCTACAATAGGGACGATTTAGATGGAGTTGACGTTGCTTACCCGCAGGCAGGCTAACATCGCCACTTTCAGCCAGCCATTTGGAGCATGTCTTTCTGAGGTCAGCGCCCGCTGGAAGAAAGCATAACACACACATTTCTTTCTCCACCTTACGCTCTATTGGTTACATGCGAATACCATGAAATTGGTTTAGAATTGACTAACATCGACCTAGGGTTGATTGATACGTCATTTTGGTTGGTTACTTGAGATTTCACGAATCCAAAATTGAAGGTAGACGACGACAGCTCAACCAGACCATAATATATAGAGGAAAATCTCTTCTTTTTTTCCCCCGCTATATATATTTTGGGGCACACGTGAGGAGAGTATAGTCTATATATATAAAATTAAGGTGTGTTTTCACGGAAGCGCTTGCAGCAAGATTTCCAAACGTGGTTGCACAAGTTCCAGATAAATTCTCCCCCAGGGGCGATGGAGGAACCTCCTCTTTCCCAGAGGAGAGCATTTTCCTCGACAAATGATGGCGTGCGTGAGCGGTTTTCCCTGCGTGCAACCCGATGATATTGTTTAAGGGGAAAACCCGGGATTGTTTTTTTCATTTTATTGTTTTTTTCAGTCCGACTAGCTGCTTTTTGTTTAATGGCTGCCTTCAGGAAGCCACCCGTAGCAGCGCGGCGGACCTCATTACATATGCAAAAATGTTAGATCGACGATACTGAGAATTTTGTTTTATAGCGCCATCTATCACTGTATAAACTTTTTTAAGTGTATTTATCATCATTATTAGTGCTAATTATTTGGTTTTAATTGGTTTTTTAAAATTCATATTTCGACAACCCCCCACACACACGCTAAACGGAAGACGAAAAAATATATATATTAAGGAGAGCTATATATATGATAATTAATGATGATAAATTCACCATTTTTTTTCACTGATAGGTAGCAGCTGCTGCGCTGTGTATTATGTTCAAGTAATAAAATTTGCCTCCTTTTTTTTTTTCTACCTGGTGTTTATTTTACTTTATTCCCATGGAAATTCCCGCTCCTAGCTTCACAGCCGTTTTTCTTAGAGAGAGATTAAAGTTATTTAAAACTCCGTGTCAAAAGATTGGCTATGAAAACATTTCTCCCCATATGTGAATAGTACAAAAGTTGTACTGGAATCGGGTGGATAAATTCAGAAAAAGGCATTTTCTGATCATGCTACTAAAAGTTGCTGATGGCTTGCGCCATCATTGATATTTTATTTATTCCGTCAGATGGCGCAAACCATCAGCAACTTTTAGAGTCACAATCAGGGGGAGATGCCTTTTTCTTAATTTCATTATATGTTCTAATGGTAAAGTAGTGAAAATCAAACCCAATGCCCTAGCTTTTCACAAATTCCGGAAAACAGCACAGACAATAACACAGATGATCGATCTAACTTGAAGAAAGGTTGGTGTTAATCTCCACTTTTCTGCGTGTCCTTAATAAAGGCTTTTTGTTGATATTTAAAACATTTCAGTGACCATCGCGTCAATGTTTGAACTAGAAGGAAAACACTAAGTTAAGGGACTGACTTAGCAAAATAAAAATACATGTACGCGGTGGTAAAGAAAACGTATCTACAAATATATACAGTCTAAGAATTTTCCTCAACGACAGGCGAGTTCCCTCTTCCAGACAATTAGGGGGTTCAGTTGAGATATCCCCGGTTATCTCCTTCCCAAGTGAGACAGACAAATGGTCTACAGATAAAAGCTGACTAGTGTGTCTAACTGTTGATTTATTACTTTCTGT
>CP092874.1:33951218-33994804 GCA_030710605.1 Cordylochernes scorpioides
CAATGTTCACCGAGGTTGGTAGGTCGCGATCCCCCTTCAAGGTCACCCCCAAACTTCAACATATATATTTAGGTTATAAATAATAAAGAGACAAAAATCCATATTTGTAAAGGTCAAATACAATCTATATATGCGAAGAGAAAACCTCCAAACGCAGATATAATATTTCTAAGTTATAACTCAATATTTACTTAGCCTTGATATATGATCGTGAACTAAAATTTGCAGGTACGGCTTGCACCATGCTGACGAAAGCCACCAATATATAGCTATGTTATGATCTAAGCTAATGGATGTTTCCATCTGTTTAGTAACTTCAAGATATTGGCGCGATAGAAAACTATTTGTCTGAAGAGGGGAAAGTAAAGTTTCATTCTTCTATACCAACGAACAGTGTCCACTAAACAACATTTTATTTCTCCCGCGTGCGTCATTCGCTTTGTGCGAACTCTACACTCTCCCTTGATGTAACCCGGATTCCTGGAACTCTACACGCCAGAGTCAAATTTATATATGGCAATGACAACCCAGTCTAATCTATGCAAATAAAAACCGAACAAAATCTGTGAAACTTAGAATTATATAAACTAACATAAAACAACAAATGAACTACTCTAGAATATTAATATAATATTCTATACCCCAATATAATAATAATAAAATTATTATAGTGGTGTCTTGTCCATGGAGCAGATCGGATCGGTCCGTGCACCCTGATCACAATACCAGCCAACTGAGGTGCCTTGTTTGTATGGATGTCCTCTTTTGGATTGATGTCTGCCATATAGAGGGCTGTAAGGATGGCCGGGTATATATGGTCCGGAGTGAGTTGGGTGTTGCAGTTCCTAATATTATAGTAAAACATAGAACAGGCTAGTGTTTTAGAATAAAATTGTAATAATTTAAAAATATTTGCTCGAATTACGTACGCCAGAGATTTAGCTCAACATTCTTTATAAGGGCACGATTCTGTCTGTGTGTTACATCTTGGGACATAATAGACAAGGGAGACAATATAAGTATAAAGAGCATCTCCCGATCGTGCAACTAAGAGTGGCTGATAGCTTACGTCATCTATTGGAATAAATATCAACTAATCGGTGTGATATTTAATTATTCCAGAATTGGCCAACAATACCCTTTCTTTTGATTAATCAAGAAAAACTAACCATGTACACGCATTTCAGACTGTTGGCTCTTATCAGCGTGGTGCAAGCTGTATCTCAACGACAAAAAAAAAAAAAAGTCTTTCAGGCTTCCTGAAAGATCAAAAAGCCGTAAGCATAAGTAAAAAAAAAAAAGAATATAAGTAAACTTGAAACATGACGACACTCTTGGATAAGAAAATATTCAGAGATGTAAACATGCTTACAATATAGGATAGTAAAAAGAGATGGGCTGAAGATATAGCCAGAATGAGGGTTCTCTGAAGTCACTGACTGATGGTGAGACTACTGTAGTAGCCAAATGGGAAGATTACACGGCTAAGACTTTAGCTGTCAGTGTATGGAGTGGGATAACGATGAGTACGACCTGTAGAACTCACACTGAAATCACGGCTATATCAAGAAATCAAGATAATCGAGAAAAAAAAAGCTAGAAAAATAACAAGAGTAAGAGCTGATAAAATCGTGAAAATCTCTTCAAGATAAACATAACAAAGTCTTAAAACAATTCTTAAAAAAAAAACGAAGAACAAAAAAGAGAGAGGATGAATAAAAGAATGACTAAAAGACAGAAGATGAAGTAACAATACATGGGAGGGGGGGGGAGAGAAGAATTTGCAGAACCGTAATGACATTCCGACCTCAGAAGATGATAAGGGAGTTTTTTTGTCTTCTCTCGACACAACCAACTGTCGAACCCCGGTGTATCACACACGCACAAAAAACACAATGTAGGCATTCCAAGAATGTCTCTCCCCGCTCGGCGAAGAAGGAAAAAAAAAAACAGCCTTAAAAATTAATAATCATTTAAAAAAAAAAAGCTGGATAAAAAAAAAAGTTTGTAACGTTTTTTTTTTTTGGGGTGGTGTGTTGTGGTTTTGTTGTTGTTGGAGAGAGGATTTTCGTGACGAAGAATAAGGGTAAAAGGGAGTTTTATCATTTTTTCATCATTTTCTAATGATGAAACGTTTTTTTTTTTTAATTGCGCGCGTAGAATCAGGTTTGAGAGGAGAAGGAAGGAGACATTGCTCAGCCAATCTTTCTGCTAATGGTTGATGGCGTTAATAACAAAAAAAAAAAAGGATGTGGCTTAATTGATATTAATGGTTTAAAGTCGTCGCTTTGGGCATCCAAACCTTTGAATCTGTAGTTGAGGCAGATAAACTTCGCTTTAATCAATCCCGTGACATTAGCAGTTTTCCTGGTTTAAAACGTCAGCCGTATACTTAAAAGAACTTAAAAAAAAAAAACCGCAAACTTCGAATTTGACATTTCGGTTTAATATATCATTGAATTACTTACCGTCTCCTATGTTCAACAGTGTCGACAGTGAGAATAATTAATCCACATCTTGTATATCCACACTGTCAAAACTAACTCGACGTGAATTGACATAGGCAATGGTAAACTTTCCAGTACAGAAATAGCTTTTTACCCTTATTGATTATCACGGCACTACTATCTTGGGATAAGTAACAACAGAAAATAATCCGATCAGCAAACAGCCAAGGCTATTGTTGCTTGCGATAACGGATATATTTTCTACAGTACAGTTTTGTGTTCTATGTGAAATGGATCCCTTGGTGTGGACTCTTCAGCCTGTCGCTTCACTCCTGTGGCCAAAGTAGCTTGACCCTTGCCTTAACACCAACATATAGGTAGCCCAGGCTTCTGGAGCGTATCTACCTTAACACTATTGGTTCCTGAGACCATCCTTGCCAAGAGGAATGCTAACCATATACGTGTGGGTCCGAAGACCATCCTTATCAAGAGGAATGCTAACCATATACGTGTAGGTCCGAAGACCATCCTTGTCAAGAGGAAGGCTAACCATATACGTGTAGGTCCGAAGACCATCCTTGTCAAGAGGAATGCTAACCATATACGTGTGGGTCCGAAGACCATCCTTATCAAGAGGAATGCTAACCATATACGTGTAGGTCCGAAGACCATCCTTATCAAGAGGAATGCTAACCATATACGTGTAGGTCCGAAGACCATCCTTGTCAAGAGGAATGCTAACCATATACGTGTGGGTCCGAAGACCATCCTTATCAAGAGGAATGCTAACCATATACGTGTAGGTCCGAAGACCATCCTTGTCAAGAGGAATGCTAACCATATACGTAAAGGTCCGAAGACCATCCTTGTCAAGAGGAATGCTAACGTCGACAGAAGCCCACCCAACAATAGGGAGCGAAAGTCCCCGCTATCCAAAGGAGACTCGTTAGGAATACAAAGGGGGGGGCCAATTAAAAGCTGTCTCCTCACTGAAGTAATTGGACGGGCAGCTTCAGTGGACCGTGTCTCCCCGAGCTGAGATACAGAAAGCTTCATCTCTCTCCTCAGAGAAATAAAAGATCATCCAGTTGTGCCCCACACTATATTCTAGAATAAAGTGATCACACTTTAACTACTTTCTGTTGTTGTTTGAGCTGCGGACGATGACACGTGCTGTGACAATAGAACGTATTTCACGGAGTTAATTCCCTCCCAGATACATCGAAGAAATATACCGGGTGGGTCGTCGAGGTACTGTACGCTAGTACGTATTACGGTTATCTCCCGGAAATCAAACAAACGTTGATTCTTTTATTATATTCTTTATTGATTATATATAGATGCCTCATTAAAATATAAGAATTAAAAAAAGAGCTTCCATCCAAATTAAAAAGCTTGTTTCTGAGGTTCTATCTATGCAGGATCATCTGAACTCACAGGCCATCTGGGTATTAATGTCCTCGATATAAAACAAAGGGAAGAAGCATTTAAATGATCGCCAATGGTCGGTATAGAACATCTCTTTATTGTACAGGTGAAAGTTGCTTGTGTATCGGAATAAGAAGTTGTCCATCAAAGAATTAGAAGACCAATTTTAGAGAAGTGGATTATAAAAACAGAGTTTCTACGTTTGATTAGAGTTACGGCAACAACGTCACGTTTAAATTAGAAAGGCTATCTTTTTTTTTTATGTTTATTTATCCCAAATATGCAACTTCGTTGGTACAGGCGATAATAATCACAGGTAGGTAGGTAACGTGCCCTTCACAAGAGAGTAGGTACCAGAGCGCCTTCGCCGTTTGGCTGTTACTGGTGGGATTAGCTGGACTTGTGCAAAAATAGGGAACCCCATTTAATTATTATTTAGAGAGAGAGATTGAAACTGATTTATTAATTGTTCATATAAAGTTTTATTGACTTCTAGTCAACAGTTAAAAAAAAGTTTATAAACAAAATCAAAAATTACAAATTATTTGCATAAGACGAATCCCACTGGGTGTCGTCTCCTTCTGAGAGAGAGAGAACTTTCAGGTCCGTCCAGGCACTGAACGTATCAGAGACAAATAATTTTATTGACGACCGACCATACAACATCCTTGTAAACTAAAGTTCAACAATTAAGTAATCTTGGTCCCAGACGGATCCTCACTGAAGGAACATCAGCAAGCCACCGCTCTAAAGGTGGTTAGCACGATATTCGCTACAGACATTCTGACCATGCGGGAGTTGTCGCCGCCATCGGTAGAAGCGCCAGTAGGAATGTACGTCAACAATGGGACATTCCTGGGCCAAGTCTCGCCGGCCACCTGCTGAAACGACGCCACATAGCATCCATTTTTTTACCTCAACATTTCCTCTTATAGCGACTTTTTTTTTTTTTTAATGAAGAGAAGGGGGGGAGTTTTCGATTGTTCTGAGTATGCCATCATAGCCACATCATGTCTGGCAGGCACCAAGTCGAGAGGCTCTAGATCGCGACACCATGGGCAGGATAAAGTCTCCATTAATTCGTCAGCCAAAAACTACCGACAAGTGTAGATTTTTTACTTCTCCCAAGCCGGCGCGCATATGGTACAGTGATAATTATAGTGTGTGTAGTGAGTTTACAACTACTTTACTGCAAATGTATACCAGATGTCGACATGTGTAGAAATCTTTCCTCTTTTACACTTACAGGTTACTGGAAAAAAAAACCCTGAAATCCTTCCTCTTTTACACTTACAGGTTACTAGAAAAAATCCTGAAATCCTTCCTCTTTTACACTTACAGGTTACTAGAAAACCCTCAAGTTCTTCCTCTTTTACACTTACAGGTTACTAGAAAACCCTTAAATTCTTCCTCTTTTACACTTATAGGTTACTAGAAAATCCTTAAATTCTTCCTCTTTTACACTTATAGGTTACTAGAAAAAAAATCCTGAAATCCTTCCTCTTTTACACTTACACGTTACTAGAAAATCATGTTTGGTGAATTCCTGGATGGAGGAAGTTGTACTTTTAGCCTGGCTATAGCGAAGTTGTGCTGTTTGTAAATACAAGAGATTTGATGTTTAAAGAGGACTCCAGTAGCTGACTGAGAAACTTCCACGCCTAATGTCTCGACTGCTGATTACTCCTGTAAAAATTGTATTGCGGAACATCATAAAGTAAGATCGAAAACACAAAAAGAAATGTCATCACACATTTCTCGGAGAAAGGGCGTGAAAAAGGGAAACAATAGTTGAAGAAGACTCCACCCCTCTCTCATCTTCACACGCAATGTTGCCTTTCTTGAAACATCATCTTGGCAATATTGTTACGATATTTGGTATTTATTCGAGAAGAAGAAGGGAAAAAAGTTGACAGAATTACTCTACAAACACACAGCTAAAGCTAATTTGCACAAAACGAATTCGTATACACATCAGCAAGTGCCATATATCGCCACGCAGACGTGGAACGGCAGGCGGGTGGGGAGACAACCCCCAATCGAGTCATATGGTGGACGGAATTCCAAAAATGTTTTTTTTTTCTTCTTTGTGTTGGCTAGCGCGCCCCTTTGGCGATGGTCCCCAGATGTCTGTCGTGTTGGTGACAACGTCTCCTGCTCTCTTCACTATATACGAACTTGTAAAACCCCGAATTTCTCGAGAGGGCCGGCATTCTTTTCTACCGGCCTGTTGTGATACAGAGGCGTGCATTATCGACGAAAAATTTCAAGATTTTTTTCTACTGTTTTCTGAACCTTAAAAACTATGCAGATTTGTATTTCTACATATACAAATTTGATTTCCCTAACTCGACGTAACTCAATACCTTCGACGTCTCAAGAGAGAGATTGAAACCTAACCATCAAACCACAGCACTACTACACCATTGTGAATATCCACTCGACAAAGCTAAAACAGACCTGTTAGGCATCGTTGATAAATAAGCCCCAACGACCAAAGCCCTATTATAAAAAGCCGAGCGAGCAAATTTCCTCCAGTTCTATTATATATATACCTTCCAAGGAAAGTTTTGTGTGTGTCGAAGTTTCTATTTTAATTCTTCCTTATCTTTTCCATTGGTGGGACAATTTCTCCGTTTTTATGTGCGACTTACCACCACGCACCTGTGGGCGGACTAGTCGGTATCCATTTGTCGCCAGTCATCACCTTGTGTCGATAAAACTTGCAAGTGGGCTGATCTACTGGTTACAATCATCTGCTGAAGACACCCATGTTCAAATCCATGGAAGGTCTTTTTTAAAAATTTGGTTCGATCTATTCTTTCTCGAGTCCAAAATCACCAGTGAGTACAGATAACTAAACGGGATTCTATCATGTGTTTTAAGTGCAGAGTTGATTTGATTTCAACTACACGTGGTGTGTACGTACAGTACAACCATTTACTATCCTCTACCCACCATGATTATCAAAGCCTGGTACTACATATGTAGACATGTGGTGTACTTACAGTACAAGCTGTCTCAACCCTCTACCCACCATGTTATCATGGCCTGGTACTACATGTGTAGACATGTGGTGTACTTACAGTACAAACTGTCACAACCCTCTACCCACCATGTTATCATGGCCTGGTACTACATGTGTAGACATGTGGTGTACTTACAGTACAAGCTGTTACAGCCACCATGATTATCATGGCCTGGTACATACAGTACAAACTATCGCAACCATATTTTTTCGTCTAAAAACTCAGAAAAGCGCTCGGTAAAGTTGCATAAGGCTCACTATGGTATGTAAATATGTAATGACGTCAGCCGCGCTACGTTAATGACGAACGTAATTGGCTTCAGGTTCCGCCTACCTCCCAATGGAGGGAAGATTATTGCGTCACGCTCATTCCGCTCTGACAACTCACCACTTTCTCTCTCTCATACAATGGCATTACCCAGACATTGCCAGGGTATAGAACGAAAAATCCACCTATTTATGGTTGAAACCGTAAACATTCCCACACCATCATTGCTGAAAATGTCAAATATTGGGAGGGCTTGGCTAATTTGTGGTAAACACTCTTGGGTAAACAACTACTGCAATGGTTTCACTCCGTTGATCAACCTTCAAATACAGAGTGTATAAACACAGAACAAGGTGATACAAACAACTGGAGGGTTCACCTCTGATGAACCAATATTTCCGTGGCAACAGGGAAAAATAAATTTCTACTAAGAAATAATTAGCGTAGAATTCTCCGTATTCTTCCCCAGCCTCACCAGATGGCAGACACCCCCCCCCCCCCCGCGGAGGGGGGAAAGAGAAGGTTCCTTCTTGTCAGGATTTATTAGGAGATTAAAGGAACCGAAACATTTTTTCTTGTGTTATATATTGAGAGAAACAACATGAATTCACATTGTTTTCTATAATACTTGACGCCAAAATTATAGGTCGTTAGAAAACACTTCAGGAGCTACGTATAGAAGTCGCCAACTATCCGTGGAGCAGCGTCGTCAACAATGGGCGTGCGGACCAACGATGAAAAATAATTCCTTATTAAGAGTTATCCGTTCTTGAGTATTTTCACTCTCCAGTACTCTTCACCGACAACTTGTGGGTGTTTTTTCCGTATCGCCCGTCTTCTTCAGTATTTCATCACTTGGCTGCTAGTATTGGCCGCCATTCATGCAAGCTCTACGTGCAAGATTCTACCACCGATGATAATTGTCTCTTCCTAAGTCCTTAAACTGAACAATGCAGTCGTCGGTCCTTCTAGAGATACCCCGGGTTCGTTGTACGGAAACAGTTATGTGGGGAGTAGCTTACTGAGGCGAATAGGCTGACTAGGTACAGTACATCGGTAAGACGAACCAGGGATATAGCGAACTTTCCCTTCTAACGAATCCCAGACTATATAATCCCAATATTAGATATACCATAAAGTGAACCAAAATTTCGCTAAATCGAGGTTTTACTGTAGTTCCAGTCAGAGAGGAGGACAAGGGGTAAGTACTTCGGGGTGAAATGCGCTAATATCCAACCACAATGTCAGTATAGGAAGGTGTGATCGAGCACTTCTCACCCACCGCCCTATCTCCACTATTTATTGTTCCCAGGTGATAATACCATTATCTGTCTGCAAACACTGGCGGGGTGCATGGAGAAGAAAGGAAGCAGAGTGAAGTGGTGGAAAAACACGGTTCTTTGCTTTACTATCAAAATGTTACACGTAGTGTTTAAAAGAAACCATGTTAATCATGACATAATCATCATTATGTCGACAGTATTGCAGCTTTTACCGAAAGCACACCTCTACACGCGCAGAAAAAAAAAAGAGCTTGCTCCTATCTATTTATATTTTAGTATATGAAGCAAATTTTGGATCCAAACGGAACTAATTATTGCTGCTGTCTTGATAAAAAGACGGACATACCGCTTGACGAAATAGTGATTAGATTCAATTAGATTCCTAGAGAGTCGGCTTTTGTGTATTATAAAAGCCTACTCACTAGGATTTGCGCAAGTTTCAGAAAGATAATATTTCGAAATCTTACCAACTCTTTCGAAAGGGTCTTGCTATGTCGACAAGGGATGGTGGCCATCTGTCGGCCATCGGGAGCATTGGAACATTGGGAAAACTACTTGGGTCCTCACACAACTTCAAGCCCACCAGGAAGGGGATTCTGTCATGTTTCAAGTCCACATGTGGTGGGGAGACTCCAACAGACACTCATTGAGCGGCACTTATTCCAATTATGGCGTCTCGTTAAGAGCCCCCGTGTTTTTCACCTCCCCAGTGGGATTATAATTGGCTGCTTGGAGTGCTGGGGGAGTTTGAGGGAATCGAACCCCGTACCACGAAGAGATACATCACGATACAGGACGTACAACGATAAACAAATGGAAGAAGTAATCCCGTCAGATGGCCAGCTGTGATGGACGGGAAGTTAGTTGGCCTCTCACCGCGAAATGCTTTCTTTCACCAAGCTTACGCAAGTCCCGTATCGTCTTCCAGAGGCGCTCAGGTTTCAATCCTTTGTTTGGTCTTCCTCTTTACATCTATTTATATTCGACCCAACAAAGTAAACGGACTTCTCCAATCACCAGACCACTTTCTAAACCCTTCTTATAGAGTACAGAGAAGAGACTCTTGAAAAATTTCGTTGAATATGCCTTCCCAAACAAAGAGAAGAATTACAACTAAGCTACTTAGTCACACCACTGTAAGAAGGAACTACTTGCTACAGGATGATTTAGAAAGTGAGCTGGTTGGATAATCGAAGAACAAAATCCAAATAAGAGTTTTACTTTTATTTGGCCCTATATCATTCAGAGTAAGATGCATTCTATTTTATGCACACCCTTATAATTCTCTCTCCATCTTACGTATTCTTCGTAGACCAGCGTCATTATGCGGGGACACTTCGACGATGGTAGAGAAGCCTTGTATATAATAAGCATTTACAAAATTCACCATATCGTTGTTAATTATTAACAACTGTGAGAATTGTGCATCTTGATAATTGACTGAATGTTAATAAAAATTATATAAATTGTCTTTCTCTATCTACAACAGGTAGAGAAGTTGTTTGAAAAATGGGATGCTGACTCCTTTCTCTAGAATCTCTATATAACGATTATTCTATAGTGAAGAAATCGCGGTTTTATGACGCTCTAAAAGGTTGGACATTCTCTAATTTCTCTCCTCGTCAAGGCGCAGAAATCTGCTGCCCCGAGTGAATTCCTCGGCATCGGGCATGTCGCGGACAACAAGGGCGATCTAGGAAGAAGGCTGTCCAACTTCAGCTTGTGACAGCTGAGGGGTTCCAGACGTCCATTCATTCGTCTGATGTATATATATTTTTAATTCGTTTTTCTGATATTTGGTTCACATTTTATTTTTGTTTCTTTGACTGCTGACTAAAAGTCAATAAACCTTTATTTTAATTTAAATTGTCTATCGTTTTGTATGTCTGTCCACAAATTTTCTAATTAAATTTTATCATACTTACAGAGCACTTCTAAAATTTGGTATATAGTTGCTCAAACCCGATGACAATGCAAGTTAACAAAATTTCAGACTTCTGGGTGGTCGTGAATTGGCTAATTTCTATTTTTCCTTTTTAATTATTGTGTGATCGATTTTTAATGTACTTATTAAATTGCCAATTGTCTCACGCTCTCTCTACACGGAGTAAAAACTCGATTAAAAAAAAAAAAAAGAGTTCGACGGGATAATTTAAATAGCAATAAGGGCGTAGTTTGCCTTAAGGTCGTGTGATAAGTATGGCAGGCGGGCTGCGACGTCTTGTTACACTTAAGTCTACTCTCCACCACACGTACTGTGTTTCTCAACCATCAGATATCTCTTTGCCCAGATACCTTCGTCACTGAAACATTTGTTAACGTCTCCACCTTTTCACCCTAAGCTAAAGATAAGACAGAAAGCTCTTGAGAGAAACATCTAAATCTATTTAATAAAATCATTCTTTTCCTCCAATTTACCCAGACTAATCTATATTTATTAGCTTGATTGTCTTAATTAAGTTTTCCTGTATATAAATTTCATATATTATCATTATATGTGATTATTTTTTAAAAATTATAATAATAACAATGCTATCTTATTTCAGGTATTATTACTGTTTTTCCTGTATAACCTCTACATTCTGCTCGGAGAATTTGTATAAGACTAAAAGGTCTTAATAAAGCATCCAGGGTTTAAGTTTCTTGTATAATTTTATTTCTCTAGCTTTTCGGGCTAACATGTCCTTCAACAGGAGCAGCTACAAGTTATACTCCTAGCATGTTAGCCCGAAAGCTTAGAGGAATAAAATTATACAAGAAACTTAAACCCTGAATGTCTTTATTAAATTCTAAGTCACACAGGGTATGAATGTTTATTTTAATCTAAATCTATAGATACATCCAGACACAACACCACCCAACAGGCCATGCTTTAAAACAGTGTTTCCCAAGAAGTGTGTGGCTAAACAAATAATAATATTTAAAATAGCACAATCAATTTATAGCGCTTTCTATATAGCTGAAAATATATTTCTAATTATTATAATGATATTATGTTGATATTTATTCCAATAGATGGCGCAAGCCATCAGCAACTTTCAGTTGCACGATAAGGAGATGTCTTTTTCATAATATATTATATTGTTTTTTAAGATAGATGGAAAATTTGCTGGGAGGATATATAAAAGGAAACGTCACCTCTACCGTTAAAATAGGCGCAAAAACTGGGCGCCATTTCTCAACCGATGATACAATACCGGCTCTGGCAAATTCACATTTCACCAGCGCACAGTTGTGTAGCTCTCCAAATAATTAAATTTTCAAACATGTGTCGCTAAATGAAACAAAAAAGGATAGGCATCAGTGCTTCAAATAATGTGGAGAACTCGGGAGATTTCTTTAAATCTACCCCAAAGATATTTTACTAAGTATGCAATCTACATTTTTGAAGGTCTCTCAGGACTGATGATGATGAAAGAATCCATCCTCATTGGTCAAAACATGCGATGATGATAATGACCTATCAGAGTATCGACACACACACAAAAAAAGACAAAGATGTCAATTAATCACTAAACTAGTTTTTTCTTAAAGATGAAAGAATACCCCCGGCCACAAGGAGGAACAATGACTAACGTGATCGATTGTCTATTGGCTACAAAAACAATGACGTCACCAACAAGAGGGGGGGATCTGGGAACTCCTTTAATTGGATCGATTTCGGGTACGTTGAACTCCACCTCCCCCGGTGGACAATGTCCACATATTGTCCGGCTTGTAGGTGCCTTCGTCTCAATAGCGAACACTTAACTGTCATTTGAAAGGAGAGTCATATTTTTTGTAAAATCTTAAATACCATTATGGAATCTTCAGGTATTTCCAGAACTTTCTGTCACAGATGGAACCAATGTTTTTAATGTATATAGAGAATGAATGGGGTTTCTTGATATTGGAAGTGTCGTCTCCATCACGGTTTAAACGGTGTTTTTTTCATTGACACGGGAGCTGTTTACTTTTTATTTATTTATTATTTTTACAAATGTTATGATAGCGTGTGTGTGTGTGTGATTCTGTATATAAATGTGAATACTACACGCACACCAAAGAAATAAGATGTCCAAACTGCAACACGGTATAACAACTCTCAATTAAATCTTGATCCTTCAAACACAATACAGTGAAATTTTTAAATTTGAACTTTTTGGCGCTACTCTTTTAAAAAAAGAAGTTATTTCCGATTACCACACACACACTACTATAGGTAGTATTTAGGGAAAGTCATCTTCTGATTGCACAACTAAAGTTTACCGATGGCTTGCGCCATATGTTGAAATAAACATCAACTATTATCATTGATTTTTCCCCCAGAATTAAAAAAAAATAAATCGCCGATTATTGGATATTTATTCCGACAGATGGCGCAAGACATAGGTAAATTTCAGTTGCACAATCAGGAAACATCCCTCTCTCATTTTTCTAAATCGCTGACAAAGATATCACAAGAGCGAGTTCTAAAATAAAAGATCGTTCGCCCTCCCGAGCGAAAGAAGATGGGCCAGGAAAGTTTTACGGAACAGAAGAGGAAGATTCTTTTAAGATTGTGCAACTTAAGGAAATGAAAACTGCAGTTTCCTGGCGGGATGGAAAATTTGGGCGAGGGAGGAGATATTGGTGGTACCGCCGATACACAGAAACATCCATCCCTCTTGCTGACAATAACAAGGTATACTTATAGACCACATATTGCATCTTCATGACCCGTTTCCTTGTTACATTTGCTTCTTCTTGGAGGTCACGGTCGGCTCTTCTGGACACCTTGTGATCTCGTTTGAGCATCACCTGCTGCTTTTTAACGATGCCGTGCGGACAAAAAAAAAAAAAAAAAAGAGAGAAGCTAAGATTTTTTTTCCGTGTTAGATTGGGTGCATATGGAGAACAAGGTAACTAATTCTAAAACACATTATTAAAATTGAATTTATTCGCTCTAAGCCCAAGACTTTATCCTGGCTATTGTGCTAATTTTTATTGAGATTTAGGACGAGATTTTGATATTTCCCCCGTATATAAATGCTAAAGCGTTTATTGTAGTGTGGTTTTTGCCTCTACGGCCACATCACATTGAAAACACCGGCCCGATCACCTAAGTTAAGCAATATCGGTCAGTACCTAGGAGGGTGTAGTGTGTTTTTGGACAAGGCCTCCAGATTAACCTGTTTATAACAATGTATATGATCCTCGGCGCCCCGTAGAACGTCATTATAATAAACAAATATATTGAGATTGTTTAAATATGTGTAGAGTTAATACATTAATTTATTGATTTAGAGAGAGAATGTGTCCATATCTTTAGGCTGTTTAGATTTCAATCAAAAGAGTAAAAAAAACACCAAAACCAAACAAGTAAAATGATTTAAGTTGTTGGCAGTCTGATGTGTTCTATAATGGAGCAGCAATGTTGTTACCAAAATATCGAATATTTATATTTAATTGGTTCTCTTTAGAACGCACTAAATATATTTTTAAATCTCAAACCTAAATTTGTAATTAAACCATTACAATGTTTTAATTGTTTAATTAATGTCTAGAGGAGATTTAAATCAATTAATGCTAAATTTGTAATAAACCCTTAAAAGAACTGTGTGTTGGGGGGATTGTGAAAAAGTTTTCATCATTGTTAAAAACGTATCCTTTTGTGACGATTTTCGTGAACTCGGGGCTCTTTTATTATAGAAATAATATTTTTTGTAAATGTGTGCAGGGGTTAAAATTTCCCCATGACATTCAAAGTTGCACTGAGACCTGCCAACCAGTTAGTCAGCAATACCAAGAGAGCGGGAAAAGACAACAACAACAACACACGGGGAGGGTGTGTCCGAGCGGTCAACCAATCAGCGGCCGAGGCTAACTATTGGCGGGAGAAGGAGGGGTAGAGAGCGGGAGGAAATCTTTGAAAAGTTGTTAGGCTGGCGTCGACGTCTCTCTTTAGACGACCAGCTGCCATCTCAACAATGATGTGTATTACCAACACCTAGTCGAGTATGGCAGCGGAACGTGAATCTTTACACTCTAGAAATATGTCAACTATATTTCGTCGATAATTTAAAACCACATAATGGAATAAATAGTAAATGAATAACGACATTTTTTTCAAAATATCACTTTTATTAGGTCGATAAAAAAAAAAAAACTCAACTTTTTTTTTGGTTGTTTGGGGAAACTGCTACTATATAGACATTGTGTATTTCATAAGCTCCACTCGAGTATGTTGGATAAGTGAGTTTAGATTAAAGAGACAGCAACGATAGAGAAATAAATCGAATAAAGGCTGTGTGTGAGCAGGCTATTGAGATGAGGAAGTAACAAAAGATTCCTTAGACTAAAGCCGTGTACGGGTTCCTTCATCCAACATGAATCTTGCAGCTGAATATCCCACATTTTTTTATACTTATACCAAGTAAAAAGGATACCTAGTATCGATCCATAAAAATCACATGTAGTCAATGTGACCATTTAGAGTTCCCGTATCTATAATAGCAACACCAACACACACAGTTTATTCGCCATTATTAATCTTGATAGCGCGCGCCGTCTTTCAGTAGTCAACTTTGCGACGTTACATGATCAGGAACTGTATTTTGACCATGTTCCAATATGTAGTTTACAATTGTGTAAGAGGGAGGGAAGACGTGTTTGTTCGGTTACAGTAATGATGGGATAAGTATGGCAAACAGCCATCGGCGGTGAGTATTGTCAGAGATGGCGTGAGAGAATTGGTGCGTCAGATAACAAAAGATGTTATCAACACAGCAGCGTGATAAGAAGGCTAGGTGACTAACAACTTGAAAATAAATCCCGCGCAGATGATAAGGCGAGTTACACATACCCCGGTAGTTGGTTGGCTCCAGTAACCCGGGTTATTGCGTCGTCCCTTATGGCTCGTTTTATTTCAGAAATGGGCGAACATCAATGGCAGAATCGTGCAAACGACTTTTGAAGACATTTAGGTGGAACACAGAGCCGAAATATGGACGCCGTCAGCTACGGACGTCAGATTGCTGGAATCGTTTGTTAAAAATAAAGTAGACTGTTACCAATGGCGAGGTGTTAGTACTAGAGGAAGAGAACAGAGGCCTCATTGAAATGCTAAGAAAACGGAATGGGATAGGTCATGTGTTAAGACGGGATAACCTACTCAAAAGAAAGATTAAAGGACGCAATACTAGATCAGGAGGACTCCCTCATTCTACACCTTTGGACCAAGTGAAGATTGAACGTCTTACCATTAGTTGAAATCAATGGCTATGGATCTTGGAGGGGCCAGATCGAGAAAGAACACTAGTCTTAGGACTTATTCACCTGAATTTATATGACGCTTTTCTTTCTCCCCAATAATCAAATATATACACGCTCTTTTTCACCTAGTGTCGATTTCATTTAAAGTAAAATAGTGTTTTCAGGTTCATAGCTGTTTCCCAACTTGAAGCAGTCTTCTTATCAGCTCTTCTTTTAAATAGTTTTTTTTTCAATACTTTAAAAGGTTTACACCAAAATTTCAAAGTTTAGCATTTTTCGTTTTAGGTATTCTTGAATTTATCCGCCGTGTATATTAGTAAAGTATTAAAATTATTCAAAAGAAGAAGTGAGATATACTAAGAAAATGGCTCAAGTAGGGAAACAGCAATTTACTTTAAATGAAATCGACACCAGGTGAAAAAACAAACAACGACAACAAATGAGTTAGAAACAACTGGTGTAAAACATCCTCGACCCACCCAAACCAACAAGTCAAAAGAGGTCATCAGTCCAATACGGCGACACTACCGCCGGACGCTAGAAGCTTCTAATTTTGTTTGTTCCCCCTATAATTCTGCCCTCCCCCCGAGGGGGATGGGAGAAAAGAGGGCAGGCTGGCAGAAGGCGAGCGAGCGACCGACATTCAAGTAGCAGCAGCGCCGTGTCCAGGTGTTCTAGCGGAACGGTCAGACGGTGGCCTTGAGACGTCGACCATCGGCGGGGTTCGACCTCAAAGAAATACTTGGGACAGCATACCGGCCGCTTATCTCTATGTGTGTGCTTGAGATTAAAATCTTACAACTCCTGTTAAGCAGGGGGAGAAACTGATTGGGTAGAAAGGGCATCTTTCCGCGGTTAATTCTTACATCAGAAACCCCTTGCTAAAACAACAACAATAATAAAAACTTCGTTTTTCCTTTCACAAGGGTATATTTTTACTTATCTCCTTTAAGTTTTAAATTAACATCAAGTTGTATAAATGCCTCCATCCCCCCGGTTATTAGCTAGTTGTTTTTTAATTTGGCAATATGGCCGCCAACCGACCGTTCAAACCATTTTGCATATCTCTGTCCAGCGAACACGGGAAGGTTAATTCCCGTTGTTTTTGCTTTTAGTGATATATAATATATAGGTTTTTAATTATCTTTAAAAATTAATAGTAAACTTTAACGGAGAAAACATGCAATGTGTCATTCAATGATGCTATTCTTCTTAAAGAAGTGTTGATTTAAACGCTACAATTTACCCTGAATGGATACTAAAGTTCGATCATAGCAGTCAAGTGACTTTGGTAGCTAGACTCCATGTGTCTAAAGTGGAAGGAAAAATCACAACTAATATTATTTTTATATAAAAAAAAAATTGATGAAAGAGGACTTGCATATAATCAGCAGGGAGAAAAATTTACAAAAGCTTGAAAGAGAGAGAGAGTGTTTCTTCTTTAGAGACATTTAAAAAGTTTTCTTTTAATCATATGCACCCCCCCCCCCCCTTTCTTTTTAATCACTCGTATATCGCAGAAACATCGTAAATATGAGGTTAGGAGATGAAATTTGAGGATATCTAAACCTGGAATGCTATAAAACTATCTTAAAAGGCTTTAAAGAAATGGAACTGAGGGTATGCTATTTTAGAATACGATCAAAACGCCCTATTAAGTCTGTTTATTGCTAGTGATAGATCATCGTCCTGAAGTTGACCCATATAGAAACAAATATATCATCATCCGAAATGAAGCAACACAGCAAGTCCACCATCTTAAAGTGGTCATTTAGAAATAAACAGAAGACTGAAGTGAAGCCATATAGGAAGTTTTACATCATCCTGAAGTCTCATATATGAAATCTATCATCCTCTAGTGAAGCCATGAGATGATCATATACCTGAAGTCATATATGAAATCTATCATCCTGGAGTGAAGCCATATACGAAATCTATCATCCTGGGGTGAAGCCATATACAAAATCTATCATCCTGGGGTGAAGCCATGAGATGATCATCTACCTAAAGTGAAGCCCATATAGGAAGTTTTACATCCTGAAGCCATATATGAAATCTATCATCTTGGAATGAAACCATATATGAAATCTATCATCTTGGAATGAAACCATATGAAAAGACTATCATCCTAAAGTGAAGCCAAAAGCTGGGAATAAAATTAGCACACCAACATAAAATGTTTAAAACATATATATATATTCTAGTGTCTATTTCAATAAGAGTTGTGGAGATAGGAGAGACGGGGAAAGAGATGAATTTATGGGGGCAGACAGGTTGATCTGATGATTGAGAAGAAGAGGCTTCATCATCTCCCCCCCCCCCCCCCCTCTTTTTTTTTTTTTCATGTTGAGATTTTTACTGTAGGGTCAGGTAGAAGTAGGGTGATGAATCATCAGTACACAGTTTCTGCTCCCCTAGTATTATCCTTGGGGCTGCTTAAAAAGCAAACTATTCTTCCTGTTTTTTTAACAGTTCTACCTACCTATGATTATCATCTTATATTCAGAATTGAAGTGGTCACCTTTAGGAAGGTTGGATCCTTTAGAGAGACTTTGTTTCAATGAAAAAAATCATCCAGAGAATATAAAGGATGGTCAGGCACCACCTTAGGAGGTTCTACTGTTATGTTGAAGTAGAATACAGAATATATATACCACCTGGACATTTTTTTTTTTTTGTAGAGAAACAGGAAGCTTTGTGTCTGTCTCTCACAATGAGCTCTGCCCCCCCCCCCCCCCCCCCCCCTTATATATATATATATATATATTTACATAATGCATTTGAAAACATATAGGCGTGTTACATGCTCTTTGTGTGTGCTCTGCATTACCTATATTTTATTTTTTCTACTTCTTGTTAACTAAAACATATTTGTATTTATTATATTTTATAACGTTGTGGTGCTTGGATAATGCATCTAATTATGGATAAGAAGATTCCAGGTTCAAATCCCGACAGAATCTTTTTTTTTTAATAGTTCTAGGGCTATCTCCTATTAAGCATTATTCATAATGACAAGATTTTTTGACTATTAGTATCTTTGTAAGAGTTATTACCTATTAAAGTCAAGTTTACCAATGGCATTTTTCAAAGATGCTGTCAGAAAACAACTCTTTATTAAGGTTAATTGGTAAGGAAGATTTTAAATCTCCGTTTCAATTGAAGAATTAAATAAAAAGGAATTTTACTCTATTTTGCCTTTGTGAAAAGTTGTTCTAAGAGTTTTTGTTTTGATAACCCTGAACTTCTTCCAAAGGAGTCAATACAAAGAGCTACTCAAGAAGAGAGATGAAAAAAAAAACTCAACCAAAAAATTTGCTTAACAAATTGTTCATTCTGAGACAAAAATATATTCGCAAAGAGGGGAAAAAGTAAAGAATTTTTTTAAAATAGAGATAAACAAAAATTATGTTGCTTTTTTTTCTTCTTTTCTTTGTAAATTGTGAGTTTTGTCCTTCTTGGGTTAGATTCTAAAACTTTGCTTCCATTATTTAGTAACAAGAGTTTGATAGAAAGAAGTAAGTCTCCCTTCAGGAAATGGCATTGTGAAGAAGAAGAAGCAGTCCAAACAACAACAACAAAAAAAGGGTACAAAATTACCTTTAAAGACTAATTTGGCATCTCAAGGCCGGAGGAACTGTTTACCAATTGTTCTGAGAATTGAATAGTGGTGTGCAGCGAAAAGATACAACCTTGCAGGAAAAATTTTCACTTCTTTCCTAACTCTGCGCTTCTTTATTTTTTTAAATATTTGTCCCAAGATAGCTCGCAGTATTAGGCCTCAATATTGCGGTAAGGAGAGAGTTGTAACTGCTGTAAGTATATTGCATGTAATACCATGGTGTGTAGATGATTGTGATGCTTTTAGTGTAAGTACTGCACATATCTATACATGTAGTACCATGGTGTGTAGATGATTGTGATGCTTCTAGTGTAAGGACAGCACATATCTACACATGTAGTACCATGGTGTGTGTATAGGATTGTGATGCTTCTAGTGTAAGGACAGCACATATCTATACATGTAGTACCATGGTGTGTAGATGATTGTGATGCTTCTAGTGTAAGGACAGCACATATCTACACATGTAGTACCATGGTGTGTGTATAGGATTGTGATGCTTCTAGTGTAAGGACAGCACATATCTATACATGTAGTACCATGGTGTGTGTATAGGATTGTGATGCTTCTAGTGTAAGGACAGCACATATCTACACATGTAGTACCATGGTGTGTGTATAGGATTGTGATGCTTCTAGTGTAAGGACAGCACATATCTATACATGTAGTACCATGGTGTGTAGATGATTGTGATGCTTCTAGTGTAAGGACAGCACATATCTACACATGTAGTACCATGGTGTGTGTATAGGATTGTGATGCTTCTAGTGTAAGGACAGCACATATCTATACATGTAGTACCCTGGTGTGTAGATGATTGTGATGCTTCTAGTGTAAGGACAGCACATATCTACACATGTAGTACCATGGTGTGTGTATAGGATTGTGATGCTTCTAGTGTAAGGACAGCACATATCTATACATGTAGTACCCTGGTGTGTAGATGATTGTGATGCTTCTAGTGTAAGGACAGCACATATCTATACATGTAGTACCATGGTGTGTGTATAGGATTGTGATGCTTCTAGTGTAAGGACAGCACATATCTACACATGTAGTACCATGGTGTGTGTATAGGATTGTGATGCTTCTAGTGTAAGGACAGCACATATCTATACATGTAGTACCCTGGTGTGTAGATGATTGTGATGCTTCTAGTGTAAGGACAGCACATATCTACACATGTAGTACCATGGTGTGTGTATAGGATTGTGATGCTTCTAGTGTAAGGACAGCACATATCTATACATGTAGTACCATGGTGTGTAGATGATTGTGATTGCTTTTAGGGAAAGTACAGCAAATATTTAAATGAAATTCTAATGTCCTAAAAGCTTATGTCCATAGTTTGCTCAAATACCATTTCTATGATTTGACACTTCAGTGTAGCATATAAAAGCATAATAATCCAATACAGTATTAGAAGCGGTCTGGTAGATTAAATTGGTGAAACCGCTGGGAGGGTTCATTACTGATGAGCCAAGCCCTCCCAATTTTTTTTTATCGCACTAAGGAAAGTAGAAGTTTGATTTATTTGTGAAAAGAAACATTGGCGTCTTAATGTTTTCATTTGTTATACATATTTATCTATTATAAAATTATGATAAAGCACAATTTGGATTATAATAAGATATTATAATAAAATATTCTTTTGTCTGATGATGGTGACAATGTTGTTGCCGAAACGTCACACACTAATAAATTATTTGGATTAGGTCTTATTTTCTTTTATTATTATAAAATAAATAAAGCTTAGGGGGGAAGAAGTCTGACCACACCTCCCTGCGGTCCCCCCTGGACCCTTGGAATATTCGACCAAATTCTGGTTCGTTTCCAAGGTGACTAACGTGGCAACGGCACCCATTTTCCAATGAAGAGCAAGATAGTGGATATTGCTGCTGCTGTGATGGAGATGGATGGAGACATCTGAGGCTCTTCTTTGGACACGACAACAACAACAAATAAAGCTTCCAGGGCTAAGTTTCTTGTATTTATCTCTACATGTAATATAACCAGGCCATGATAATCAGGGTGGTGGGTTGAGAAGGTGTCTACATCATATGACTAGATTGTGACATCAAGCAATAAAAAAAAAGATGTCTATAATACCATTTTGTAAAGTTCATTCACATCTCCTCATTTTATTATCTCAAACTATTTACTTCTTGCTCTCCTTTTATTTCATACAAAGAGAGAGAGAGAGGATCCCCCTTCTCCCCTCGAAGGATGGTATGTTGGTTATCATAAAGTCAGATAAGATTAGTGTCATCTCTCAGTGAAATGATGACAATTTCTAGAGTTGACAAACCACTGTGGCTGCTGGCCTTCTATCTCCTTGATGGATCTGATGTCCTTCCTTCCATTGGCCTTGTCAGTGGACATCTCGGATAGATACCTCGTTAATGTGCCATGGAAATAACATGTGTGTGTGTTCTATAACATGTGGTGTTTATATAACACTCTTACCATGAAAGTTGCATGGGTAAAAAAATGTTGTTAAAATTTTTTCATTAAAAAAAAAAAATATAGCAAGTTAAAAAGAAGAAAAAAAAAGAAATGATATATAAATTTTGGAACAGGCAATGATAATAACGGGTTGGTAGTGGGTTTGAGATTGCTTATATATACACAAGTCTTTCCTATTTAGGCTGAAAAAAATATATATAAAGATGAGATATATTACTTTTTGTGTTTTTTAAAATCCTCTTTAGTACAACACCCCCAGGGTAAGGTACACACTGCCTTAAAGAATTAAAAAAGTTTATACTGGAATCTATTCCAAAAGAAGCTCTCTGCATATCATAAAAGTACATCCAAATAAAAATAAACCTAAATTTTACTTTTTATCTTACACAAACCCCCATATATTACATTGAAGTATGAGCATTTCATGATACTTCAAGAGTACATTTCAGTTACTATGGTAAGTGGTAGCCATTCTAGAACTGAGCTATACCCCATAGCTTATTGATCCTGTCCCTCTGCAATCTCAATGTTGTTTTATTTCTAAATAAAGGAGGGAGGAGAAAGAGATGCCTAACTCTGGATTATAGAGTTTTTAAACAAAAAGTAAGTGAACACAAGGTAATAAGACCAAATCCCCATTAATAGATAGTGTGTGATATTTCAGTAACAGTGTTGTTACCATCTTCAGGCAAAAGTGTTGACAATGTCCATTGAAGTCTATAAAAATAATAAGGCACTTTAGTCAGCACTTTTGTCTGAAGATGGTAACAACGCTGTTACTGAAACGTCACACACTATTTATTTGGATTTGGTCTTATTACCTTGTGTTTATAATCTGTAATCCAAATTGTGCCATATCAGTAAGTGAACAGTTAAGGAACCAACAAGAACTTCACACACAGGTGGTCTTTATTGATAGGCGGGAGGAAAACATTGGTTGAGGGTGGTCTTTATTGATGGGATAGAGTCTTCATAACCAGATATAGTAGTGGCCACAGCCCACCTTTATTACCACCTAAAAATAAATACCTCCCTCCACCCAGAGGATAAATCTCCTTATGAAAATATTTTTTATTAAACCACTTTCTAAGAATACACTCACAGGAGTTTCCTGCATTCCTCCTCAAGTCTTTCCTTCTTATAGCCTGCTCCAAGACGGACAGTCAGATTCTCCTACTTCAGGTGGACAAAGTTACATACAAAGATTGTAAACATCCATTAGTATAACACAACACTGATAGATGAAGGTCTATTTTACTTATATATATATATATACTAGACGAATGACCCGGGCAACGCCCGGGTTTACCCGATTAAATGTTTTATTCGAACACTATTCGTTACAATTATAAATTGGCGCCGTGGATGTCACTCTTGTGAAACGTCCCGCTCCAAACTTTACAGTCAGATTAGTTACGATATAAATCGTCAAATCGAGCGAGCGTCTATAAATATTTCGATTTAGATCAAGTATTCTAATTATTAAGTGAACACTATTATTAATAAAATTTTGAGAAGATTTCGATTTTAAACGTATTTATAACCTTGATAGAGGGCGCTGTTCGTGAGCTAAGTAGAATAATTTGACTATATAGTTTTAATATTTAATTTATATATAATTTAAAATAGCCTATCGTTTTCCTCGTATTTTTTTACCTATGTATGGAAATTTTGGTTTGAATTAGTGAACTACTGCGAATTTGTATACCGGACATACAAACCAAAAAACAAACAAACAAACATTCATTTTTATATATATAGAAGATATAATTATAAAACTATTTTAGAGGCGTAATATTCTTTTTAAAATAAAACAATTTCTACTGTCCTTACTGCGATGGAAAAATTAAAGGGAGGGCCTGGCTCATCAGTGGTGAACCCTCCCAGCGGTTTCGCCAGTTTAATCTACCATACCGCTGTTATATTGCATTTTTGGAACTTCCTTTTATAGGTGACTGTTGTGAGACTCTTGGAATGGGTATTTTAGAAGAACTATGGACATAAGCTTTTAGGACAGCAGAATTAAATATAATTATAAATACATAATATGCTTCGAGCAATCGCTCTTCCGCAAATATCAAATTGTGTCTTTTATTAGAACAATAATGTTACGATGTACTAGAGCGCCATCTGTTATCAAATTATAAAACTATTTTAGAGGCGTAATATTCTTTTTAAAATAAAACAATTTCTACTGTCCTTACTGCGATGGAAAAATTAATTCTGCTGTCCTAAAAGCTTATGTCCATAGTTCTTCTAAAATACCCATTCCAAGAGTCTCACAACAGTCACCTATAAAAGGAAGTTCCAAAAATGCAATATAACAGCGGTATGGTAGATTAAACTGGCGAAACCGCTGGGAGGGTTCACCACTGATGAGCCAGGCCCTCCCTTTAATTTTTCCATCGCAGTAAGGACAGTAGAAATTGTTTTATTTTAAAAAGAATATTACGCCTCTAAAATAGTTTTATAATTTGATAACAGATGGCGCTCTAGTACATCGTAACATTATTGTTCTAATAAAAGACACAATTTGATATTTGCGGAAGAGCGATTGCTCGAAGCATATTATGTATTTATAATTATATTTAATTCTGCTGTCCTAAAAGCTTATGTCCATAGTTCTTCTAAAATACCCATTCCAAGAGTCTCACAACAGTCACCTATAAAAGGAAGTTCCAAAAATGCAATATAACAGCGGTATGGTAGATTAAACTGGCGAAACCGCTGGGAGGGTTCACCACTGATGAGCCAGGCCCTCCCTTTAATTTTTCCATCGCAGTAAGGACAGTAGAAATTGTTTTATTTTAAAAAGAATATTACGCCTCTAAAATAGTTTTATAATTTGATAACAGATGGCGCTCTAGTACATCGTAGAAGATATAATATAAATGAGTTTTAAAAATTGTTTTAAAAAAATGCATCGGCCGGGAATCGAACCCGGGCCGCCCGCGTGGCAGGCGAGCATTCTACCACTGAGCCACCGATGCGTATACAAAATGGCCATATTTGGGTATTCATTCCATTCCGGATTACTCCGCGTAAAAAAAAAGTTCTTCAAATGAAAAAAATTAATAGCCAAAAATACTAAGCAAATTGTATCCAAAAATTTTCCTCAGGTTTATAAAAAGCGACATGCAAAATTTGGTACCAATTGGTTCAGTAGTTTTTGAGTTTATCGCGAAACAGACAGACAGACAGAAATTGACTTTTATATATATAGAGATTAGTGTTTAGGTATTTGATTTAATTCATATAGTTGATATAATAGTATATATTTATATTATATTTTTTATAAATTAGTTTTAAAAATTGTAAAAAAAAAAATGCATCGGCCGGGAATCGAACCCGGGCCGCCCGCGTGGCAGGCGAGCATTCTACCACTAAGCCACCGATGCTTTAAAAAAAATGGCCATATTTAGGTATTCATTCCATTCCGGATTAGTCCGCGTAAAAAAATAGTTCTTCAAATTAAAAAAAGAAATAGCCAAAAATAATAAGCAAAATGTAGCCAAAAATTTTCCTCAGGTTTTTAAAAAGCGACATGCAAAATTTGGAACCAATTGGTTCAGTAGTTTTTGAGTTTATCGCGAAACAGACAGACAGACAGGAATTGACTTTTATATATATAGAGATAGTCTCTTATCTTAATTTAACACTGAATACTTTTTTAGTCTTTAATTAGAATTTCTATTCATTTCCAAATTTAGTTAGTACACTAGATTTGAAGAAGGAATAAAAGTTTACACTAGATTTATTATAATGCATTAACGCGCCATCTGTTATGAAAATTTGAAACTATAATAGACACGTATGATTCTTTTAAAAATTAAACAATTTCTACTGCCCTTACTGCAATGGAAAAATTAATGGGAGGGCCTGGCTCATCAGTGGTGAACTCTCCCAACGGTTTCACCAGTTTAATTTGTATTTGGGACAAAAAAAATCTGGATTTTCAATGTAATTTTTAAATCTCAATAATCTTAAATTGAGTATCAAACTGCATTTACTTATAGACCTAATAGCATTACTTATGTGGTGCAAACAAAAAGTTGACTAACACTCACCATGATTAATATAATGACTTATTATTAGATCTACTACCTCTATATATACACTCTTATTCAGCAGTACATATACTAAAATTGGAACAATACAGAGAAGATTAGTATGGCCCCAGTGAAAGGATGACACGCAAAATTGTGAAGCATTCTACTACCTCTATTACATATATATATTGACATCTTGTCACTACCTGTAAAAGTGAACAGTAAGCGCTTATTTGAAATACAGTTAAGCCTATCTATAGCGCCCCCTCTAAATAGCACCTTCCTCTCTATAGCGTCCGATTTTAAATACGTAGTACGATGCGATTTACATTAAAAGTGACCTGTCTATAGCATCCTATTTTGGTGAGTCCCAAGAGGGGGGCGCTATAGACAGGTTTAACTATATATAGATATATAGTTTTTCTATTTAAAGTAAGTATAGTCTACTCACCATGATGATAAGTGTCGAATAAGAAGAGCATCCTACAATAAATACCAGGATAAGGAACACAGCAGCAGCAGTATTGGGAGCAATGAACACAACTATTCCGTCACTTAGTCACCACCACCACCTGTGATAACTGCCTATATCTGGCAACCTTGTTTTTATCGGCGGGAGATTGCCGTCTCTCTCTCCATATTACAGTACTGTAGAATACAACGTCTCTTTTTATAGAGCGCGGGGGTTAGGAATCATATTCTTTTAATAACATAACAACTACAAGGTAATAAAGACCTATTTTAAATAAATTAATAGTGTGTGACATTTCAGTGACAATGTTGTTATCATGAAAAAAATGTACTATTTTTTCACATTGTGTCACGGTCTCACGCAATTCTGGCCTTAACTACCCGTTTCATGATTTTTCAGGATGCCTTGAATGACCAGGGTTTTGGTCGTTGAGGTACAGCTTGCACCACACTAATGAGGGCCATCAGCCCGAAACACGTCCGTGGTTAGCTTTTCTTGATTAATCAAGAATGGGTATTTGGCCAATTCTGGAATAATTAAAAATCAACAAGAATAGTTGATATTTATTCCGATAGATGGCGCAAGCCATCAGCAACTTTCAGTTGCACGATAAGGAGATGCCCTTTTTTCATAATTATGCACCTTATCCCAGTACAATATCACATTTGTACTATTTTTTCACAATGTTGTTATCATCAGACAAAATAATTTTTTTTTTTTTGGACTTTTGCCTGATGATGGTAACAACACTGTTACCGAAATGTCACACACTATTTGGATTTGGTCTTATTACCTTGTAGTTCTAATCTATAATCCCTAAATTGTGCCTTATCATAAGGTAACAAAATCAAATCTAAAAATTTCATTAATTTGGCCTCTTATGTTTCTAATCTTTAATCCAAATTGTACCTTAGTTAATAAGTCCTAACAAGTAATACAGACTCAGTACTTTGGTTCAGAGAATGTTAAAAAAACTTCACATAAAAATGTCTTTTATGGATTTAAGTGTTTGTGTATGTGGTCTTGTTACCTGTTGTTGTTGTTTCTAATCCCCTTGTGAAAAGATTACATAAATTCCATGAGTCCATACTCCTCAAGCTATTTGATGATAAGCAGCAGCCTCTCCCAAAGGTCCTGTTTAGTGCATCTATTGCAAGACAAAATTTGTTCTGGAGCTGCCAAGCTACAGGTCTAGTTACCTTATTAATATAGGTTTTCTTCTAGATATTTATTACAATTTTGATTTCTCCAGGTGAGAGAACATGGTGTTTCCTCAGTGTGGATTGGAGATTTCATCAACAAGCTAAAAGTAACTTGGGATTCCATCCTATCACCACCACCCAGCTTCTTTAACAAGGTGGAGTCTATAATAAACAACTTTTTATTACAGATAGAATTCAGAGCAATTAATAATTACAGATAAAAAAAAAAGGTATATCAATAAAGAGACACTAGTTTATCAACCTTGGCAACCTGAAGGTGACTCACTCAACAGCTAGTATTGGTTTACAAGATGGAGGGAAGAGACTTTCTTTGTTTATTCATTATAGATTATAAGACTACCCACCCAGCCAAATATCATATTTCTATTATCTCTCCCAAGTCTCCCTCAGTTTGGTGGCAGTTCTCTATATAACGTGTGTGTGTGTGATTATTTGATATAGTGATTTATTTAATTTATGATTTAGAGCACAATAGTCATGATTAGATGTGTAAAATCATGTAGTATGTAAATATGTATGTAGTATGTAGTCATGTAAAATCATGTAGATCATGTAAGATGTGTAGATGTGTGTGTATTGATAAAGCACAATTTGGATTATAGATACAAGAAAATAAGACCTAATATACACAAATAAACTAATAGTCACACATTATTAAATTATTTGGATTAGGTCTTTTTTTTTTTTTGTATGTATGTGTATTCATTATCATAGGATTGTGGATTTTGACAAATTACAAAAAAAATCAATTAGACGGAGCAACTTTTTTTTCTTAGCTGAAGAAAGGCTTGCCTGAAAGCTTCCTTTAATCAAGTAAATAAAAAGAGTGCAGAGTTATAAGACTCCACCTTTGCCGGTCCCAAGTCCGGATGAAAAAGGAGGAGGGGGAGCAGTAACAAGCTCACTAAAACAACCTGGGCTCAGCTGGCCCAGCTGATAGTACCTTGTAAGGGCTCCTAATCCAGGGATATAGGCTGAGTCTGTACTCCATGCCATGTTTTGCACATGGCACCTGTTCCTCATGTCAGAGGTGGCCATTTATTTTGGAGCTAAGTCGGCCTGCCACTAAATAGTGCTCTCAGTCTTAATGACAAAGGCAGATACATTATACTTCACCCAGTGTGGAGATAAGAAAGAAGAAGATGATTGTTTGTAATGAGTGTGTGTGCTATTGAATACAGATGAAATATGTGTAGTTGATATTAAAAGGAAAATATTGGGGAAAAGCCCCTATAGAAATGTGGAGGAAGTACTGAAACCTGTACACAAGAACTGATTGCTACATAATGGTTTAGAAGATAGCGTGTCTGGAAGAAGAAAATTTAAATAATTGATGTGATATACCAGCAAAGGTCAGGATATATTTTCAAATAAAATAAATGACTAAACAAACATTGAGAGTGAAACTTTCCATACAGAACAGAAAAACATGCAAGAAGACCTAATCCAAATAAATAAATAGTGTGTGACATTTCGGTAACAGCATTGTTACCATCATCAGACAAAATATCTTTTGGATTAGGGCTTATTTTCTAGCATCTATAATCCAAATTGTGCTCTATCAACAGCAAAACATCTTTAGAATATATGCTTTAATTACTTGATATATGTGACTAGGTTATTTGCTCAATCAGCCACAATCAGTGTTGAGTTATATAGCAGTAAATAAAGTGAGCAAATAGTTCATTGGATTTACACTTCAAGGTGTCATAACCAGGTATTTCAATATCTTAAATTTCTTTTTACTTTTCTGATAAGGCACAATTTGGATTATTCTATATAAAGTTACGAGCGTCATCCGTTCTTAATTCTTCATCTCCTAATCATTTATCATCTCTGTCACCGTTTGCTTTTTTTTTGGAATGGCGCCCTCCTATTGGTTGGCTACGATCACGCCACCTTTGCCCCCCACCCCACTCGCTTTTTCGTTTTTGTAACTATTGTGTTGGAAGCGGGTCGCTCCTTAAATAAATGCATATATTAGTTAATAACTAAATGGAATCCTCTCTTTCTTTTTCCCAGTAAGAGACGCCTACGGAAGCCAACAGTACATAGACAGATAAAGCACATAGGCTATAGTTATTAACTAATATATGCATTTATTTAAGGCGCCAATTTATAATTGTAACAAATAGTATTTGAATAAAACATTCAATCGGGTAAAACACGGGCGTTGCCCGGGTCATTCGGCTAGTAGATTATAAACACAAGGCAATAATACCAAATCCAAATAAATAAATAGCATGTGACGTTTCGGTAACAATGCTGTTACCGAAACATCACACGTTATTTATTTATTTGGATTTGGTCTTATTACCTTGTGTTTTTAGTTTTCTGTTGTTGACACTATAAATTTTCTTTTACCACTCTATTAGTGCCTTTTGTAACTGTATTCAAGAATTATAATGATAAAAGGACTTTTAAAAAAATAAATGGGCATTATAGAGATGCTGGAGCTTCTTATTTTGTAATGGTACATTTTACTAGTGTAGGAATTGATGAATCTTATATTATATAGACCATTACATTATACTTATTACATTGGAATGTTCCGTCATATATGTGCTGTTGTTCTAGATAGATATAGATAGAGGATCTAGATAGAGAGAGATAGAAATGGCAGGAAACAACAGGAGGAATGCGCTCAAAGAATTCTAAAACTTTGGATCCCATTCAAGTCTCCCTGATGAGGATGGAATGTGACAATTAGAAAGGTGGTAAACAGCTGCCAAGGCCTCGGAGCCAACACTACCATATACATACATAGCTAATGTGAAGAACTTTAATTCCAAGTACACATGGTACAGACCATGGTGTGGATAGTTAGCAATTACTTTTACAAATAAGTTGGTACCACATGTCTGCATAGTGTAGAAAGTAGTTTGGTTTTATGGCACTTACATAGTGATAAATCCCCATTTGTTTACTTTCACTCACTGGTGGGATTAGACTTTTACAAGAATCGGGAACCATTGAAGTATATATATGTACTAGCCGAATGACCCGGGCAACGCCAGTGTTTTACCCGATTGAATGTTTTGATTCAAATACTATTTGTTACAATTATAAATTGGCGCCTTAAATAAATGCATATGTTAGTTAATAACTATAGCCTATGTGCTTTATCTGTCTATGTACTGTTGGCTTCCGTAGGAGTCTCATACTGGGAAAAAGAAAGAGAGGATTCCATTTAGTTATTAACTAATATATGCATTTATTTAAGGAGCGACCCGCTCCAACACAATAGTTACAAAAATGAAAAAGCGAGTGGGGGAGGCATGATGGGGGGGGGCAAAGGTGGCGTGTTCATAGCCAACCAATAGGAGGGCGCCATTCCAAAAAAAAAGCAAACGGTGACAGAGTTGATTGATTAGGAGATGAGGAATGACGCTTGTAACTGTATATAGAATATATAATTTTGCATATACGTATAAGAAAATATTTAAGCACAAAAGTTTCTTTTACATATCAAACAAACTTGTGCTGTCTTATAGATGGTGCGTTATTGCCCCCTATATTGTAACAAAGTATTTATTAGTGGTCATTTTTATGTTTATATTTTGCTACTCTGTAAATTTCCCTTGTGGCTTATCTTTTGTTTACCATTCATAGTTTGTTCTTGCCTGAAATAAATTGATGTCTCCCCCTGAAGTTTTTGTCTTCCCTAATTTTCCACGTGGCAATATTTTCTACAGAAAAAATGGTGCCCAATGTGGGATTTGATCCTGAGTCATAGTTATCGACAGTTATATCTTGCTCAACCAACCCCTATTTACAATAAATGAAACAAATAATATGTGATTGATAATGCTGCCGTCACATAACTCAAGGCACAAATGGCCCATAGTTGTTTACCTATTTGTTTGTCAAACCTCATATTCTCATCATCACCTCAAATGATGATCACCTACGACAGAGAGAGAGAGAGAGAAGGAGGGAACACATATTTTTTTACATATTCATGTGAATTCTTGTCAAGGCGTGGCGGCGTGGAAGTTAGGCTGGCACACCCATGTCCAGGGGTTTGTTGGGTGGAGTGACTCAACCCACGACAATTTATTGTAAGGTGCCCCTCCACATCTTTCTTCATCATGACCAGCTAGTAAATAGATGGCCATCATTACAGTGCTCCTATATTCCTCATACACACCTTTTCTGCACAATGTTGTACTACTACCATCTTTTTTTCTTTTTACTCATCCCAAGCACATGTAGTACATGCCAAGATAATCATGGTGGGTAGAAGTTGGCGACTACTCTTACTGTAAGTGCACCACTTGTCTACATATGTGAAAAGACTACTACCATCTATCACAGTAGAGTTACCTCCATGACATTCTCATCTCTCTACAAAGGACAGTTTTCATCGCCGACATTTACTTATTAGCAAGTCTCTTGTAATAAAGGGACACGTCACCAGAAAGAACATTTTGACTTTGCAACTAGGTGACCTTTACAGAAAAGTTCTACTTTGTATATATTCACCAAAAGAAACACCTTTTAATAATGCATCGTTCTTAAGGATAATTAAAGGAAGAGTTACTTCTTTTGGTAAATGAATATCATCGTCTCACAACTTTATATAATTCTAAATGTTACTTTAGATATAGAATGAAACTTTTATATCATTGTCAATATCCCACTTATTACACTTTTTCCCTTGGCCTCAAATTGTCTTTTTTTATTTCCCATATTGGAGCTTATATCAGAGTTTACCACAGTGATGGCAGTTGTAGAGCACAAGTGAAGACACAAGAGATATCTCAGAGGGATCAACCTTCGAGTAAATCCTGTGTCAGATGATTTATAGGGTTACAGCTTTGTACCATATGTAATTGGGGTTATAATAATAAAAAAAAAAGGACTTTAGTAGGAATTGAAGAGGTAAAAAGAGCCTGGAGAAAGTTGTGGAGAGAAAGACAATAGAAGTTAGTTAGTCAGTCACACATAGTTCCTCTACTTTTTTAATTGCTCCACTGTGTGGAACCTAGTGGTACAGTACTTATAAATACATATAAATGATAATTTGGATTAGAGATTAGAAACAAAAGAACATGCTTGTGACGTTTTAATAACAGTGTTTTTAACCAGTACTTTTTTGACTGATGATGGTAACAACGCTGTTATCAAAATGGCACAAACATTTCATTAATTTGGTCTTGTTACCTTATATATGACACTTACTACATAATTGAACTATTAAATATATACAAACAAGTTATTCTACTTCAACTGGCTATTATAATTCATCCTAAACTTCAACACTCCACAGAGGTGTGTACTGAGGGCAGGTAAAATATCTTTTTCTTTCTTATCTTCACTCAATCATATTAGGGTATCAAGCTTGTAAAGCTTGATACTTTTGATGGTGTCTGCTGGGGATGAATAGAGCTCAATGGATGAGTTAATACAGTCAATAATGTGTTTTGGGGTTCCAAGTTGAGAATTGCACTTAGTACATAGTGGGAAAACCTTGGTAAAATATGATATAGATAGAGGGTGTTGACACATTGAAGAAGATAGACAACAATACAAGTTGGTGAATCCTACCCCTCGCCTGGAACAGACTGCTATGGAGCATTCTGTGTAGAAATACAGCTGAGTCCCCCAATTAGAAATAGTGATAAGAATGAAAGAAGTGGTAATCCAACCAACTAAGTAAACTACAAGGAGGTTGGTGAAAGGATGGTCTAAACCATGGTTCCGCATTGGCCACTTTTTTTTCTAATTAAAAAAAAAAATTCTCCAACCCCACCAGCGAGTGCAAGTAAACAAACAGGACTCTGACACATTTGTAAGTGAAAAATTCGAACTGCTTTTAACATGTGTAGACATGTGGTGCACTTACAGTAAAAGCAGTCGCAAACTTCTTACCCCCCATGATTATTGTGGGTTGTACCACTTGTACTAGGGATAATAATACTAAAAAGAAGTGTGAGTTATGTAATAAGAGAATATGCAAGAACCCCCACAATTGTAAGAATTAAAGGATTAGTTCTAAATATTTATGTAACGACGACCTCTACACGTGATGGTCATTATTTCCAAGTAAGGAGAGAGAGAAACAAAAAGATTAATTAATCATCACAAGCGATGACACCCATCTTACATAATCCTTCCAATGCCAACTTCTATTGGGCAGTGATTGGCAGCCAATCAACTCCTTTCCTCTCTCTCTAGTTACAATTTACTATGGTGAAGTTGAACTCAATGAAGGATCCACCTAGAGACAATGGAGTGCTAGAGTCCCATGTGATCCTGTCAAGGATAGGAAATGACATAATGGTGTTTAAACAGTCATTCAAAATATTAAGAAAAGAGGGAAATTGTACCAAGTTAAATCTCCATTACAGCCCTTTATATATAGCCTCTTCTATGAACCCTGTTTCATAGGGTACTCTTTAGTAAGATGGAGCGACCATATGCTTATAGAGAGGAATTTACATACAGAATCCAAGTCCATTGGGGGGAAAAGAAATATGGGAAGAATTTGTCATTGATCTTGAAGGGAAGATACAAGAACATACTGTGGCAATCAGACTCAGCTATTGGAAGTGGCTGCCTTTAGCATAGGGAACAGAGGTCATTGAAGAACTGAAGGTAACTAATGAAGAGCATCAGAGAGAATGGTATCCCAATATCCTCTACACTGTAATGGATCAAACAGAGAAATGCTCTTCCTGAACCCTAAAACGAGAATTTTGAGAAAGCTAGATGTGGACAACTTCCAAGAAGTGGTGTAAGGACTGGAACAAGCACCACCACCACTTTAGACCGCTATGCTCCTGATGTTTCCTTTCACCTGGCAATAAAGACCACCTGCTTATAGAGGCCACTTTAGAGAATCCTGCTCAACCCTGATTGTTTCCTTTCACCTGGCAATACAGACCACCTGCTTATAGAGGCCACTTTAGAGATTCCTGCTCAACCCTTAGTTGTTTCCTTTCACCTGCCAATACACACCACCTGCTTATAGAGGCCACTTTAGAGAATCCTGCTTAACCCCTGGATATTTCCTTTCACCTGCCAATACACACCACCTGCTTATAGAGGCCACTTTAGAGAATCCTGCTCAACCCTGGTTGTTTCCTTTCACCTGTCAATACAGGCCACCTGCTTATAGAGACCACTTTAGAGAATCCTGCTCAACCCTGGTTGTTTCCTTTCACCTGTCAATACAGACCACCTGCTTATAGAGACCACTTTAGAGAATCCTGCTCAACCCTTAGTTGTTTCCTTTCACCTGCCAATACAGACCACCTGCTTATAGAGGCCACTTTAGAGAATCCTGCTCAACCCTTAGTTGTTTCCTTTCACCTGCCAATACAGACCACCTGCTTATAGAGGCCACTTTAGAGAATCCTGCTCAACCCTTAGTTATTTCCTTTCACCTGTCAATACACACCACCTGCTTATAGAGGCCACTTTAGAGAATCCTGCTCAACCCTTAGTTATTTCCTTTCACCTGTCAATACAGACCACCTGATTATAGAGGCCACTTTAGAGAATCCTGCTCAACCCTGGTTGTTTCCTTTCACCTGTCAATACAGACCACCTGCTTATAGAGGCCACTTTAGAGAATCCTGATCAACCCCTGGTTGTTTCCTTTCACCTGCCAATACAGAGCACCTGCTTATAGAGGCCACTTTAGAGAATCCTGCTCAACCCCTGGTTGTTTCCTTTCACCTGCCAATACAGACCACCTGCTTATAGAGGCCACTTTAGAGAATCCTGCTCAACCCCTGGTTGTTTCCCTACACCTGTCAATACAGACCACCTTCTTATAGAGGCCACTTTAGAGAATCCTGCTCAACCCCTGGTTGTTTCCCTACACCTGTCAATACAGACCACCTTCTTATAGAGGCCACTTTAGAGAATCCTGCTCAACCCCTGGTTGTTTTCTTTCACCTGGCAATACAGACCACCTGCTTATAGAGGCCACTTTAGAGAATCATGCTCAACCCCTGGTTGTTTTCTTTCACCTGGCAATACAGACCACCTGCTTATAGAGGCCACTTTAGAGAATCCTGCTCAACCCCTGGTTGTTTCCTTTCACCTTCCAATATAGACCACCTGCTTATAGAGGCCACTTTAGAGAATCCTGCTCAACCCTGGTTATTTCCTTTCACCTGCCAATACAGAGCATCTGCTTATAGAGGCCACTTTAGTGAATTCTGATCAACCCCTGATTGTTTCCTTTCACCTGCTAATACAGACCACCTGCTTATAGAGGCCACTTTAGAGAATCCTGCTCAACCCCTGGATATTTCCTTTCACCTGTCAATACAGACCACCTGCTTATTAATTAAGTCTATGACTATGTGATTTATTGGAGAGATACTTTATGATAAATTTTATTCAACATTTTTTTATACACTGACAGTTATTTAACTCTCTGTTGGAGAAAATAAAGTATATAAAATTTCATAAAACAGTGTTGTTTGGAATATATTTTTAAAATCCTCTATGAACAACATTTTCTTATTAAAAGAAGTACCCATGTAAGACTAGGTATTGGAACATTGGTGTTTTTAAAGTTATTTTTTAAAATATATTTCAAATATTCAAGAATATCATTAAATTGCCAGTATATCAATTAGGTTAAAAGAGAAATGATCTATATGTACATTTGAATCCAATTTAAAGACTGGCACAAGAATCTTATATATATAATCTCTCTTATTTAAAAAAAAAATATATATATCATACAAATATATTAAATATTACAAAATATTTATTTATTTAATACCTACAATTATGTCTAATATCAAAAATGAATATAACTTTAAAAGTACATAGGTTTGTTTGAAATGTATTTTGATATAAATGGTGTGTTAAAATATATATAAATTTAATATTGACACGTGAGGAATCATTTCATTTAAAATGCACTTTATGTGTACAGACGATTTTTAAACTGAAAGGGATTTATTAGATTTTTTTTTTTTTGTGAATGTAAGGTAAACAAAAATAAGTTTAAATATTATAATATATTTTTACAAGATTTCAAAAGAAAATAATATACATTTTTATATCGAGCAAATTAGATACAAATAGATATTATTTGGAAAGCTTCTTTTATTCGATTCGCAAAATCACTATTTGAAACAAAAGTAATTTAAAAACAAAACGTAGAGTATAAAAAAAGATAGTATCTAGTTATCTCTTAAAATTATATTCGTCATTAAATGCGATAGGTTGACTTTATAGTTTTAGCTTTAACTTTGGAATGACAAATCGTTTAAAAAAAGTGTTGATATTAAAAATAAAACCTAATTAGGGTATATTTAATTTATTTTAAATGTCACACACAGCAAAATATACAAAATCGCAACTTAATACAAACGTGTATAGACTTTTGACTGGTGGCAGTTTTACCAGACGAAGTTTGAAATTAAATAGGTTACCCTCCATTTAGGCTTAAAATCTTAAATAGTTGTTGTATTTGGTGTAGTTTTAATGTTTTAAGTTGAATGTATATTATTACTTACCTGAGGTATATGCAGCAAAGGGTATCCACGTAAAATTGTCAACAGTTCACGAAAGGAATGCAGAGGAAGTAAAAAATGCGGTGTTGGGCAACATAATCAACACGGGTTACGCGCGGCCAATGTGACGTCAGAGTACAACTAGCGCCCCTACGAGGAAAAAATGCATCCTAGCGACCTTGAAGTGGCATCCCTAAAGGAATGCCAATCTTGCCTTCATCAATTTCTCCATCGTCCGAAATAACAACCTTGGAGAAAATAATAACTTTGTACCACACGACGATTGGCAAAAAAAAAAAAGTTTAAATATATAATATCATCTTTGTTTTAATATTCTGTAAGAATGGCATTTTTAAAAAGATTCTTTCTTTTACTATCTGTGTGTAGTTTTCTTTTGGAGGGAAAAGTTTTTCCATAATTAATTTCGATGATTTTTTTTACAAAATTTATCATTAAAAAAATTATATATACTCATTTTAAATCGATTTAAACCGTGTAGGTTAATTTGGATCAGACGATACTTCTTTGTTTATAAAATACCGATCTCTTTGTCTATCCATATAATTTCCTGCATACTTTAAAAAAAAATTATATCATTTTTATTTTATAATCTAGGATAAAGCAATAATTATTTTAAATCTATATATTTTTGTGATTTTCAATTTTCTAATTAAAAAAATAAAAGAAGGACATAAAATATTCTAATGGGAAACTTTAAATGGCAAGATAACACTGTTAGCAATAACCAAAGAAGATAAACTCGAGGAAACAAAGGTACTATTTGCCCTCTTCAAACACGAAACGAAATATCAAATTTGGGAACCTAGACGTTATTTGTTTTTAAATCATTATCTTTTGAGGATGTGTTCAGTACATTACTAAGGATTTACAAAATTCTTTACATTTTTTGAAATTATTTTTACGCTAATCCATAAATGATCATTAAACGTTTTCAAAAATCATACATTTATTTCGAAAAAATATATTTAAAAACCAATATATTTTCATCTCCTAAATGTTGATTATTTTAAACCTGTCGAAACAACAGTCAAATCAAGGTAGTGATTCTTTACCAGAGGTGTCATCCTTGGAAATGATCCATCTCACGTTTTTAAAACTAATAGAAAAATATATATATATATATATATATATATATATTTAGCGTGATTTTTTTTTTTCTGTTTTAAAATAAAGCAAACTTCCTATCACAGTTATAATTTTAAATGCTATCCATCGATAAAATATATAATTTTTTTGGCATTATGATTCCTATGATATATATTATTTAAAAAAACAAGGATACTTCTATTTCTCTCCCTGCAAACCTTGTGCGATGATAAAAATTAAAGAAGAGAGGGCTTGTGGTTCATTAGAGGTAAATCCTCTCAGCGGTTTCGCCAAATTATTCCCCAGACTACTATTGTATTAACTGTCTTTCTTATAAACCCTGCATTTACTAAAGAATGCAGCTTAGGCCTATTTAGGAAACTTATGGACTTCCTACTGCCTTTACTGTGATCAGAGGGCTGCCTCATCAGCTACCAGTGATTTCAATCCACTAGACCGCTCAAATATTGTATTATTTCCAATCTTTGGCCCAATTCATCTATCTTAGTTGTTAGGATTGCTATAATGTCAGGTACTTATTTTCCTCTATAGGATTCCATTGTCATTTGCTTAACTGGCCTAGGACCAGTATTTTGCTCAATTCCAGAAATTATCAGCAACATGAGTATAATAGATCTTAAATTAGTTCAAATGTTGTATTAGATTGTTCTGCTTATATATTATTTTCTTGTTGTTGTCGTGTCAAATGAAGAACCTCAGATGTCTCCATACATTTCTATCACAGCAATCGCAATGGTATCTGTTTTGGGTATGTAAAGCTGCTGCTATGGGTCCATGTCAATTTTCTGCAAGTCTGCGGCCATTGCTGGACATGAGAATATGTGGGTAGGTGTTAGTTCCACACCAGGACAGTTGTTATATGTCTTATAGGCTCTGATGCCATCTGGATGTATTGTCACTCCTTTATAATGTTATATTCTTTTATAACATTTATAATACCTCTTAGTTAAAAGTATATTTGGGGGGAAATTTTGAAATGTTATAATAAAAGACCCACTTTGATATTTGCTCGATTGCTCGAAGCATATATTTATAAATGTATGTAATTCTACTGTCCTCAAAGCTTATGTCCATATTTCATCTAAAATACCCATTCCAAGAGTTTAGAAACAGTAACACTATAAAAGGAAGATCGAAAAATGCAATATAACAGCGGTATGGTAGATTAAACTGGCGAAACCGCTGGGAGGGTTAACCACTGATGAGCCAGGCCCTCCCATTAATTTTTCCATTACAGTAAGGGCAGTATAAATTGTTTAATATCAAAAGAATTTTACGCGTCTAAAATAGTTTTGAATTTTCATAAATATTGTTTGTTGAAACTATAACAGCGAAGCTTTCCAGACTGAAGCTATAAAGAAACGTATGGGGATACATTTCTTTAGAGCTTCAGTCTGGAAAGCGTCACTGTTATAGTTTCACAACCGCGGAACATGTTAAATATAGTCCAATAACGGACTAATTTGCATAAGACGTTTATTATGCATACAGTTCTGCAAGAGTTGACCGATCTGAATCAAATTTTGATACAATATAAAGGAGGTCAGAAGGAGTCACTATCATTGTTTATCAAGCCCGGAATAGGCAAATTAGTCCGATAAGAGGCTGATTTGCATAGTTCGTGTGTTCCGCCTACGGTTCCACGGTATTTGAAATGTTGATACAATTTGAAGTTAGGTCAGGAGTTCCTGTCATAGATTTAAATTCCGAATATGCAAATTAGTCATAACAGATTAAAGTTGCATATTCATCTTTTTGATCAGTGGTAAACCCTCCCAACGGTGTTTCCCCATTTTAATCTCCAGGCCGCTTCAATATTATATTAGATTGATTTGGTAGTAACAACATACCCTGTATTGGCTATTGAGTACAGTAAATTTAAAGAATTATAGACATATGATTCTGATATCTGGTGAAGCACTTTCACGATCAAATGGATAGATGGACAAACAAAGAATTTGAAGAAGATTTAATGGAGACTATATAGGTTTATAAATGGAGTAATAAAATGGAAAGTTTGAAGGGGCCACATACTTCGAGAATATGATCAAGATATTGTCCATTGAAAACGGTGTTTACCTTACAACTCTGAACACTCGGATTTTCCTGGAAAATCTCTTAAAGATTTCTTGAAAAAAGCCATGGTCCACCTGTGCTGTGTGAGCAGAAGAGCTTAAATTGACTGTTCCATTATATGTATGTTCCATATGTAAATACCTGTTTTTTTCCTCTTTTCGCTCTCCACTTCTTCCATCCATATTTCCAAATCCATATTCTTATTTTCCATAGGATCATTCAAATAATAATCTGTATATATTTATCATGTGTATATAATCTTTCTCCATTTTTACCCCTTTGTATATTTCCCACTTTCATAGGTTTCTCCGTCTTGTAACCCCAAGGAGAATCCTCTGTAAGACCTGTGTGTCTTAATAAAGGTTTGTGTGTGTGTGTGTGTGATATTGTCTATTGATCATACTGAAGGGGATACACCTCTGAATAAAATGATTGGATAAGAAATAAGAAAAAGAATTGTTTTGATAATCTAATAAAATTATTTGGAATTAGAGGAATACTTTCTCACAGAACAGGCCGAAATGACATTCCATGATGACTGTATCAGAGATGACTGTGCTACATGGTGATTTTAAATATATATATATACGGGTTTGATAGAAATATTTGATAGACACAAACCAACTTATCCCAATCAAAATGAATGACTTAGAAGGGAAGATTTGACTGCGTACTTAGTATTTCTTTTCCTCCATTTACCCAAATTAATCTATTTATTAGCTTGATTGTCTTAATTAAGTTTTCCTGTATATAAATTTCATATTACCATTATATGTAAATAACTTTTAAAATAATAATAATAACACTGTTCATTACTGGTACTATTACTGTTATTCCTGTATGTACCCTACATTCTATATGCTTGGAGAATCCGTATAAGACTGAAAAGTCTTAATAAAGCTTTTTGTTGTTGTTGTATAATACGTAGTACAACAATGTTCGCAATAAGAGAGTAAATGAAAATATCATTAAATGAATACTGACGCTATGAGAGGAAAAGAAAAAGAAAACTGGTTAAGTTGGGGGCTATATTTAATAGATTAAAACCTTTGTATAGATGTTCATTTACGAATATCTTTTGAAATGACTTTTCCAAAGGAACCAAGGAGTTCTATAAATGAAAACAAGTCTCTATTTACAACAACAATAACAAAATGTTTTATTAAGACCTTTTGGTCTTATACAAATTATCCAAGTAGAACAGGAATATAATAGTAATAGATTTGGATTCAAATTACCAGAGAAGGAATCGCCTGACATCATCTTGAAGAAGGAACCAAAGTTAACGGCAACGTGTTTCTTTTATTTGTGCTGTAAATTCGGCAAGTTTTCGGACTTTGACGTCCTTCGACGGGCAACTTTCCAAGAAACTGAAAGATGATATTTTTTCCTTTCTTCCAGATAACAGTAATAGTAAAGATAATCAGCACAATGTTATTGACAATGTAACAAATAGGGAGGAAAAGAAAGAAAGGACTTGCTTTAAACTTATATGCAAGCAATCGAGAACAACTAGTTCCTTTTATTAAAAAATAAATAATAATAATAATTAGTAATATTGACAGAAATTCAGATTAGTACAAGTGAAAGTGGAATATGCAAAAATGTATTATACATAATTATCAGGTATCTTTACAGTTTTATATATGAATGGATCAATGGTAAAGAGTTTTCTAAGGTCAGAATATGAAGTATTAGGGTTAATTACTTTGTTCATTCACCCAAGATAGCAAGTCTCAGTTATTGAAGAATTCAAAAGCTAAAAAGAAACTTTCTTGTGTCCCAAATACGCACCGAGCCTGTTCTTGCTCTGGGAGGAAGAAACAGGAAATTTGACCAAGGATCTCAATAAGCTCTGGAATCAATTGCCCCCAGTTGATCCCACTGAAGTTGATGCCCTTTTGAGGTCTGAGAATTTTTTTGAGCCGATTGTTGTGTTGTCTAGAAAAACTACAAGAATAAAGTCTCTTTTGTTGTTTTGTTTGTCATTTCTCTAATTTATCTTTGTGTTAAAGCATATCTGTCCATATTGACGTCTATTTAAACTTAATTGTTCTATTTTTCGTCTATCCTCTCGTATTTAGTCTACATAGTCCTATTTACATATAACTTCCCGTAATTTACGTCTCCTAGTTCATCATTTACACCTATCCGTCTTTCTGTGTTTACGTTTATTTGTTCGTAATTACCGTATTCAAAGTTATCTGTCCATTTTAATTATATATATGTCAATCTCTTTATATATATACGCCATATATTTGAAAGAATTAATTTTGACGAATTATCAAATCTTAAAAAAAAAATCCCCTTTTCATAAAGGATAGCAATCAAAAACTTTAATTAAGAAAAGTTTTAAAATATATTACATTATATCAGTGTTAACACTATAAATAAGGTTCTGAAAATATTTTCGAGAAAATTCTATTTATGTTCATTACAAAGCATTGCTTTTGCTTTGTTCCATTTAAATGTTTACCGAAGTTGTTACACAGACTTTGACTTTAATCATCATAGATGCTGACGTCACTACTATGACGTAACTTCCAACAACTACCTTAAACCTTGCTGATGTTTACCGCTAACTTGTCTTAACAATATATGTAATGGAACAAGTCGTTCCTTAAATAAATATATATTTGTTTTTATCTAAAGGGATGTCCTCGTAACTACAACATACGTGAGTACAAAAACAACCAGAAATCCTCAAAAGGAATAACCGTATTTTGCTAAGCCTATATCAATTTGGTAGCAGTGCGTTGTTTGGGCGCGCGAATTGGACTAACCGCCAATTGATCCATTTAAATCAAAAAGAAAATAAATAATTGGACTAACCGCCAATTTAGAAAATAAATATTGAATAAAAATGGATACCTATAACTTAGCAAAAATCGAACTGTTAACAGAAAACAACTATACCACGTGGTCCATGAAAATGGAAGCAATTCTGGATTCAAAAGATCTCTTCGAGGACGTAATTGTTAATGACGAGCCAGACTTTACAAAAAATAAACTAGAATATGATATTTGGAAGAAAAAGAATCGGGAAGCATACAGCCTAATAATATTGTCACTTTCGGATGACTTAACAATCATCTTTCGAGGCGATAAAAGGGCCAAAAGAATTTGGTACGACATAAAGAAAAGGTTTGAAGGATCTCTAGAAAATAAAAGGATAGACCTAATGTTGGATCTAGCCAGACTAAAATTGAACCCAAATGAAAATGTCAACATGTATATTGTACGAGCACAGAAACTGGCACAAGAGATCACCCAGCTAGGAAAGACTGTAACAGAAAGAGAACTTGTACGATACATTGTTGAAGGACTCACACCTAACTTTGACACGATCACAGCAGCACTGTCAATAAACAGAGA
>CP092874.1:33994904-34069116 GCA_030710605.1 Cordylochernes scorpioides
TAACAAGTAATACAGACTCAGTACTTTGGTTCAGAAAATGTTAAAAAAACTTCACATAAAAATGCCTTTTATGGATTTAAGTGTTTGTGTATGTGGTCTTGTTACCTGTTGTTGTTGTTTCTAATCCCCTTGTGAAAAGATTACATAAATTCCATGAGTCCATGCTCCTCAAGCTATTTCTTCTTCTTCTTCTTTCTTATCTCCACACTGGGTGAAGTAGAATGCGTCTGCCTTTGTCATTAAGACTGGGAGCACTACTCAGTGGCAGGCCGATTTAGCTCCAAAAAAAATGGCCGCCTCTGACATGAGGAACAGACCATGTGCAGCTGCTCCTAACATGGAGTACAAACGCTCAAGCTATTTGATGATAAGCAGCGACCTCTCCCAAAGGTCCTGTTTAGTGCATATATTGCAAGACAAAATGTGTTCTGGAGCTGCCAAGCTACAGGGGTCTAGTTACCTTATTAATATAGGTTTTCTTCTAGATATTTATTACAATTTTGATTTCTCCAGGTGAGAGAACATGGGTGTTTCCTCAGTGTGGGTTGGGAATTTCATCAAAAAGCTAAAAGTAACTTGGGATTCCATCCTATCACCACCACCCAGCTTCTTTAACAAGGTGGAGTCTATAATAAACAACTTTTTATTACAGATAGAATTCAGAGCGATTAATAATTACAAATTTAAAAAAAAGGGTATATCAATAAAGAGACACTAGTTTAGCAACCTTGGCAACCTGAAGGTGACTCACTCAACAGCTAGTATTGGTTTACAAGGTGGAGGGAAGAGACTTTCATTGTTTATTCATTATAGATTATAAGACTACCCACCCAGCCCATATTTCTATTATCTCTCCCAAGTCTCATGTATATATCTCAGTTTGGTGGCAGTTCTCTATATAACGTGTGTGTGTGATTATTTGATATAGTGATTTATTTGATATAGTGATTTATTTAATTTATGATTTAGAGCACAATAGTCATGATTAGATGTGTAAAATCATGTAGATCATGTAAGATGTGTAGATGTGTGTGTATTGATAAAGCACAATTTGGATTATAGATACAAGAAAATAAGACCTAATCCAAATAAATTAATAGTCACACACTATTAAATTATTTGGATTAGATCTTATTTTCTTGTATGTGTGTGTATTCATTATCATAGGATTGTGGATTTTGACAAATTACAAAAAAATCAATTAGACGGAGCAACTTTTTTTTTCTTAGCTGAAGAAAGGCTTGACTGAAAGCTTCCTTTAATCAAGTAAATAAAAAGAGTGCCGGTCCCAAGCCCGGATGAAAAAGGAGGAGGGGGAGCAGTAACAAGCTCACTAAAAAACCTGGGCTCAGCTGGCCCGGCTGATAGTACTCTGTGAGGGCTCCTAATCCAGGGATATAGGCTGAGTCTGTACTCCATGTTAGGAGCGGCTGCACATGGCGTCTGTTCCTCATGTCAGAGGCGGCCATTTATTTTGGAGCTAAGTCGGCCTGCTACTGAGTAGTGCTCCCAGTCTTAATGACAAAGGCAAACGCATTCTACTCCACCCAGTGTGAAGATAAGAAAGAAGATGATTGTTTGTAATGAGTGTGTGTGCTATTGAATACAGATGAGACACATGTAGTTGATATTAAGGGAAAAGATTGGAAAAAAAAAACCTATAGAAATGTGGAGGAAGACATAAGAACTGAAACCTGTACACAAGAACTGATTGCTACATAATGGTTTAGAAGATGGTGTGCCTGGAAGAATAGAATTTAAATAATTGATGTGATACCAACAAAGGTCAGGATATATTGTCAAATAAAATAAATGGCTAAACAAATTGAGAGTGAAACTTTCCATACGGAACAGCAAAACATGCAAGAAGACCTAATCCAAATAAATAAATGTGTGTGACGTTTCGGTAACAGCATTGTTACCATCATCAGACAAAAGATCCTTTGGATTAGGTCTTATTTTCTTGCATCTATAATCCAAATTGTGTTTATTAACAGCAAAACATCTTTATAATATATGCTTTAATTACTTGATATATGTGACTAGGTTATTTGCTTAATCAGCCACAATCAGTGTTGAGTTATATAGCAGTAAATAAAGTGAGCAAATAGTTAAATGGATTTACACTTCAAGGTTTCATAACCAGGTATTTCAATCTCTAAATTTCTTTTTACTTTTCTGATAAGGCACAATTTGGATTATTCTATATACAGTTACGAGCGTCATCTGTTCTTAATTCTTCATCTCCTAATCATTTATCATCTCTGTCACCATTTGCTTTTTTTTTGGAATGGCGCCCTCCTATTGGTTGGTTACGATCACGCCACCTTTGCCCCCCCCCCCACTCGCTTTTTCGTTTTTGTAACTATTGTGTTGGAGCGGGTCGCTCCTTAAATAAATGCATATATTAGTTAATAACTAAATGGAATCCTCTCTTTCTTTTTCCCAGTAAGAGACGCCTACGGAAGCCAACAGTACATAGACAGATAAAGCACATAGGCTATAGTTATTAACTAATATATGCATTTATTTAAGGCGCCAATTTATAATTGTAACAAATAGTATTTGAATAAAACATTCAATCGGGTAAAACACGGGCGTTGCCCGGGTCATTCGGCTAGTAGATTATAAACACAAGGCAATAATACCAAATCCAAATAAATAAATAGCTTGTGACGTTTCGGTAACAATACTGTTACCGAAACATCACACACTATTTATTTATTTGGTCTTATTATCTTGTGTTTTTAGTTTTCTGTTGTTGACACTATAAATTTTCTTTTACCACTCTATTAGTGCCTTTTGTAACTGTATTCAAGAATTATAATGATAAAAGGTTTTTTTTTTAATATATGCACATTTTATTGAGATGCTGGAGCTTCTTATTTTGTAATGGTACATTTTACTAGTGTAGGAATTGATGAATCTTATTATATAGACCATTACATTATACTTATTACATGGGAATGTGAGATAAGAAAGACGAAGACATTGGAATGTTCCATCATATATGTGCTGTTGTTCTAGTTAGATATAGATAGAGGATCTAGAGAGAGAGAGATAGAAATGGCAGGAAACAACAGGAGGAATGCGCTCAAAGTATTCTAAAACTTTGGATCCCATTCAAGTCTCCCTGATGAGGATGGAATGTGACAATTAGAAAGGTGGTAAACAGCTGCCAAGGCCTCGGAGCCAACACTACCATACCTAGCAAATGTGAAGATTCCAAGTACACATGGTATAGACCATGATAATCATGGTGTGGATAGTTAGCAATTACTTTTACAAATAAGTTGGTACCACATGTCTGCATAGTGTAGAAAGTAGTTTGGTTTTATGGCACTTACATAGTGATAAATCCCCATTTGGTTACTTTCACTTACTGGTGGGATTGGACTTTTACAAGAATCAGGAACCATTGAAGAGTATATATATACATATATATAATTTTGCATATATAAGAAAATAAAATATTTTAGCATAAAAGTTTATTTTACATATAAAACAAACTTCTACTATCTTATATTTCAAAAATAAAACTACAACCTTTCGCAATGAGTTTCTTTTATTATGATATGCTATTGATGATATGATATTGCGAAAGGTTGTAGTTTTATTTTTGAAATTTGTAACGCAATTTTTTGTTTACTATCTTATATATATAGATGGTGCGTTATTGCCCCCTATAATGATATTGTAACAAAGTATTTATTAATTTTATTAACAGAGTGGTCATTTTTATGTTTATATCTTGCTACTCTGTAAATTTCCCTTGTGGCTTATCTTTTGTTTACCATTCATAGTTTGTTCTTGCTTGAAATAAATTGTCTCCTCCTGAAATTTTTGTCTTCCCTAATTTTCCATGTGGCAATATTTTCTACAGAAAAAAAGGTGCCCAATGTGGGATGTGTTGATCCTAAGTCATAGTTATCGACAGTTGTATCATTGCTCAACCAACCCCTATGTACAATAAATGAAACAAATAATATGTGATTGATAAGGCTGCCGTCACATAACTCAAGGCACAAATGGCCCATAGTTGTTTACCTATTTGTTTGTCAAACCTCATATTCTCATCATCACCTCAAATGATGATCACCTACGACAGAGAGAGAGAGAGAGAGAAGGAGGGAACACATATTTTTTTACATATTCATGTGAATTCTTGTCAAGGCGTGGCGGCGTGGAAGTTAGGCTGGCACACCCATGTCCAGGGGTTTGTTGGGTGGAGTGACTCAACCCACGACAATTTATTGTAAGGTGCCCCTCCACACCTTTCTTCATCATGACCACCTAGTAAATAGATGACCATCATTACAGTGCTCCTATATTCCTCATACACACCCTTTCTGCACAATGTTCTAAATATTACCATCTTTTTACTCATCCCAAGTACATGTGGTACATGCCAAGATAATCATGGTGGGTAGAAGTTGGTGACTACTCTTACTGTAAGTGCACCACATGTCTACATATGTGAAAAGACTACTACCATCACAGTAGAGTTACCTCCATGACATTCTCATCTTTCTACAAAGGAGTTTTCATCGCCGACATTTACTTATTAGCAAGTCTCTTGTAATAAATGGACACTTCACCCCAAAAGAACATTTTAACTTTACAACTAGGTGACCTTTACAGAACTACTTTGTATATATTTACCAAAAGAAACACCGTTTCATTATGAATCGTTCTTATGGATAATTAAAGGGAGAGTTACCTCTTTTGCTACATGAGTATCATCCAACTTTATATTGTTTATATAATTCTAAATGTTACTTTAGATATAGAATGAAACATTTGTCAATATCCCACTTATTTCCCTTGGCCTCAAATTGTCTTTTTATTTCCCATAATGGAGCTTATATCAGAGTTTACAACAGTGGTGGGCAACACAAGGTAATAAGACCAAATAAATAAATAGTGTGTGACATTTCAGTAACAGCGTTGTTACCATCTTCAGACAAAAGTACTGAATGAGAAATTTTACCACAGCATGTTTTAAATAGCTACTGTTATCAAGTGTGTAAACAAGATAACAGATAAGACACAGATTAAAAACATGCTGTGGTAAAATTTCTCATTCAGTACTTTTTTGTCTGAAGATGGTAACAATGCTGTTACCGAAATGTCACACACTATTTATTTATTTGGTCTTATTACCTTTTGTTTATAATCTATAATCCAAATTGTGCTTTATCAACAGTGGTGGCAGGGGTAGAGCACAGTGAAGACACAAGAGATATCTCAGAGGGATCTACCTTTGAGTAAATCCTGTGTCAGATGATTTACAGGGATCATCAATGTAGTACATTATTTTAGTGTCAAATTCTACTGCCCTTACTGCAATAATAGAAGGGTTCACTACTGATGAGCCAGGCCCCCCCTCCTTCCATTATTTTTATCTCTCTCTCTCATCGCAGTAAAGGAGGTAGAATTTATTATATTTTTAAAAATATATATTTTGCACTGAATATGTACTCTGTATTTCTAATGCATCAAATCATATAACACCTAATACATCATGATAAGGCACAATTTGGATTATAGATTATAAACACAAGGTATTAAGACCAAATCCAAATAAATAAATAGTGTGCGACGTTTCAGTAACATCGTTATTTGTGTGAAGATGGTAACAATGATGTTACTGAAACGTCACACACTAATTATTTATTTGGATTTAGTCTTATTACCTTGTGTTTATTACCTAATACATCATATTTAAGTGATCATCATGTAAAATGGAATGCGATTGTATCCTAAGAATGTTTCCCATAGAGTTAAGCTTTGCTAGGTTGGGTGACCTTTTAATATCCTGGGTTGGAAACCCACATTGAGGGCACTTCTCTAAAATTAAATTGTTTCATTGACCCTTTCGATTCTTGCATAATAGATGCAAGTAATCAAACAGCGCTTTGACACTTTTAAGAGCTAGAGTTGGACTGTTTTCTACTGGTATAGACACATGATGCACATGAATAAAGACAGTTACAAATCCCTACATATCATGTTTTTTTATGCTCTGTACCATATGTAATTGGGGTTATAATAATAAAAAAAGGGGACTTTACTAAGAATTGAAGAGGTAAAAAGAGCACAGAGCCTGGAGAAAGTTGTGGAGAGAAAGACAATAGAGGTTAGTTAGTCAGTCACACACAGTTCCTCTACTTTTTTAATTGTTCCACTGTGTGGAACCTAGTGGTACAGTACTTTAATCCAACACGATCACTACATATAAATGACAATTTGGATTAGAAACATAGGATAACAAGACCAAATTAATGGAATGCTTGTGAAGTTTTGATAACAGTGTTTTTACCAGTACTTTTTTGACTGATGATGGTAACAACGCTGTTACCAAAATGGCACAAACATTTCATTAATTTGGATTTGGTCTTGTTACCTTATATATATATATATATATATGACACTTACTATATAATTGAACTATTAAATATATATATACAAGTTATTCTACTTCAACTGGCTATTATAATTCATCCTAGACTTTATTTCAACAGAGGTGTGTACTGAGGGCAGGTAAAATATCTTCTTCTCTTTTCTTATCTTCACTCAATCATATTAGGGTATCAAGCTTATAAAGCTTGAGACTTTTGATGGTTTCTGCTGGGGATAAGTAGAGCTCATCAAATAATGAGTCAATACAGTCAATAATGTGTTTTGGGGTTGCAGGTTGAGAATTGCACTTAGTACATAGTGGGAAAACCTTGGTAAAATATGATATAGATAGAGGGTGTTGACACATTGAAGAAGATGACAAAAAGTTGGTGACTCCTGCCCCTCGTCCAGAACAGACTGCTATTCTGTGTAGTAATATGGCTGAGCACCCAATTAGAAATAGTGATAAGAATGAAAGAAGTTGTAATGCGACCAACTAAGTAAAGTACAAGGGGGTCGGTGGAAGGATGGTCTAAACCATTGGTTCCGCATTTGGCACTTTTTCTTATTAAAAAAAAAAAAAATGCTTCAATGGCCCCCGATTCTTGCAAAATTCCAACCCCACCAGCGAGTACAAGTAAACAAACAGGACTCTGACACATTTGTAAGCGCAAAAGTCAAACTGCTTTTAACGTGTGTAGACATGTGGTGCACTTACAGTAAAAGCAGTCGCAAACTTCTTACCCACAATGATTATTGTGGGTTGTACCACTTGTACTAGGGATAATAATAATACTAAAAAAGAAGAAGTGTGAGTTAGGTAATAGGAGAATATGCAAGAACCCTCACAATTATAAGAATTAAAGGATTAGTTCTAAATATTTATGTAACGACGACCTCTACAAGTGATGGTCATTATTTCCAAGTAAGGAGAGAGAGAAACAAAAAGATTAATTAATCATCACAAGCGATGACACCCATCTTACATAATCCTTCCAATGCCAACTTCTATTGGGCAGTGATTGGCAGCCAATCAAATCCTTTCGTGTCTCTAGTTACAATTTACTATGGTGCTCAATGAAGGATCCACCTAGAGACAATGGAGTGCTAGAGTCCCATGTGGTCCTGTCAAGGATAGGAAATGACATAATGGTGTTTAAACAGTCATTCAAAATATTAAGAAAAGAGGGAAATTGTACCAAGTTAAATCTCCATTACAGCCCTTTATATATAGCCTCTTCTATGATAATGTTTCCCAGTTTCATAGGGTTTTGTATAAAACTCTTTAGTAAGATGGAGCGACCATATGCTTATAGAGAGGAATTTACATACAGAATGGGGGAAAAGAAAGATGGGAAGAATTTGCCATTGATCTTGAAGGGAAGATCTAGAGCACATACTGTGGCAATCAGACTCAACTCTTGGAATTGGCTGCCTTTAACATAGGAAACAGAGGTCGTTGAAGAACTGAAGGTAACTAAGGAAGAGAGAATGGTACATCCTCAACACTGTAGTGGATCAAACAGAGAAATGGTCTTCCTGAACCCTAACGAGAATTTTGAGAAAGCTAGATGTGGACAACTTCCAAGAAGTGGTGTAAGGACAGGAACAAGCACCACCACCACTTTAGACCGCTATGCTCCTGATTGTTTCCTTTCACCTGGCAATACAGACCACCTGCTTATAGAGGCCACTTTAGAGAATCCTGCTCAACCCTTAGTTGTTTCATTTCACCTGCCAATACAGACCACCTGCTTATAGAGGCCACTTTAGAGAATCCTCTCAACCCCTGGATATTTCCTTTCACCTGCCAATACAGACCACCTGCTTATAGAGGCCACTTTAGAGAATCCTGTTCAACCCTGGTTGTTTCCTTTCACCTGCCAATACAGACCACCTGCTTATAGAAGCCACTTTAGAGAATCCTCTCAACCCCTGGTTGTTTCCTTTCACCTGCCAATACAGACCACCTGCTTATAGAGGCCACTTTAGAGAATCCTGCTCAACCCCTGGTTGTTTCCTTTCACCTGCCAATACAGACCACCTGCTTATAGAGGCCACTTTAGAAAATCCTGCTCAACCCCTGGTTGTTTCCTTTCACCTGCCAATACAGACCACCTGCTTATAGAGGCCACTTTAGAGAATTCTGATCAACCCCTGGTTGTTTCCTTTCACCTGCCAATACAGACCACCTGCTTATAGAGGCAACTTTAGAGAATCCTGCTCAACCCCTGGTTGTTTCCTTTCACCTTCCAATACAGACCACCTGCTTATAGAGGCCACTTTAGAGAATCCTGCTCAACCCTGGTTGTTTCCTTTCACCTGTCAATACAGACCACCTGCTTATAGAGGCCACTTTAGAGAATCCTGCTCAACCCTTGATTGTTTCCTTTCACCTGCTAATACAGACCACCTGCTTATAGAGGCCACTTTAGAGAATCCTGCTCAACCCCTGGTTGTTTCCTTTCACCTGCCAATACACACCACCTGCTTATAGAGGCCACTTTAGAGAGAATCCTGCTCAACCCCTGGTTGTTTCCTTTCACCTGCCAATACAGACCACCTGATTATAGAGGCCACTTTAGAGAATCCTGCTCAACCCTGGTTGTTTCCTTTCACCTGCCAATACAGACCATCTGCTTATAGAGGCCACTTTAGAGAATCCTGCTCAACCCCTGGTTGTTTCCTTTCACCTGCCAATACAGACCACCTGCTTATAGAGGCCACTTTAGAGAATCCTGCTCAACCCTGGTTGTTTCCCTTCACCTGCCAATACATACCACCTGCTTATAGAGGCCACTTTAGAGAATCCTGCTCAACTCCTGGTTGTTTCCTTTCACCTGTCAATACAGACCACCTGCTTATAGAGACCACTTTAGAGATTCCTGCTCAACCCCTGGTTGTTTCCTTTCACCTGTCAATACAGACCACCTGCTTATTAATTAAGTCTATGACTATGTGTTTTATTGGAGAGATACTTTATGATAAATTTTATTCAACATTTTTTAAAACACTGACAGTTATTCAACTCTCTGCTAGAGAAAATAAAGTATATAAAATTTCATAAAACAGTGTTGTTTGGAATATATTTTAAAAATCCTCTATGAACAACATTTTATTATTAAAAGAAGTACCCATGTAAGACTAGGTATTGGAACATAGGTGTTTTTAAAGTTATTTTTTAAAAGATATTTCAAATATTCAGAAATATCATTAAATTGCCAGTATATCAATTAGGTTAAAAGAGAAATGATCTATATGTACATTTGAATCCAATTTAAAGACTGGCACAAGAATCTTATATATATAATCTCTCTTATTTAAAAAAAATATATATATCATACAAATATAATAAATATTACAAAAATATTTATTTATTTAATACCTACAATTATGTCTAATGTCAAAAATGAATAAAACTTTAAAAGTACATAGGTTTGAAATGTATTTTGATATAAATGATGTGTTAAAATATATATAAAATTAATATTGACACGTGAGGAATCATTTCATTTAAAATGCACTTTATGTGTATCAGACGATTTTTAAACGGAAAGGGATTTATTAGATTTTTTTTTTTTTTTTTTTGTGAATGTAAGGTAAACAAAAATAAGTTTAAATATTATAATATATTTTTACATGATTTCAAAAGAAAATAATATACATTTTTATAACGAACATATTTGATACAAATAGATCTTATTTTGGAAAACTTCTTTTATTCGATTCGCAAAATCACTATTTGAAACAAAAGTAATTTAAAAACAAAACGTAGAGTATAAAAAAAGATAGTATCTAGTTATCTCTTAAAATTATATTCGTCATTAAATGCGATAGGTTGACACTATAGTTTTAACTTTGGAATGACAAATCGTTTAAAAAAAGAAAAAAAAGTGTTGATATTAAAAATAAAACCTAGTTAGGGTATATTTAATTTATTTTAAATGTCACAGACAGCAAAACATACAAAATCGCAACTTAATACAAACGTGTATAGACTTTTGACTGGTGGCAGTTTTACCAGACGAAGTTTGAAATTAAATAGGTTACCCTCCATTTAGGCTTAAAATCTTAAATAGTTGTTGTATTTGGTGTAGTTTTAATGTTTTAAGTTGAATGTATATTATTACTTACCTGAGGTATATGCAGCAAAGGGTATCCACGTAAAATTGTCAACAGTTCACGAAAGGAATGCAGAGGAAGTAAAAAATGCGGTGTTGGGCAACATAATCAACACGGGTTACGCGCGGCCAATGTGACGTCAGAGTACAACTAGCGCCCCTACGAGGAAAAAATGCATCCTAGCGACCTTGAAGTGGCATCCCTAAAGGAATGCCAATCTTGCCTTCATCAATTTCTCCATCGTCCGAAATAACAACCTTGGAGAAAATAATAACTTTGTACCACACGACGATTGGCAAAAAAAAAAAAGTTTAAATATATAATATCATCTTTGTTTTAATATTCTGTAAGAATGGCATTTTTAAAAAGATTATTTCTTTTACTATCTGTGTGTAGTTTTCTTTTGGAGGGAAAAGTTTTCCATAATTAATTTCGATGATTTTTTAAACAAAATTTATCATTAAAAAAATATAATAAATTATATATACTCCTTTTAAATCGATTAAAACCGTGTAGGTTAATTCGGATCAGACGATACTTCTTTGTTTATAAAATACCGATCTCTTTGTCTCTATCCATATAATTTCCTGCATACTTTTTAAAAAAATTATATCATTTTTCTTTTATAATCTAGGATAAAGCAATAATTATTTTAAATCCTCTATATATTTTTGTGATTTTCAATTTTCTAATTAAAAAATAAAAGAAGGACATATAATATTCTAATGGGAAACTTTAAATGGCAAGATAACACTGTTAGCAATAACCAAAGAAGATAAACTCGAGGAAACAAAGGTACTATTTGCCCTCTTCAAACACGAAACGAAATATCAAATTTGGGAACCTAAGACGTTATTTGTTTTTAAATCATTATCTTTTGAGGATGTGTTCAGTACATTACTAAGGATTTACAAAATTCTTTACATTTTTTCGAAATTATTTTTACGCTAATCAATAAATGATCATTAAACGTTTTCAAAAATCATACATTTATTTTTAAAAAATAAAAAATAAAATATTTAAAAACAAATAAATTTTTATCTCCTTTTTTTTTTTTTTTTGCTTATCCCTACCCTAGTACACGTGGTACAGTCCATGATAATCATGGTGGGTAGAAGTAGGCGGCTGCTTTTATTGTAAGTGCACCACATATCTACACATGTGAAAAGCAGTTCGACTTTGCACCTAAAAATATGCCAGAGCCCTGTTTGGTTACTTGCACTCGTTGGACTGTTGAAAGAATCGGGGGTCATTGTAGCATTATTTTTGTTTTATCAGAAAAAAAAGTGTCCAATGCGGGAATCGAACCTGGGTCGTAACGGTCGAAAACCAATGGTTTAGACCATCCTTCGATCGACCCCCAATTTTTATCTTCTAAATATTAATTATTTTAAACATGTCGAAACAACAGTCAAATTAAGGTAGTGATTCTTTACCAAGGATTGTCATCTTTGGAAATGATCCATCTCACGTTTTTAAAACTAATATAAGAAAAGAATATATTCAGCGTGATTTTTTTTTCTTTTTTTAAATAAAGCAAACTTCCTATCACAATTATAATTTTAAATGCTATCCATCGATAAAATATATATTTTTTTAGCATTATGATTCCTATGATATATATTATTTAAAAAACAGGGATACTTCTATTTCTCTCCCTGCAAACCTTGTGCGATGATAAAAAAAGAAGAGAGGGCTTGGTTCATTAGAGGTAAATCCTCTCAGCGGTTTCGCCAAATTATTCCCCAGACTACTATTGTATTAACTGTTTTTCTTATATACCCTGCATTTACTAAAGAATGCAGCTTAGGCCTATTTAGGAAACTTATGGACTTCCTACTGCCTTTACTGTGATCAGAGGGCTGGTTCATCAGCTACCAGTGATTTCAATCTACTAGACCGCTCAAATAATGTATTATTTCCTATCTTTGGCCCAATTCATCTATTTAAACGATAAGGAACTCTTTAAAAAATGGTTAAACGAATAAGCATAAAAAAAGATAAGAGAAGCTTCTTTTATAAATTTATTGTGCAAGCTTTCGGACTATACGTCCTTCTACAGCCATGGATAGTGGTAAAACTAACGTATATATATATATATATATATATCTTATATATTTTTAAGATAAATTGAAGTATTGGTATTCTAAAATAGAATGGTACGGAGTGGAATGGTGCAGTCGCGGCCTTCTGTGGGAAAAAAGATCAAACACTTTTACTAAGTGACGGGTTTATTTTTGTACCAACAGTCGTCACAGTTTTTAAGCAAAACAATTATTAATAGTATCTTGAGGCCTCTTGAATAGGTAGAGCACCTCAGAAGAAAGTAAAAGAGAAAAGAACAAAACTTAAAAAAAAATGATAGTAATATTTACATACTGCCCAACTCACACAAAAAAAAAAAACTAACTATATATGCTATTTAGATTTACTTCCGCGCCGTCTGGTGTTCTCGGCGTCACAGAGTTCATCTATGAAAATAAATAATTAAAAGATTAATAAAAATATACAAATTGCGTAGAATATAATATTACCCAAAAAATTATTTACAACATTTCCCCCCTTTGAAATATGGAGTTTAGGGTATTATGCAAAAGGTTAAAATGACAAATAAGAGAGTTATATTTAAAAAAAAATCAAGAAAGATGTGGCATGTGATTGTCCTTGATCATAGTAGATAGGGCAAAGACAATGATAAATTAAGATGAAAAAGGAATAGCTAATATGCAAGGTATTCATATATAAAAATTTAAAAAAAAAGTTACATTTGTAATTGACAGGTGGCAACACTAGTTTAAATATAAGCAAAAAAAAATATGCATTTTTTTTTCTTTTTTTTTTTTTTAACAAAGAATAGGCAAATATATTAAGAAAAATTATGCAAACAAGGAATGCTTATTTAAAATCAAGAAAATTAAGTAAATGTAATAATCATACCCAAAAAGAAAAAGAAGGTGATGTAAGAATAAAAATTTACATAAATGTGTTAAAAGACAATAAGCAACTGTTTATCTTTCTCAATTGTAGCATAGTTCTAATTTATTAAATATATATATATATATATGCCTGTAGAAGGACGTATAGTCCGAAAGCTTGCACAATAAATTTATAAAAGAAGCTTCTCTTATCTTTTTTATGCTTATTCGTTTAACCAATTCATCTATCTTAGTTGTTAGGATTTCTATAATGTCAGGTACTTCTTTTTCCTCTATAGGATTCCATTTTCATTTGCTTAACTGCCCTAGGGCCAATATTTTGCTCAATTCCTGAAATTATCAGCAACATGAGTATAATAGATCTTCGATATGTTCAAATATTGTATTAGATTGTTCTGCTTATATATTATTTTGTTGTTGTTGCCGTGTCCAATGAAGAACCTCAGATGTCTCCATACATGTATATCACAGCAATCGCAATGGTATCTGTTTTGGGTATGTAAAGGCTGCTGCTCTGGGTCCATGTCAATTTTCTGCAAGGCTGCGGCCATTGCTGGATACGAGAATATGTAGGTAGGTGTTAGTTCCACACCAGGACAATTGTTACATGTCTTATAGGCTCTGATGCCATCTGGATGTATTGCCACTCCTTTATAATGTTATATTCTTTTATAACATTTATAATACCTCTTAGTTAAAAGTATATTTGGGGGAAAATTTTGAAATGTTCTAATAAAAGACCCAATTTGATATTTGCTCGATTGCTCGAAGAATATATTTATAATTGTATGTAATTCTACTGTCCTCAAAGCTTATGTCCATAGTTCATCGAAAATACCCATTCCAAGAGTTTAGCAACAGTAACACTATAAAAGGAAGATCGAAAAATGCAATATAACAGCGGTATGGTAGATTAAACTGGCGAAACCGCTGGGAGGGTTCACCACTGATGAGCCAGACCCTTCCATTAATTTTTCCATTACAGTAAGGGCAGTATAAATTGTTTAATTTCAAAAGAATTTTACGCGTCTAAAATAGTTTCGAATTTTCATAAATATTGTTTGTTGAAGCTATAACAGTGAAGCTTTCCAGACTGAAGCTATAAAGAAACGTATGGGGATACGTTTCCCTATAGCTTCAGTCTGGAAAGCTTCACTGTGTTTTAGTTTCACAACCGCGGAACAGGTTAAATATAGTCCAATAACGGACTAATTTGCATAAGACGTTTATTATGCATACAGTTCTGCAAGAGTTGACCTATCTGAATCAAATTTTGATACAATATAAAGGAGGTCAGAAGGAGTCACTATCATTGTTTATCAAGCCCGGAATAGGCAAATTAGTCCGATAAGAGGCTGATTTGCATAGTTCGTGTGTTCCGCCTACGGTTCCACGGTATTTGAAATGTTGATACAATTTGAAGTTAGGTCAGGAGTTCCTGTCATAGATTTATATTCCGAATATGCAAATTATTCATAACAGATTAAAGTTGCATATTCAGCTTGTACATCAGTGGTAAACCCTCCCAGCGGTGTTTCCCTATTTTAATCTCCAGGCCGCTTCAATATTATATTAGATTGATTTGGTAGTAACAATATACCCTGTATTGGCTATTGAGTACAGTAATTGGTGTTTTTAAAGAATTATGGACATATGATTCTGATATCTGGTGAAGCATTTTCATGATCAAATGGATAGATGGACAAACAAAGAATTTGAAGAAGATTTAATGGAGACTATATAGGTTTATAAATGAAGTAATAAAATGGAAAGTTTGAAGGGGCCACATACTTCGAGAATATGATCAAGATATTGTCCATTGAAAACGGTGTTTACCTTACAACTCTGAACACTCGGATTTTCCTGGAAAATCTCTTAAAGATTTCTTGAAAAAAGCCATGGTCCACCTGTGCTGTGTGAGCAGAAGAGCTTAAATTGACTGTTCCATTATATGTATGTTCCATATGTAAATACCTGTTTTTTTCCTCTTTTCGCTCTCCACTTCTTCCATCCATATTTCCAAATCCATATTCTTATATTCCATAGGATAATTCAAATAATAATCTGTATATATTTACCATGTGTATATAATCTTTCTCCATTTTTACCCCTTTGTATATTTCCCACTTTCATAGGTTTCTCCGTCTTGTAACCCCAAGGAGAATCCTCTGTAAGACCTGTGTGTCTTAATAAAGGTTTGTGTGTGTGTGTTATTGTCTATTGATCATACTGAAGAGGATACACCTCTGAATAAAATGATTGGATAAGAAATAAGAAAAAGAATTGTTTTGATAATCTAATAAAAATATTTGGAATTAGAGGAATACTTTCTCACAGAACAGGCCGAAATGACATTCCATGATGACTGTATCAGAGATGACTGTGCTACATGATGATTTAAAAAATATACGGGTTTGACAGAAATATTTGATAGACACAAGCCAACTTATCCCAATCAAAATGAATGACTTAGAAGGGAAGATTTGACTGCGTACTTAGTATTTCTTTTCCTCCAATTTACCCAGATTATTCTATTTATTAGCTTGATTGTCTTAATTAAGTTTTCCTGTATATAAATTCCATATTACCATTATATGTAAATAACTTTTAAAATAATAATAATAACACTGTTTATTACTGGTACTATTACTGTTATTCCTGTATGTACCCTACATTTCTATATGCTTGGAGAATCCGTATAAGACTGAAAGGTCTTAATAAAGCTTTTTGTTGTTGTTGTATAATACGTAGTACAATAATGTTCGCAATAAGAGAGTGAATGAAAATATCATTAAATGTATACTGAGACACTATGAGAGGAAAAAAAGAAAACTGGTCAAGTTGGGGGGCTATATTCAATAGATTAAAACCTTTGTATAAATGTTTATTTACGAATATCTTTTGAAATGACTTTTCCAAAGGAATCAAGGAATTCTATAAATGAAAACAAGTCTCTACTTACAACAACAATAAAAGGTTTTATTAAGACCTCTTGGTCTTATACAAATTATCCAAGTAGAACAGGAATATAACAGTAATAGATTTGGATTCAAATTATACAAGAGAAGGAATCGCCTGACATCATCTTGAAGAAGGAACCAAAGTTAACGGTGACGTGTTTCTTTTATTAATGCTGTAAATTCGGCAAGCTTTCAGACTTTGATGTCCTTCAACAGGCAACTTTCCAAGAAACTTAAAGATGATTTTTTTTTCCTTCTTCCAGATAACAGTAATAGTAAAGATAATCAGCACAATGTTATTGACAATGTAACAAATAGGGAGGAAAAGAAAGAAAGGACTTGGTTTAAACTTATATGCAAGCAATCGAGAACAACCAGTTCCTTTTATTTAAAAATAATAATAAATAGTAATATTGACAGAAATTCAGATTAGTACAAGTGAAAGTGGAATATACAACAATGTATTATACATGATTATCAGGTATCTTTACAGTTTTATATATGAATGGATAAAGGATAGGAATATAAAGTATTAGGGGTTAATAAATGTGTTCATTCACCCAAGTTAGCAAGTCTCAGTTATTGAAGAATTCAAAAGCTATAAAGAAACCTTCTCGTGTCCCAAATACGCGAGCCGAGCCTGTTCTTGCTCTGGGAGGAAGAAACAGGAAATTTGACCAAGGATCTCAATAAGCTCTGGAATCAATTGCCCCCAGTTGATCCCACTGAAGTTGATGCCCTTTTGAGGTCTGAGAATTTTTTTGAGCCGATTGTTGTGTTGTCGAGAAAAACTACAAGAATAAAGTCTCTTTTGTTGTTTTGTTTGTCATTTCTCTAATTTATCTTCGTCTTACAGCATATCTGTCCATATTGATGTCTATTTAAATTTAATTGTCCATTTTTCGTCTATCCGCTCGTCTACATAGCCCTATTTATAAAACTTCCCATAATTTACGTCTCCTAGTTCATCATTCACACCTATCCGTCTTTCTGTGGTTACGTTTATTTGTTCGTACTTACGTTTTAGTATTTACATAATTACCGTATTCAAAGCTATCTGTCCATTTTAAGTATATATATGTCAATCTTCTCTCTATATATACGACATATATTTGAAAGAATTGGTTTTGACGAATTATCAAATCTTAAAAAAAAAATCCCCTTTTCATAAAGGATAGCAATCAAAAACTTTAATTAAGAAAAGTTTTAAAATATATTACATTATATCAGTGTTAACACTATAAATGAGGTTCTGAAAATATTTTCGAGAAAATTCTATTTATGTTCATTACAAAGCATTGCTTTTGCATTGTTCCATTTAAATGTTTACCGAAGTGTACTATTTCTTCACAGAAAGAAAAACATTAAAATTACTTTTGACCAAAAACCTCACGATCTAATTCCCTCTCTTGCAAGCCTTCATCAGCTATGCTCCAATAATTTTGTTTGGAAGATTTCTTTTTAGCGTGAAGTAAACTCCCGCGCGCGCTCTAGGCCTTTCACCTTTCGTCTGCTTCTCAATTCTATCGTCTGTCTGCCTTAGAGAAATTTGGCGGGAAAGTATTTGTGGTGACGCTGTCATTTATATTGTCGCGTGTAGAGGAAAGACAAACGTCTGGATGACAACGCATTTTTATTTTGCTAAGGTAATCGCAACTTATTTGCATAAAATGGAGGACATTTAAAAAAAGATGATAAATTAAGTGTGTGTTAATTATTCTGTGTGAAAAATTCCGATATTTCAACACAATATAGTACGCGTCATCTAAACATATCTCAATAATTATAGTAAACCGCATTTTCCTGATTAATCAGTAAAATGTAGACTATTATACTCATGAACAAAACTTGAGAAAATGGAAAGTCTTTAATGCTCCGGTCGTCTATTTTATTTATTTATTTTTATTTTGAAGATCAATTTTGTTCACACTTGATTATCTCGTGTGTCTTCAATAAAGTTAACTGTAATGTCTTTCAGAGTTATTGTCTGTGAATCCTGATATACATACTCTTCTCTTCTTTCTTATCTCCACACTGGGTGAAGTAGAATGCGTCTGCCTTTATCATTAAGACACTGGGAGCGCTACTCAGTAGCAGGCCGACTTAGCTAAAAAAAAAAAAAAATGGCCGCCTCTGACATGAGGTGCAGCCGCTACTAACATGGAGTACAAATGCAGCTCATCCTATATCCCTGGATTAGGAGCCCTTACAGGGTACTATCAGCCGGGCCAGCTGAGCCCAGGTTTTTTAATGAGCTTGTTACTGCTCCCCCTCCTCCTTTTTCATCCGGGCTTGGAACCGGCAAAGGCGGAGTTTGATATACATGGTAAAAGGCACAACTTCCTTAAGTTTTGTCCATGAGTGTATACTTCTAGTAAAATAAACAATACAGCAGTTTATAAGAAGAGAGAGAAAACAAATAAGGCTCAATAGAGCACTTAATATAAAAAATATATTTTTTCGGCTTTCGTGGAATTCTTTTTCAAAAATATTTAAAAAACTCCAAAAGACTGACATAGTTTTAGGAAAAGATACAGTCGGTTTGATCAACCTGGAGAGACTTACTAATATGTTTTATATATTAAAAATATATATCTCTATATGTGCATATTTCCCATATAACTTTGCATATTTTAATTCCTTTCTCCCTCTTTTTTTGTACTCCTTTTCTCCCTGGAGAATCTGGTTAGGAGAATAAAGGTGTCTTAATATAGAGGTATTTAGAGATCGATTGTGTTGCATACACGTTATATTCATATGCAAATTGTCATATTGGCCACAGAGGTTATTTTCATCGATGTGTTTCAGTGAATATTATCATCATATAGAAAATAAGTGAATTATTTTAAAAATGGGATAACAATTTAAAAACGTATTTTATAAAACAGTTGTAGCTTTTTGATAGATCTAATTGGTGCTACTACTGGTCTGGCTTACCTCTTTCCAATATTTTTTCGTATCACAATGCTAGTAGGATATTGTCACGCAAAATAATTATTGATGGAAAATTTGCCGGGAGGAAATTGATCCATAGAAGCATAGGGCGCCTCTCCCGTCAAAATAAACGTCAAAAACTGACGCCATCTATTGACCGTCGCCGCAACTAACGGCCTCGGGTCGGTGACAAAGCCACAACACCAGCTTTGGCAATAAATTCGGCCTAGCCACCTTGCCAGCAAAACACCTCTTTGGTAGATTGTAAAGATTCCATTAGATCCCGTGTGGATCTCATGGAATAAAGTCCGCCCTAGACTGATGAGGGCCATTAGCCCGAAACCATGGTCTCTAGGTGGACGCTTCTCAGTTTGCCAAAGCTGGAGTTGTGGCTTTGTCATCGACCCGAGGCCGTTAGTTGCGGCGACGGTCAATAGATGGCGTCAGTTTTTGACGTTTATTTTGACGGGAGAGGCGCCCTATGCTTCTATAGAATAATTATTGTAAATACTCTGCTATTAGTTTATCAATTAAAATCATACACTTTGGTTAGTAGCCCATAAAACCATATTCTCCCTCTCCCCCTTACCATTCTTGTAGATTATCTCTTGTAAAAGTTACTACGTTTTTGCATTCTATAGATTTTGGAAAAAAATAAGCTACATCATCCAATAATTTATTTAATTCACGAGTCACTGACTCGAGTCACAAACTCCGCCTTTGCCGATCCCAAGCCCGGATGAAAAAGGTGGAGGGGGAGCAGTAACAAGCTCATTAAAAAACCTGGGCTCAGCTGGCCCGGCTGATAGTACCCTGTAAGGGCTCCTAATCCAGGGATACAAGATGAGCAGCGTTTGTACTCCATTTTAGGAGCAGCTGCACATGGCGTCTGTTCCTCATGTTAGAGGGGGCCATTTCTTTTGGAGCTAAGTCGGTGGTCTGTTACTGAGTAGTGCTCCCAGTCTTAATGACAAAGGCAGACGCATTCTACTTCACACAGATCCTAATATGATTGAGTGGAGATAAGGAAGAAGAAGAACAAGTCACTGAAACGTTAAGAATTAAATATATTATTGGTTGTTGTGGCTTTATTTTTTACAAACCAACTTCCAACCAACAAATGATCTTCACAATCTATAGAATTTGTTGATACATAATTTTTAACTTTTGGAATATGCTTGTCTACTCTCTCTCTCTCTGCCGTGACAATATAATTGTTTGACTTAAAAAAAGAAGTAGAGCAAAAAGAAAAATGTACTTGATAGATGTGTACGCTATGTAATTCAATCAAGTTTACATATGTACATATGTATTTACATATACATTCGAATCTCAGATCAAGTTTGACGTCTACAAAACTGAGTCGTGTCTTTGATACAATATTTCTCGATTTAAGAGCAAGTCAACAACAACAACAAAAAGCCTTTATTTAGGGTCACTGACCCTATACAGGATTCACCAGAGGTATGCATATGAACAAAGCAGTGAGACAAAGGAAACGAGAGCAAGTCTGGAATCCAGAATTGATCTTAAATACTTCTTACAAATTTATCAAAAACTTTCGAATTCAAGTTTTTTAATTTTATTTTTCAAAATGGGAATGATAATAAAATTTATTTCTATGTTAATAAAATGAATATCAATCTGAGTTATTACCGTTTTTGTCTTAAATACGATCAAATTAAAATTACATTTTGAGAGAATATTGTAGCGAAATCTTTATATTTTATGAACAGATTATTAATTTTGATATTTATATCTTGTGCCACTCTCTATACTTCACTTATTGTGCTTCTCTTGTATTTTTAAAATTTTAGCTTGTGCCTTAAATTAAATTGCTGTGTCATCCTGAAGTTTGTCTTTCCCAATTTTCTACGTTACAATATAATAAAACTTAGCCTTATATACCAGATTATACGCTAGATATTATTTCCAACTAGAATTAGGATATCAGAATTATACATTGACACAGCAAAATCTTGGTCTTAAATTTCTTTCGGTATCAAATCGAGAATCGACACCAAAAGAAGAAGAAGAAAAGGCGGATTCTGACCCATTAATAAAACTATTTATTCTCAGACCAAGAAATGAGATTGAAACTGATTTATTATATATAAGGTTAAATACATAAAATGAATAAATAAGATTAATAATGATAGATATATTAATAAATATATATAAATAGATAAAATAATTGATAAATATGCATATATATAAATATATTAAAAATGGCATATCCTGACCAGGAGCACATGTGCTTTACAGAAGGCAGAGCGCCATCTGGTGGAACAGAAATCAACTAAACATTGATTTAGCCTGTTCCCTGATATTTGGCCAACCCAATCAAGAAATTGGGTTGGCCAAATATCAGGGAACAGGCTAAATCAATGTTTAGTTGATTTCTGTTCCACCAGATGGCGCTCTGCCTTCTGTAAAGCACATGTACTCCTGGTCAGGATATGCCATTTTTAATATTGATTTCAACACCTGATCTTTTTATCTTTTATTTTTTTTCTTTCGTTTTTAATATATAAATATATATACAAAGTCTTCATTGGTGGCGCCCACCGCGAGAAAGACTCCGCCACCGATGGACTGCGAGAGTTCTTTCCCACAGAGCAGGCAGGTCGAGGTGATGGTTGGCATTACCCAACTCAGACCAAGAAAGAGCTGTTACATTTAAAATTATATATTTTTATAAATAATATTTTTCATTGCAAAGAGAGTAAGGACAGTAGAAGTTTGTTTTATGTGTAAAAGAAACATTTGTGTTTTAGTGCTTCCATTCCCTACATATAGATAACGTGTTATTATTGCTTTATAACCATTTAAAATATTTATTAAAAAAAGAATAAGATATGCAGAGTAGAATTGGTTTAAATCAAAATGAGCATATACTGTACCTACATCACATAGTGGATGTCCCAGATTAACTCTTTTTACGACGCTTAACTGAAGTTTTTATGACCTAGCCCTAGGATGGTAAAACATTTTATACTAAACCTCTTCCTCCATTACTTCAAGCCTCAGGTATGTATTATATCAATGGAGATATCTTGTCCATGGAGCGGATCAGATCTGTCCATGCATCCTAATCACAATACTGGTCAACCGAGGTGCCTTGTCTGTATAGATGTCCTCTCTGGATTGAGGGCTGCCATATAGAGGGTTGCAAGGATGGCCCGGGCAACTGTTGCTCCATGGAAAGGGAGGTGCCATTGCCCCGTTAGTCAGCCACATTTCAGAATTCCCTGTAGGCCTTCACGGTTACCGTAGCGGCTCACGACACCGTACTACAGGGCAGTCTTGTGCTGCTTCTCCCGCCCGCCACGTAGAGGACTTCTGGGAAGGTATATCTGGGGTTAAATAGTTAATGACATGGAGTGGTATTATAAGGATCTAAATATATTTGGGGAACACGTGGTCCTGAGACCATCTTGATCTAGAATAAGCCTAAGTCCTAGTACCAGAAGTTTACAAATCTATAGATGAAGAGAGAATTTGATTGATTATTTCATAAATAATGTTTAAAATAAAAGCCTTTTTGACATCAATCATTTACCAATAGGTATAAATATCTTCAAGAGCGCATAGAAAGAAAGGAAGCAAATAGCACTTTCACAAAATGTTTTTATATATACAATATTAAAAATAAAGAAGGCATTTCTCCTGACCACAAGCACATGTGCTTTTTAGAAGGCAGAGCGTCATCTAGTGGAGAAAAAAATAAACTAAACGTTTATTTAGCTTGCTCCGTGATATTTGGCTTCCCATTTTTTTTCATATACAATATTGTGAGAAGAAAGTGAAGAGAATATTCGAGTAGTAACATCATGTCTCAAAGACCTGTGGATGTTCCAGGATATGGCTACCGCCATCTATCGGTTTACGAAAGTAAGACAATGATCGTCTAGACAGGTATCGCCATAAAGGCATTATCTATCTCGGCGGGAGTCTACTGCATGCCAAGTCTTTCTCTCTCTTATTAATCTTATTTTTTATATTTATTTATATATTGTATTTATCGATATAATATTATATAAACGATAAAGGTAGTTTCAATATCAATCTCTCTCTTTCTCCTCCGATATCAACCGGTTTTTGCCATTGTCAAATAAAACCTGCACCTTCTGATGGTCTACACCTAACATGGCATAGCCTGATAAAATTGAACCGAAGATGGTGAAACCGCTTTGAGGATTCTGCATAGAGGTGTCAAGCTTTCCTTACAATCTTCTTTCAATGCAGTAAGACCAGTAGAAATAGTTTGAGGCTAGAATAGATTTTTAGGGTATTAATATATAGGAGGTGGGTTGGTGCAGTTGTCGCTTATGGAGGTATACCAGCAGCTAGGCTCAATATTGGTGGGGACAGTTTTTTACTTGGATTCTCTTATTGCCCGCCCGCCTCAGTCTTGTCCAGCCCCACCTGTGAACAAATGGGGCTCTGGAACCTTCCTTGTAAGTGTAAAGTTGAACTGATTTTTACGTGTGAAGACAGATGTGGTGTACTTACTTACAGTACAAACTGTCACAACCCTATACGCACTATGATTATTATGGCCTGGTACTACATGTGTAGACATGTGGTGTACTTACAGTACAAGCTGTCACAACCCTCTACCCACCATGTTATCATGGCCTGGTACTACATGTGTAGACATGTGGTGTATTTACAGTACAAGCTGTCACAACCCTCTACCCACCATGTTATCATGGCCTGGTACTACATGTGTAGACATGTGGTGTACTTACAGTACAAGCTGTCACAACCCTCTACCCACCATGTTATCATGGCCTGGTACTACATGTGTAGACATGTGGTGTACTTACAGTACAAGCTGTCACAACCCTCTACCCACCATGTTATCATTGCCTGGTACTACATGTGTAGACATGTGGTGTACTTACAGTACAAGTTGTCACAACCCTCTACCCACCATGTTATCATGGCCTGGTACTACATGTGTAGACATGTGGTGTACTTACAGTACAAGCTGTCACAACCCTCTACCCACCATGTTATCATGGCCTGGTACTACATGTGTAGACATGTGGTGTACTTACAGTACAAGCTGTCACAACCCTCTACCCACCATGTTATCATGGCCTGGTACTACATGTGTAGACATGTGGTGTATTTACAGTACAAGCTGTCACAACCCTCTACCCACCATGTTATCATGGCCTGGTACTACATGTGTAGACATGTGGTGTATTTACAGTACAAGCTGTCACAACCCTCTACCCACCATGATTATCATGGCCTGGTACTACATGTGTAGACATTTGGTGTACTTACAGTACAAGCTGTCACAACCCTCTACCCACCATGATTATCATGGCCTGGTACTACATGTGTAGACATTTGGTGTACTTACAGTACAAGCTGTCACAACCCTCTACCCACCATGATTATCATGGCCTAATACTAAATCTGTATAATTGTTGTGTACTTACAGTACAAGCTTTCACAACCCACCATGATTATTATAGCCTGATACTACATGTGTGTGGTGTACTTACAGTACAAGCTTTCACAACCCTATACGAACTATGATTATCATAGCCTGATACTACATGTGTGTGGTGTACTTACAGTACAAGCTTTCACAACCCACCATGATTATCATAGCCTGATACTACATGTGTGTGGTGTACTTACAGTACAAGCTTTCACAACCCACCATGATTATTATAGCCTGATACTACATGTGTGTGGTGTACTTACAGTACAAGCTTTCACAACCCACCATGATTATCATAGCCTGATACTACATGTGTGTGGTGTACTTACAGTACAAGCTTTCACAACCCACCATGATTATCATAGCCTGATACTACATGTGTGTGGTGTACTTACAGTACAAGCTGTCACAACCCTATACGAACTATGATTATCATGGCCTGATACTACATGTGTGTGGTGTACTTACAGTACAAGCTTTCACAACCCACCATGATTATTATAGCCTGATACTACATGTGTGTGGTGTACTTACAGTACAAGCTGTCACAACCCTATACGAACTATGATTATCATAGCCTGATACTACATGTACTCTATTAGAATTGGTTAAATAAAAAGCGTAGCCCAAGTTAATATTACTTGAAGGAGTCTGAAAACTTTCACTTTCTATAAATCAACAATCTCTTCTAGACAATCCGTTTCTTCATAAATCATCCCACTCCACATAGCGACCTGTTTTTGGTGGCTACTCCTCTACATGGAAGTTTGTCCATTCAACCCCTGAGTGTAGGCATCGTCGGATGTATACAGACCACACGCTGTAAAGCATCAAACCTCCCTAAGCGACCACCTTTGTAAATACAAAATGACTTATCCAATCCAACCTCCAATAAGAGACCACCTTCTGGAGATTTCAGAAGTACCTACATATTTTTAGAGGTATTCTCGCACGAAAGGTTATATAAAACCCACTAAGATATAGTTATTATAGAAAACATATTTATATTAGAGATTAAAGCATCTTTAATAAATATAAAAATAAAGATTGAAAGAGTAGCGCTAAAAAACACATTTTAGTTTAGGAAGAAGATGAAGAATAGAGACCTAGGTCGAACAACTAAGTGAATTTGTAGATCTAGTAGTTGTATGCCGCGGCTTGAGAAAGACAACAGAAGAATCCGTCCACTTGAGAACGAACAATCGCTCCAAGGTCAGAATCACAAAGAACGGAAGTTGCTACTATGTCCTTGAAGAAGCCTCCCCGTCCACCGTTCATCAGGAGCGCTATGTACACCTTCGTTCAGGATTCCTCAAGGACTTCTTCAGACAGGTTTGAGCGGTCAGAACCTGACATCGGTTTCTTGAATTTTGATATTGATTTGAATGGAAAGTTCTCTCACCTTTCTAGGCAAAAAAAAAATCACAATTGAACCTCCCATAAGCGATTCATCTAATAAGCAACCACTTTCCTGAGCGTAAGCCTTTGTAAAATCAAAATAGCTTATCCTGATATAGCATAACCTCCAGGATAGACCAGAGTATTCATGGTTTTTTGGGCCGTGGCCTCTCTCATGGAATGTTCTACTTAATCTCTGGATACTTCTTGGTGGCTCGAGAGTCAACCCCAAATCATATGGGTCACCCCAAACAATTTATTCTATGTAAATCTCTCTCTTTGTGTGTGCCTTAGAATATTTTATATATGGATCTCGTATCTTGTTTCTGCGCTCTGATAGAAAGGATTCCTGTACACAATCTTGGCTCTGGCAAGACATGTTGTGGTCAGTGGTCAAAATTACGCGATATCTATCTATTTTACCGAATTTCTGACAGAAAACATAACTATTATAAATAAAGACTGTAATTCCTTCATTTAGCCTACATTTTTGTGTGCTTGAAGAATCTGTATAAGACTAAAAGGTCTTAATAAAGCTTTTTGTTGTTGTTGTTGCATACATAACTTTAATATACTATCATCCAAAAGACAACAAGAAGGAGAAGTAAAAAGAGAAGTTTTAGGCATATAAAATATTTACTCTTATCAAGTTTTTTGCTGAGCTTACCCTGAGGAGAAACCCAGTGTTTAACCATGTGAATCAACGGGCATTCAACCATGATACAGAAGACATGGTAATGTATTATACAAAACATGGGCCTTCCTTGGTTACTAATGTATAGGCGGAACTTTAAGTTCTTTTCCTGAAAAGAAATAGGAAAAGAGGTATTCAGCCTTTCTTACGGTAGTGTAGTACTGGAGAATATTATGTAATATTATACATCTATATAGATGTATATAGACTCTGTACTTTTCAGAACATGTATAAACAGGTATTTTTATAATACCCAGTTTACAACAAACCATGGGATTTTAAAGGGATTTTTTATCAAAAATTAGAGCGGTTGAAGACTCTAGCTGTCATTGTGGCAACGAATTCTAGGACTCGAGACACCTACTGCTGGAATGCCCCACTCTTCTTCACCGCTAGATAACAGACAATAAATAATGTTGTAGATCTATATCAATTTGTAAATAGCAGATAGAATTATCATAGATTTAACTATTTTTGTAAATATATTTATGATTATATCTTTCTAACCTGAAAGGTTCAGGTTCCTAATATATATTATTGTTTTTTTATTTTTAATTACTTTTTCTTGTATAATATGTTTATAACTGTTTCTGTTAAAAAAATGTAAATCGACGCAATTATCCCTTGCAGGGATATCGCGTTTTGTGTGTTGAAATAAAATAAAATGTATAAACAGGAGACAATATGGGTGAGTTTCACACTGGAAGTTACTGTCATAACTCTATTGGAAAATTATTATACCAAGTTTTCTCCTGTAGAAGGGCGTTTTTGCCCGAAAGCTAGAGAATAAATATGTTTTTGAAAATATACTTTTCCCTTGAGGCCTGATATTTTTACTTAATATTGAGACAAGGGGTTATTTTATTGAAAAGTCATTAAACTTACATTGAAATTTTGGCTGCGAATTTGGAAGATGGAAAATAATAGATTGCCACATGCTTACTTGTCCTACCATCTCTTCTAAAGAAGGAATCAGCTGGGTAGAAACAGAAGAACCTATCATGAGAGATCATTGATATATAGCTAGCAATAAATATGTATATATATGTTTCTGTGAAAATGTTAATCTGCAAGACGCAGGTTATCATCATCCCCTTTTGATTTATTTTTGTCATTTTTGGCGGTTTGCAAAATAAACAACAAAAGATGTATCAGACATTATAAAGACAATAAAGATTTTCTGATAATAAGAAGGTACAAAGATATTGCAATCATAGCCCTCCAGAACAAGAAAACTTCTGGCTTCTTCTTAAAATGATCATTCATCGATGGTTGGATTGGAGCAGGTCATTTTGGATTCTGTAAAAGTGGTTGGGAGGTGGCCGCTCATCACATATTATATGTATATCATTTATTATAGTACACAGCATTCATAGAGAATATCCCAAGAAAAAAATCTGCATCATTAATTGGACTTCCACTGGAATTCATCGATCCGTTATACATTTGCTGATTATGTATCATCATATATGGCGTTTTAAAAATATTTTTGGATACAAAGTGTTGATTTTTATGTGTGTAGATGTCGGTGGACGAGTGATAAAAACTGTCGATTTTGGACAGCTACGACCCAGGATCGAATCTGAAAGAAAAAAATTGCTCCCATGGCCACCGATTCTTGCAAAAAGTCTAACGCCACCAATGAGTGCGAATAACCAAACGGGGCTTCGGCATATTTATAAGTACAAATATCGAACTGCTTTCTACAAATGTGTGTACATGTTGTGCACTTACAGTAAAATCAGTCCCACTATAATTATCATAGCCTGTACCACGTGTACTAAGGATGCTAATAATAAAAACAAATACATGCTAAGATAGAGCTAAATCGCATCTGAAATGGCAAAGTAAATTTCGAGTGTTTTTCGGAGGACCAAAAACTTCCATTTATAGATAGACACATTGATTAACACTCACTCTATTTATGTAATTCAACTTTACCCTATATACCTTTAGTACCTGGTATTAAAAAACATTTTTTTTTCATAATGATAAAAATGTGTTGAGCAAAACGGACACACCACATACATAAACATATTTACACATATGAAAATTAAGGAATATATAAGTAAAACGTTATATTTACAGAGTATTAATTTTAAAATAATCTGAGAGAGAGATAATGCAGTGTTACCGGATATAAAGTATTTGTATGAAGCAATCATCAATCAAAAGATCAAAGTGTGTGTATCGTAGCTTCCTGTTATGTCCACCAGGGGATACAATGGTACATTAATCTTGTGTTCCATACTTGGTTGCGTGTTTGTGGTCACGTTGCTTGGACTTCCTAGGCAGCGATACCAGCTACTTTATTTATTGCCTTAGTTATCTAGGATTCAATTGTGAATTTACTTTTTTGTTTTGTTTGTAAGAAATTAAAAATACCTCTATAACCTATGTAAAATATACCAATATAAACACAACTACAGTAGAACCTCTATTATAAGTCGGTGGATGAAAGGGTAACACGCTCGATTCCCGACAGTCATGAACCGGGATTGAATCCCGCGTTAAAAATTGTTTAATATGTGAATAACCTTCAAATGTTATCATGAACTAGGTTGCTCTTGCTGAGCGGTACCTATTAATGTGATTTGAACCAGAGTAGAACCTCTCTGTAAAGGACACCTAGTTGCAGAGCTAAAGTGTCTTTTATAGAGAAGTGTCCTCTTACCGGAGAAATGCTTAATAGTAAAAATGGTAATTTTGCAAATAAAAACTGTCCTTTATAGAGAGGTGTCCTCTAGCGTGAGTGTCCTCTTATGGAGGTTCTACTGTATTACCTAGATATACAATATTATATCGGAATTAAATTTGAGCTCTATATTTACATATTTACCATATGAATTTGTGTATTCGAATTTATTTCACAATGTTTTTCCCCCCACTCATTGCTGTATATCTCTCTAGTAAATATGTAAATAAGAGTAAGGTCTTTAAAAAGGTATTGATTGGGATTGTCTATAGGAAATTATTTACACTTATGGACAAAACTTAAGGAATTTGTACCTTTTAGCATGTATATCGGGATTCAGACAATAACTCTGAAAGATATTACAGTGACCTTTATTGAAGACTTACAAACAAAACTTGAGGAATTTGTACCTTTTAGCATGTATATCGGGATTCTGACAATAACTCTGAAAGATATTACAGTGACCTTTATTGAAGACTTACAAACAAACCTTATGGAAGATGTACCTTTTGGCATGTATATCGGAATTCAGACAATAACTCTGAAAGATATTACAGTGACCTTTATTGAAGACTTACAAACAAAACTTAAGGAAGTTGTATCTTTTAGCGTGTATATCGGGATTCAGACAATAACTCTGAAAGATATTACAGTGACCTTTATTGAAGACTTACAAACAAAACTTAAGGAAGTTGTACCTTTTAGCATGTATATCGGGATTCAGACAATAACTCTGAAAGATATTACAGTGACCTTTATTGAAGACTTACAAACAAAACTTAAGGAAGTTGTACCTTTTAGCATGTATATCGGGATTCAGACAATGACTTTGAAAGATATTACAGTGACCTTTATTGAAGACTTACAAACAAAACTTAAGGAAGTTGTACCTTTTAGCGTGTATATCGGGATTCAGACAATAACTCTGAAAGATATTACAGTGACCTTTATTGAAGACTTACAAACAAAACTTAAGTAAGTTGTACCTTTTAGCATGTATATCGGGATTCAAACGATAACTCTGAAAGATATTACAGTGGACCTTTATTGAAGACTTACAAACAAAACTTATGGAAGATGTACCTTTTAGCATGTATATCGGGATTCAGACAATGACTTTGAAAGATATTACAGTGACCTTTATTGAAGACTTACAAACAAAACTTAAGGAAGTTGTACCTTTTAGCGTGTATATCGGGATTGAGACAATAACTTTGAAAGATATTACAGTGACCTTTATTGAAGACTTACAAACAAAACTTAAGGAAGTTGTACCTTTTAGCGTGTATGTCGGGATTGAGACAATAACTCTGAAAGATATTACAGTGACCTTTATTGAAGACTTACAAACAAAACTTAAGGAAGTTGTACCTTTTAGCATGTATATCGGGATTCAGACAATAACTCTGAAAGATATTACAGTGACCTTCATTGAATATACACGAGATAACAAAGTATCAACAAAATTTCCTCTGTCTTCTTCAAAAAAAACAATTTTCCATATAAAGCAATTTCTTGATGTTCTTATTGCGAAGAGAAGAGTATTGCGATGGCTTATTTGGGATGAAACCTCCCCGCAGTTTCGCAAGAATCTTTTAAATCAAAAGTTCACGGAATATAAAAAGTAGTTTGTTTTTAGAATCACTATGAGTTAGGCAATTAAAAAAAATTAAAATAACAAGAATAAATGCATTTATAAAATATAAAATAAAAATATAAACAGTATTTCTTTATTAAGAACGTATTGCTAGTATTTTTATTTTATATTTTATACTTTATAGCGATCTTATCTTTATAGATTTATACACAATGAAAATACTCATTATGTACTTTGTGTGTGATAGTGTTGGATAAAATGGAATCATGATTACAACCGGTGTGTTATTGTCGATTGTTCACCAATTTCTTCCAAAACGAAATATAATGGGAAAATATTTGGTAGATTTGGAGCACAAAGATAAAAAAAAGATGTTCAACGAATATATTGTGATTCTAAAATAATAAAAAAAGTTAGAGAACAAAAAAAAAAGCAGCTGGGGTTTAAAAATGTTGGTCCCCCTGCACCTATCAATCAGAAGGAATTTCAACAGAATTAATCATAGAAGACTACGCTGTGGGTAGCAGGTGGAATTCGAACAGGTGGGAAGGAGGCGTAGGAAATGTCAACATTCGAGGTCCCTCCAGGTGTCTCTGACTTCTTTTTAACGATTAGTTTTTTTACAACACACACATATATATAGCTTTGCTTGAAATAGCGCATTCCCTACAAACACGTCATCATATAAATACCTTGTCTATCTGTCAGTCTACGCGGTTCCATTTAGCAGCCTGTTGAAATTCAAGAGGAGATTTTTGAAACGATTGCTTATAAGAAAAGATAAAAAGCTGACAGCGAAGAGTTTCTTTAATAAATGGTAAACCCAATGTATTAGCTTTTCACAAATTTTGGGAAAAAAGCACAGACAATAGACGCAATATAGATGATGATTCAAATTTAAAGAAATTTCGATCATATTCTCCACTTTCTGTAAATAACTGAAATTTTACTTTTGTTTATTCTTCTGGTGGAGAATTCTGTATGGGACGATTGTCCCATTTGTTGTTGTTTCTTCAACTTGACGAGCTTTCGGATAATAACGTCCTTCGACAAGCTGGATACGAAGGACGTCCGAAAAAGCTTTTACCTTTTATTAAAGAAATTCTTCGGCGTCAGCTTTTTTAACTCTTCTTCTAGAGCTAGGCGATTCCTCCTATTGTAGCGATTGCTAATGGCGTCAATAATTTCTAGTGTCTATCTCCGACCATCTTGAAGTTGCGTGTTAAAAAAACTATCAAATTGGTTATTAACTGGGATACTGTGATTATTCATCTGAATAAGAACCACTTTCTTCCTCTAGAAGAGAATATCTACTTTTTCACTTATCTTAATCAATCTGTCACATTCAGAGGAGGCCTAGATAAAGTAGGGAAACACATTGAAATATCAAAGAAACAAACATCATGGTGAAATTAATAGCGTTTCATCCACTTAGAGTAATACATACTGAATAGTGTAAGTTTAACACTTCTTAGACTGCTGTGTTATATTGTATAGAGACATCACTTGAGACACGTGCCACACATGGACTCTCACAACCACAGGTTTACATTAGAACATTCAATTGTAAGCACTTAGTGAACACATAATATAGATGTGCTTGCTAAACAGGCCGTCTAACCTAACTCGACCTGACTTAATCCAACTTGAAGGTAATTTAATATGTTTAAAATTGGTTGAGTTATCTCACCACATAATATTAATATCTTTTATAAAACTAGATTACATATTACATACCATCCTGTGTTTACTTTTTATATGTATTGATACTCTATTACACACCAATATATTTCTATAAAATTTATATTACTTGTGATTTTCACACAAAAAAAAGTTTTCTATATACACATATATTTAAAAACTACAAAGATTTCTCACAATGAGGTTTTATTATAAAACTAGTAGAAAAGCCCGTCCAAGGACGGGATCGGCTAGAGCAGGTGGATTCCTAATTTTATTTCTCACATTCCTTTTTGATACTTAATAATATGTAATCGGAAGCGTTCGAGGTAAAATAACGTTCATGGTCCGTCAGGGATCGATCCCCTTCCGAGCGTTGCAACATTTTACCTTTCGGGTCATTTTATTGATATTTTTTTAATTAACATTTTTACTTTAAAAGAGGTGAACTTACAATTAATAAATTTCTTTGTAAACAAATTAATAATTAATGACATAGCATATAAGGTCTGTGATGGACAAATTGTAGATGCCAATGGACATTCATTGTAGCAAGCAGTTAGGAAACAATCACTTGTAAATAGTCAACCCAACGATACCTTTTCACTGACCTGCTGGAACGTTAACGGGCTGTATAGACTCAATTCAGTTTTTCCTCTTCTTTATAGTCACTTAGAGAGATACGAAATATTTGCTTTGACCGAAACCTGGTGTGACCATCACTTAAAAAACGGCCCCAGAGGATTCCACTTATTCGAATCACTGGCAACTAGAAGCTCCAAACTGGGAAGATGCTCGGGTGGAATAATAGTAGGAATTAAAAATAAACTAAAAACTATGTTGGAGAAAGTCGTTGTAGAGCATAATTGGATATCTATACCTTTCAAGCGTTGTTTCAACATACAAATTTGTTATATATTTACATATATTTCTCCAAACGAATCTCAACTGTCAAACTTCATTACTTTATCCAAACATGTCGAAGATAGGTTGGCTAACGGCTATGAAATAGTTCTAGCGGGTGACATAAACATCCGTACCGGCACCTATGGATACCTACACAACCCACTAGAACGTCCCTTACTTCTTTCACCTGAACGCAAATCTAGAGACCCAGTGCTTTCCAAACATTGGGAACAACTCATAAACTTCCTAGATAATAATCTACTGACAATAATTAATGGCAGAACTATAAGTGACAAAACTGGAAACTGCACATTTATCTCAAGTCGTGGCTCATCTGTTGTCGATTATTTTATTGTCTCATATTCCCTGCTGGAGCACGTTGTTGACCTCAAAGTAGATAATAACCCATACTCGGACCACCTTCCACTAACAATAAACATGTCTAACTTATCTAATCTCAAACGAACGAAAGAAACCGTCTATCCCTGCTTTGAAAGATACAGATGGGCACCTGATAACACATCCCTCTTTTCGCAGAATCTTGACAACAATCAAGTCTCTACAGACCAGAATCTTGACAGCCTAGTTAATACATTTTCTAAACAAATACTAAACGCAATGCTTGCTGCAGATATGCGCATTAAGGTCAGACCTGGCCGCCCAAAATCGAAACCCTGGTATAGCAGGGAATGCTATTTAGCCAAAAAATCTGCTAAGGCAAGCCTCACAACCTTTAAGGAAACGAACACTGACGTAGACCGCAATATTTATGTCTCAAATAGGAAAAGGTACACGACCTTAATAAACTTCAACAAGAAAAAATATCTTCAGGAAAAACAAGAACTTCTTAAAAATGCCCGTGACTCCGCAAACTTTTGGAAAACTATAGCTACCTTGAAAGACAAAAGCTATATACAAGGAAATATAACAATTTTAGAGTGGCAATGCTTTTACAACAAACTGCTCTCTGCTGAAACGACGATAGGAAGCGACCTATCTACTCTCTCACGAATTGATCCTGAACTCTACTGTGAAATCTCCATAACAGAAATAACTAGAGAAATCTCCAGTCTGGCAAATGAAAAAGCTTGTGGCGCTGACGAAATTCCGAATGAAGCATTAAAGACCCTACCTTTCGAACACCTTGTTACTCTAAAAAATATATTCAACAGAATCATTAATTCTGGTTCATATCCCTTAATATGGTCTAAATCTATCATCCATCCTATTTTTAAAAGCGGTGACCGGGATAATCCATCAAACTACCGCGGAATTGCCCTTATTAGTAATCTGTCAAAACTTTTCACATCAATACTAAAATCGCGATTACGCAACTGGATTGAAGGTAGATCAATTATTCCAGAAAACCAGGCCGGATTCAGAAAAGGCTACTCCTGTCAAGATCACATATTCACACTGTTGTCCTTGATACAGCTGACTCTCAGACGTAAAAGAAGAAAACTCTATGCTTTTTTTGTGGACCTAAAAAAGGCTTTTGACACTGTTCCCCACTCACTTCTGTGGTCAAAATTGGGTGAATTAGGTCTGGATTTCCGCTTTGTTAACCTTATCAGGAACTACTTCGAACAAATGACAACGACGGTGAGATGGAATGGACTATTTACTGAACCCATCAAAATCCGATCGGGAGTGTTACAAGGAGAACCCTTATCACCCTATCTATTTATACTCTTTGTAACTGATTTAATCAACATTTTTAATGACTCTACTCTACCAGGCATATACCTCCCTAATTTTGGAACGGTCCACCTTCTGATGTATGCCGACGACATAATTCTCATAGGAGAATCAAAAATCAATCTACAAATAAAAATCAACATGTTGAAAAAATACTTCGAAACAAATCATCTAACCCTGAACGAATCAAAATCCAAGATAATGGTTTTCCGAAATGGTGGCCGCCCTGCAAAATCGGACAAATGGTTCTGGGGAGACCAACTGTTGACAGTGACATCGAAATATCTCTATCTTGGCTATCCCCTCACAACAACAATCTCGTTTAGTCAAGTGGCTTCATACTTTAAAGGCAAAGCGCTTGCAGCTACCGGCGAAGTATGGAAAATTATGGAGAAATCCAGGTTGAATTCATTTGGTTCATCAATGAAACTATTAGACTCGATTATCCTGTCAACTCTGCTGTATTCTGCTCCAATTTGGGCAAACGAAAAGTACAAAATCTTGGACCAAATTCAGAATAACTATCTCCGACGACTATTGAACTTGCCGAGTAACACACCAGGCTACATACTACGCATGGAAACCGGACGCTTCTCACTAGGAGTCACAGCAACCAAACTAATTCTAAAGTTCTGGTTAAGAATATTAAAAATGGAAAAATCCAGATTGCCCGCAATCTGTCTAGCCCAATTATGGGAAACGTCCACTCTGACGAATGCCTTTATAGGTTTTACAGAAAATTTAATGAATATCCTAAACTCAACTGGATTCATGTGGTTAAAGAATTGTTCAGACCCCAATATTCTACAGAAAGCAATACCTCAAATTATCAGAATCACTATAGAACAGTCTATCCAAACCGACCAATCAAGAATAACCAATTCGAAGCTACACACACACTACAAATATTTACATAAAACATTCGCAGCAGAGAACTATCTACTAAGTGAACTCCCACTGCCGGCTAAACGCCTCATTGCGCAATTGAGAATTCTATTTGTTTTATATCGAGAAGACCATATAAAATATCTAAGGACAGAAGACTTGTATTGCCAACTATGCAAAAATAGAACCGAAAATGAATTAGAACATTATATATTTGAATGCATGCCTCTTGACACGGAAAGAAAAATACTCTTCTCTAAGATAGGCCATACACACTTCACATTATATTCTTTATTATCCAACTTTATAGACAATAGTTCAGTAGCTCTAAATCTATATAACTTCCATAAAAATGCTGTAAAAAAGAAAGACTTAACCGAACATTCAAACATACCAAAAATTTCTGTTTGATAAGAAAGACAGAACCAACATCCAATTATTTGTTTAGGCAGATACGATAAGTTAACAATGATAAAACGGTGTTTACCTTACAACCCTGAACACGAGGATTTCCTGGGAAATCTCTTAAAGATTTCTTAAAAAATACATGGCCCACCTGCGCTGTTCCATCTTGTTCCATATGTAAATACCTGTTTTCTTTCCTCTTTTCGCTCTCCACTTCTCCCATCCATATTTCCAAAAAAATTTTTTTTTTTTTTCTCTTTTTTTGATTTTTTTTTATTCTTCTTACTTTTTATTCTTTCTTATAATCTGTATATATTTACCAAATGTATATAATCTTTCTCCATTTTTTATTTCCCACTTTCATAGGTTCCTCCGTTTTGTAACCCCAAGGAGACCTGTGTGTCTTAATAAAGGCTTTTGTGTGTGAAAAAAAAAAAAAAAAAAAAAAAAAAAAAAAAAAAAAATTTCTTTGTAAACAACATTTTTGGTGAAGCAAGCTGAACTATTTTCAAGAAGCCTTCCTTGCTTGCTTCCGTGTATTATTTTTATTTTAACACACTAAGAGCTTTTCACCCTAGAAAAAGCAACATATAACTGACCATGGCTAAAAACTGGTTCAGGTAAATAGATGCCAACCATTTCAAGGGTTTGGCCTTGTGATTTATTTATTGTCATAGCGAAGGCTAATTTTACAGGGAACTGTCCCCTTCTGAGAATGAAAGGAATCTCAGAATGTATTGGGGCCAAGTAAACTCTCGGAATAAATACAGATTGATCTACTGCAGTGCCAGTCCGAACTTTTGCAATAATTAAATTAGGTAACAATTTAGTTACTACTAATCTCGTCCCGTTACAAAGACCTCGCTTTGTGTTTAAGTTTCGAAGAAGCATTATGATTGCTCCAACTTATAGCTTCAGCTTATGAAGTGGCATTCCCGAAGGGTTAAGGCTGTTGAGAAATACCGGCGGATAGCTCTCATTATCTTCAGGTGTCGCATCATCTATTGAGTCTGAGCTGAAATATGTTATGGAGTCACCTTCAAGGATATCTAAAACTCGGTTGTTGATATCATCAACATCCACATTTCTGGGACAAAGTATAGCCTTATCGGTATACTGTTCAAAGTCAGAAGGAAGCAATTTATCTCCATAAATTTCTTTGACTAAATCGCCATTTCCAAGCTTTAAAAGCCAGGCACTAAACTCTGGGTCAATTGACCTAATATTATTGTCTAATTTCAAAATATTAAATTTTTTCCATAGAGGATGAAATTTAATACTTGAATCTACAATTGCAGCTTGAGTTCCATGTGGAACAACAGGCAAAGTCTGTCGGAAGTCCCCTCCAAAGACAATGGTTTTACCACCAAGTGGTTTTTCATTTTGCATGATTTCTTTCAAGAGATTATTAATGCATCTAAGAGCATCTTTTGGTGCCATGGTAGCTTCATCATAAATAATGACATTTGCATGATCATCATTGCAACATGATCATCATTTTCAGGATGCAAGGCACCTGAGCGGTGATAAATCTGTCCGTTGATTCGGAAACAATAGGGCCCATATCCAGGAGGAGGTGCAAGGTTTGCTCCCATTGAAGCGAATGCTAGGGCACTGTTGACGGAACGGATGTTTTCCATGAAGTTCTTTGAAAGTTGATGCTTTCCAGTCATTAAACTTTCAAGTAGTTCAGAGGTTTGAATCGGTTCAAGTTCGACTTTTCCTTTGGAACAGCATTTATGAAAAGTTTTACTGTATGTCGTTTGTTCCAATTCGAAATACTTTGCTCTACATTTTGGGCAAACTTGATCAAGTTGGCCACAAAGGTGCAGGGGAATTTGATCTTCCTCGAAACATGTCCCTGTTGGCAAAGGTAGATTATCTCCCTGTCGAATTCTTTGCATCCTCAGCCTACTGTTTTCCCTTTGAAGGGCTCTTTGATTTTCGCTCATATTCATTCGGTATTGCCGTTGTTGTTCATTATGCCGTTCTCTTACGGGTGAATTTAAACGTCTTTGTCGCTGCTGTTCAATACGACGTTGCTTTGCTTCGATGGCCTCAACAATAGAAAGGGCTCTTTTAGGAGACATTGTTTATAAAAATAAAATAATCAAGCTAAATTAAAAAAATAAAATTATTTAAAAAATATTATTCCTCAAATATTCACCGAATAAATTGCCGAAAGCAAAAAATGACTAATAAGGTCAGAATAGAATAAAATAAAGGATGAAAACAAAAACCAAACAGACCTACAGCCGGCCACGTCACTTAACTACGTAACTTGAATACGTGACACAGAATGGACCAATCCTATTCGGCTTTAACGAACAAACGCTTTATTATATGTGATGCTAGCTTTGAAGTGATATTCGCTCTACAACAGGCTTAATTAAAAAAAACATCGACTATTTCGTACAAGAAGTGGTTACAAATATATGCCCGCAGCTCGTAAATTTACCTTGAATCATGAATATACACGCGCATATATTCTTCTTCTTTCTTATCTCCACTCAATCATATTAGGGTATCAAGCTTGACAACCATCATTACTGGGTGAGGTAGAATGCGTCTGCCTTTGTCATTAAGACTGGGAGCACTACTCAGTGGCAGGCCGACTTAACTCCAAAAGAAATGGCCGCCTCTGACATGAGGAACAGACACCATGTGCAGCCGCTCCTAACAATGGAGTACAAATGCTGCTCATCTTGTATCCCTGGATTAGGAGCCCTTACAGGGTACTATCAGCCTACTATTTAGCGAGTTTGTTACTGCTCCCCTTCCTCCTTTTTCATCCGGGCTTGGGACCGGCAAAGGCGGAGTTCAGCGCATATATTTATTATTTATACTTTAAAATATGAGATTTCATATAGTGTATTCATAACTTTAATAAAGCTGATAAATATATCTATCAATACTTACAACATGCAATACCACAATCCACAGTACGATCCAATGATAGAAGTTACAAACGAGATGAAGATATTCTCCCAAACGATATGTTTACTTGAGTTTAGTTTCTCCCCTAACAAAATATTATTACAACATTTACCCGCTTTCATAAAAATAGGATAATAACACCAATCATTTATATTTTATATTATTATTATTATTGTTAATAATACATGAATAATTATTTAAAATACCATAAATTATAAAAAAATATTTTGTCAGCCCTATGTTTCAACATAATACCAAAAATAAATAATAAATACTATATTTATTCATGAAATATTATTTTTTTTTTAAATAGGAATGTGATATATTTTTTATAACAATGGGGAAAAAATTTTAGTTAGAAAAATTCTATTTTTCCATTATACGAGTATAATGACCATCTCTCTCTCCGTAATTATTTTTTTAAATATACATTTTAAATTAATATAATCTAAATTATAAAGAAAAATATAATTTATATATATTTTCTTAGTAAATGAAACTGTTAGAAATGTGAAATTTATAGAGTCGCTGTTTCATCCCAAGTCGACCTTTGGCACATGTACACTGCGGCGGCGCCACCTGCTACCATGTGTGACGTCACTACCTACCCCTCCTCCCTTTTCCTGCCTGCTGCTGGCTGATTACAACTGTCATTCTATCCCTCTTTTGATTTTTCTCTAAACTTGTATAACCAATAAATCAATTGGCACTCTGCTTTAACGAGTCATTCGTTAATATTTCCAATAGAAACAAAAATGATTTTTAAAAAATCATAGTATATATATTGCAATATTTATAATTTGAAGAAAAAAATATTCATTGATATATCGTAATATTTTCATTGAAATTTGACCATGGGAAAGGTCCGATTGGTAATAGCAACAAAGCAATTAATTATCCTTCTAATGTGTATGATAAAATAAGAAATAAAATAAGCTCATTGAACAAAAAAAAAAATTAACGAAACAACAAAATATATAATATAAGAATGATAATGAATACAAACATATTTCCTTTACAAATTGAAAATACATGAGGAATTATGATACCAATTTTGATATAGTTCAATATTTAATGATTACAAGAAAATACTGGCGCAAATTTAGAAGGAAGAAAGAAGTAATACAAAAATATATTAGGACAATATTACAAACTTTATGTTATGAATTTATACAGCAATATGTTGAAGAATGCAGGTAAGAATTCTTATGATCATCCTGACAATCATACAGATGACAGTTCAATGATGAATCCAACTCTTGTATCAATGGTAGATGAGATATAGCCACGTTTGAAGTGTAAAAGGGAGATCAAGAGGAACGTGGTGAGTTTCTTTATTGAGAGGTATACAAGCTTTCGGACGTCACCCGTCCTTCATCAGGTGTCGCCTCTCCATTGATGTGGGCCACAATGTCAGCTGGACAGACCAAGCTTCTTGATCACCAAATCTTGATACACCATCAGACAAAAGTTGGATAACTATCACGTGATGTGAATTGGCCCAATTGATCGGTTGGATTGATAGAGATCACCATAATGCTAGTTGAGCTTCTTTTAACCCAATCTTAATATTTTAAAATCTGTTCCACATATTTCTACACTAAATTTATATAACTTTGGCCATCACATATGCTGAGATAACAACAGTTACCAAGATAGTAGAAGCTCTAACTCAGCTCTGTTATATTTAAGGAAGGAAAAGCTCCATATCCAGGCAAGTGGATTTAAATTGAAACGTAGTACTATTCTGATGACAGAGCTACATAAAAACAATTAAAAGTTTATAATATATTTTAAAAGTGTGATTAGCAATCTAAGCTACAACTGGCCATAAAAAAGCATCACCTAGAAATATCTAAGTAATTTTTTTGAAAATTGGTGAGCTATATAATGGTAAATATAGTTGATTGAAATAATCTTCTTCTTCTTTCTTATCTCCACTCAATCATATCAGGGTATCAAGCTTGTAAAACTTGAGAATTGACAATCATCATGACTGGGTGAAGTAGAATGCGTCTGCCATTGTCATTAAGACTGGGAACACTACTCAGTGGCAGGCCGACTTAGCTCCAAAAGAAATGGCCGCCTCTGACATGAGGAACAGACACCATGTGCAGCCGCTCCTAACATGGAGTACAAACGCTGCTCATCCTGTATCCCTGGATTAGGAGCCCTTACAGGGTACTATCAGCCGGGCCAGCTGAGCCCAGTTTTTTAGCGAGCTTGTTACTGCTCCCCCTCCTCCTTTTTCATCCGGGCTTGGGACCGGCAAAGGCGGAGTTGGTTGAAATAATGAAAAAGGGATGTTAATTTATTGAGATACACAGCTTTTTATTAATATTTGGTGTGTTCTCCTTTGGCACGTATACAAGCTGTTACAAGGTGAGACATACTGTCATACAGTGTTTTATGGATTCTTCAGGGATGCTAGACCAAGCTATTTCAATTTTTTTTTGCTGAAGCTGTTGAAGATTACTTCACTGTAGAGATTGCCCAATTTTTCTCACCTTTATGTTCCATGCATGTTCAATTGGGGTAAGTTCTGGGGAACATGCGGGTCAGGGAAGGATGCCAACATTTTGAAGGAAAGCTAGTGGTATGTTAGCTGTTTATTTTCGGGCTTTATCTTGTTGGAAATGACATTGTTAGTCTGCTCAAGAAATGGTAACACAACAGGTTGCAACATATCTGCAATGTATAGCTGAGAAGTCATTGTGCCTTGAATAAAGACTAATTAAGTCCTACTATCATAGCTGATGCCACCCCACACCATGAAGCCAGGGGTTCTTGTTGTATGACTTTCAATAATACAGTTCCTATGAAACTTTCTTGGGCCTACGTCCAACATGTATCCTACCGTCATGAAACTCCAAACTGGATTCATCAGAAAAAATGACAGAATGCCATTCTTGAGTCCAAAGACGTCTCTCTTTACACCAGCTGTGTCTGGCAGAGAGTGGAATTCTTGATAAAGACCGGCGACTACGGAGTTCTGCTTCAATAGACTGTAGTTATTAATGGTGTTCAGAGATGGTCCATTCTGCACATGTAGAGATGTATTGGTACAGTTGTTGTCTGCTACAACCATCCTTCGAATCCTCCTCTTGAACTTTTCTCTTCATCTGACCACTGAGACCAAATCCTTACAACAGTATTTTGATTGCAGCGCCTATTTTCATACTTTTTCTCTAAATTTTTTCTCTAGTCGGAATTTCGCCTTCTCTGAGGACTATTCCGCCTCATCAGAAATTTGCTTACATTTCGCACTTTTTTCGTCTTGGCATTGTTTCTCTTTCCCCATTATTTAGACAGGTAATTTGCCTGATGATATAATTTCACTTGAATAAAAAAGAAAAATCAATAAAGAGAGGAGAATTACCTCTCGAAATATTGGGAAAATAAATTTTCTCTTTATATATATCCAATATTTATGTAGAAAAGAAACATTCGTGTCTTAATGTTTTCAATTCCTATGTATAGATGGCATCGTAAATTGTCTTATATAAATCTATATCCAATATGAGCTGATGGTTTATTTATAGATTAATAAACACTAGCAATGTTTTGGGACAGTACAGAGAGATATGTTAGAGGGATTTTATAGAAATTCTTTATTTACACATTAGATAATAGTTCACTCAAACTTCAAGCTCCTGATTTTTAAAATATCAATTCGAGTTGTTAACCTTGACCGAAAGTTTTTCAAGTGTTTTATTTTTGCGAGAAGAAAATATTGTTTTCATCCTCGTTCAAAATTTTAAATGCACAAATTTTTATCCAAAATAAGAAATTTTATCAATAAATATATATTAACTATATTAAAACATCATTTTTAATTAACAAGTTAAAAAGTATGCAAAATAGGATTTAAAAATGAAAGTTTAATAAAAATAATTGTTGTCGTGTCCAATGAAGAGCCACAGATGTCTCCGTACATCTCTATCACAGCAGTCGCAATGTCCTCTATCTTGGGTTTGTAAAGCTTCTGCTCTGGGTCCATGTCAATTTTCTGTTGTTGTTGTCGTGTCCAATGCCTCAGATGTCTCCTTGCATCTCTATCACAGCAGTCGCAATGTCCTCTATCTTGGGTGTGTAAAGCTGCTGTTTTATGTCCATGTCAATTTTCTGCAAGACTGCGGCCATTGCTGGACGTGAGAATATGTGGGTAGGTGTTAGTTCCACACCAGGACAGTTGTTACATGTACTATAGGGTCTTGTGCCATCTGAATGTATTATCATTCCTTTATAGTGTTTTGTTCTGAGTCTTGTTATTGTTATTGTAATTCTTGTCTCAGAGTTTATTTCGCATATTTGATAAGAATCTTTTGTACTGTGTAAATAAAATGAGAATAAGAGCATCTAGCTTATCACTGGAAGAACACTCACTCACCAGTTTTCGCCAAATGTTATCCACCATATTGTGTTGTTTTGATTCTATTTATATAGAATTATATATCGGTTGGATTGATAGAGATCACCATAATGCTAGTTGAGCTTCTTTTAACCCAATCTTAATATTTTTAAAATCTGTTCCACATATTTCTACACTAAATTTATATAACTTTGGCCATCACATATGCTGATATAACAAATATTATAAAGATAGTAGAAGCTCTAACTCAGCTCTGTTATATTAAAGGAAGGAAAAGCTCCATATCCAGGCAAATGGATTTAAATTGAAACGTAGTACTATTCTGATGACAGAGCTACATAAAAACAATTAAAAGTTTATAATATATTTTAAAAGTGTGATTAGCAATCTAAGCTACAACTGGCCATAAAAAAGCATCACCTAGAAATATCTAAGTAAATTCTTTGAAAATTGGTGAGCAATATAATGGTAAATATAGTTGGTTGAAATAATCTTCTTCTTCTTTCTTATCTCCACTCAATCATATTAGGGTATCAAGCTTGTAAAGCTTGAGAATTGACAACCATCATGACTGGGTGAAGTAGAATGCGTCTGCCTTTGTCATTAAGACTGGGAACACTACTCAGTGGCAGGCCGACTTAGCTCCAAAAGAAATGGCCGCCTCTGACATGAGGAACAGACACCATGTGCAGCCGCTCCTAACATGGAGTACAAACGCTGTTCATCCTGTATCCCTGGATTAGGAGCCCTTACAGGGTACTATCAGCCGGGCCAGCTGAGCCCAGTTTTTTAGCGAGCTTGTTACTGCTCCCCTCCTCCTTTTTCATCCGGGCTTGGGACCGGCAAAGGCGGAGTTGGTTGAAATAATGAAAAAGGGATGTTAATTTATTGAGATACACAGCTGATTTGGTGTGTCCTCCTTTGGCACGTATACAAGCTGTAACAAGGTGAGGCATACTGTCATACAGTGTTTTATGGATTCTTCAGGGATGCTAGACCAAGCTATTTCAATTTTTCTGAAGCTGTTGAAGATTACTTCACTGTAGAGATTGCCCAATTTTTCTCACCTTTATGTTCCATGCATGTTCAATTGGGGTAAGTTCTGGGGAACATGCGGGTCAGGGAAGGATGCCAACATTTTGAAGGAAAGCTAGTGGGATGTTACTGTTTATTGTCGGGCTTTATCTTGTTGGAAATGGCATTGTTAGTCTGCTCAAGAAATGGGTTCTTGCTGTATGCCTTTCAATAATACAGTTCCTATGAAACTTTCTTGGGCCTACGTCCAACATGTATCCTACCGTCATGAAACTCCAAACTGGATTCATCAGAAAAAATGACAGAATGCCATTCTTGAGTCCAAAGTCGTCTCTCTTTACACCAGCTGAGCCTGTGTCTGGCAGAGAGTGGAATTCTTGATAAAGAATGGCGAATACGGAGTTCTGCTTCGATAAGACTGTTATTAATGGTGTTCAGAGATGGTCCATCCTGCACATGTAGAGATGTATTGGTACAGTCCTGTCTGCTACAATCATCCTTCGAATCCTCCTCTTGAACTTTTCTCTTCATCTGACCACTGAGACCAAATCCTTACAAAAGTAATTTGATTGCAGCGCCTATTTTCATACTTTTTCTCTAGTCGGAAATCCGCCTTCTCTGAGGACTATTCCGCCTCATCAGAAATTTGCTTACATTTCGCACTTTTTTCGTCTTGGCATTGTTTCTCTTTCCCCATTATTTAGACAGGCAATTCGCCTGATGATATAATTTCACTTGAATAAAAAAGAAAAATCAATAAAGAGAGGAGAATTACCTCTCGAAATATTGGGAAAATAAATTTTCTCTTTATATATATCCAATATTTATGTAGAAAAGAAACATTCGTGTCTTAATGTTATCAATTTCTATGTATAGATGGCATCGTAAATTGTCTTATATAAATCTATATCCAATATGAGCTGATGGTTTATTTATAGATTAATAAACACTAGCAATGTTTTGGGACAGTACAGAGAGATATGTTAGAGGGATTTTATAGAAATTCTTTATTTACACATTAGATAATAGTTCACTCAAACTTCAAGCTCCTGATTTTTAAAATATCAATTCGAGTACGTTGTCAGGACAGAAAGTTTTTCTAGTGTTTTATTTTTCCGCGCGCGCGAGAAGAAATATTGTTTTCATCCTCGTTCAAATTTTAAATATACAATTTTTTATCCAAAATAAGAAATTTTATCAATAAATATATATTAACTATATTAAAAACATCATTATTAATTAACCAGTTAAAAAGTATGCAAAAAAGGATTCAAAAATGAAAGTTTAATAAAAATAATTGTTGTCGTGTCCAATGAAGAGCCACAGATGTCTCCGTACATCTCTATCACAGCAGTCGCAATGTCCTCTATCTTGGGTTTGTAAAGCTTCTGCTCTGGGTCCATGTCAATTTTCTGTTGTTGTTGTCGTGTCCAATGCCTCAGATGTCTCCTTGCATCTCTATCACAGCAGTCGCAATGTCCTCTATCTTGGGTGTGTAAAGCTGCTGTTTTATGTCCATGTCAATTTTCTGCAAGACTGCGGCCATTGCTGGACGTGAGAATATGTGGGTAGGTGTTAGTTCCACACCAGGACAGTTGTTACATGTACTATAGGGTCTTGTGCCATCTGAATGTATTATCATTCCTTTATAGTGTTTTGTTCTGAGTCTTGTTATTGTTATTGTAATTCTTGTCTCAGAGTTTATTTCGCATATTTGATAAGAATCTTTTGTACTGTGTAAATAAAATGAGAATAAGAGCATCTAGCTTATCACTGGAAGAACACTCACTCACCAGTTTTCGCCAAATGTTATCCACCATATTGTATTGAAATGTTCTATTTATATTGATGGCATTCTGAAAATAGAGCACAATCCATATTTATCTATAAAGATCACCTCTCCCGTCAAAATAGACGTCAAAACTAGACGCCATCTTTTGACCTTCTGGTATTGTGGCATTATCACCGACCTGAGACCGCTAGTTTGCGGCGAAGGTCAATAGATGGCGTCTAGTTTTGACGTCTATTTTGACGGAAGAGGTGAACTTTATCTTTATAGATGAATATTCTCTCCCGGCAAAATATCCATCCATATTTAAATCTTTAGATAATAAAAAGACATATAGTGGATTGAAATCCTTATTTACCAATGTTTCGGTTTTATGGAGCTAAACGCCAACCTTTGTCAAGGCATAACTTTTTGTATATAAAATATTTATTTATACAATGTGTAATGCCTTGGCAAAGATTGACGTTCAGCTAACCGAAATATTAGCAAATAAAATTTTTTATTCAATCCAATATATATGTCTTTTTATTATTTAAAGATGGCATTGTAACAAGTTGTTTAGAGAATTTACCGATAAACTAGAACATTATCCCATCAACGGACAGATCCAGTGTAGGACAGACATTCTTAAACGATGTGAAAAAATAGTACAAATGTGATATTGTACTGGGATAAGGTTCAAAAAATTATGAAAAAGGCATCTCCTTATCGTGTAACTGAAAGTTGCTGATGACTTGCGCCATCTATCGGAATAAATATCAACTATTCTCGTAGATTTTTAATTTGACCAATTCTGGAATAATTAAAAATCAACGAGAATAGTTGATATTTATTCCGATAGATGGCGCAAGCCATCAGCAACTTTCATTTGCACGATAAGGAGATGCCATTTTCATAATTCTTAAACGATGTTAAAGTTTTCCTTTATGATAAATGATAAAGGAGAGATGTGTAAATATGTATATTTCAATTCAATAATCCATTGTCTCAATATGGAGTAAAAATATCAGACCTCCAGGGAAAAGTATTTTTTTCAAAAACTTTTTATTCTCTAGCTTTCGGGCACAAACGCCCTTCTACAAGATAAAACATGGTATAGTCATTATAACATATTTTCTCCTGTAGAAGGACGTTTGTGCCACAAAGCTAGAGATTAAAAAGTTTTTGAAAATATACTTTTTTCCTGGAGGTCTGATATTTTTACCCAAACATGTATTTATCATTATATTGCTAAACATAGATGATTATTATACTCGTATATTATATAATACACTGCGACTCGTGATTGTAAAATAACACTTGAAGTTACATCGCATGAGTTTTTTGTTTTCAATGAAAAATCAAAATTTATTTCACCTTGAAAGGTGAAAAGGTGTAACTTCAAGTGTTGTTTTATAGATGACTAGCCGAATGACCCGGGCAACGCCCGGGTTTTACCCGATTAAATGTTTTTATTCAAATACTATTCGTTACAATTATAAATTGGCACCGTGGATGTCACTTTTGTGAAACGTCCCGCTCCAAACTTTGTGTGTTTTTAAAATATAAAAATAAAAATGTAAATTTTCACCAGGATATTTGAAAATTATATTATTTTGATTTTCAAATACTATTCGTTACAATTATAAATTGGCTCCGTGGATGTCACTCTTGTGAAACGTCCCGCTCCAAACTTTGTGTCTGAGAAGCGATATTTTTATAGAAAGATGATCTGGCTTTTGTTTTTTGCTCGAATGAATGTTTTTCTGTTAGAATTTTGTTCCTGCGTACAAAAAAAATGAACTGGGTTCACCCGTGGTCTCTGCTTTTTGGAATTTTTCCCGATATAATTTTGTATCTGATAATCAAACATAATACAACAATATTGTCATCATCATTTTCTGACAAAAAAAAAAAAAAAACAACTATTTTTGCCCAGAACCTGTAAATTTTATTTTTTATTGGCTAAAAATCCGATAAATATCTTACATAGATGATTATTATATATTATATAATACACTGCGTCTTGTGATTGTAAAACAACACTTGAAGTTACATCGCATGAGTTTTTTTTTTCAATGAAAAATCAAAATTATTCCAAGGTGAAATATTGACTATTTCTAACCTTTTTTCCATACCTCATCCAAAAAGGTTAGAAATAGTCAATATTTCACCTTGAAATAAATTTTGATTTTTCATTGAAAAGAAACTCATGCGGTGTAACTTCAAGTGTTGTTTTATAGATGATTATTAAAAAAATATTCTTGTTTTGCTAGTTTTTTTTAGGAATATAGTTAGAAGGCGTTATGAGAATAAAACTTGGAAATTTGTCTATAGCGCGCTTCTCCATTATTTTTACACAGGTATGCCAAATATCAGCCAAATCGTTTTTATCCATTTCGATGCCAAATTGAAACCAATCTACCAAAGTACCTAAATATTTTATAAGAAAATTGTAAGAATACACACTGACAAAAATATAAATTTTATTCTTTTGAATTTTTTTTTTTTTTTTGAGAGTAAAGAGTTTAGAGAATACCCCCCCATATATAAATATATATATAAAAAAAAAGAAAAAAACAAATTTTAAGAAGACAACCATCATTTGAAGTTAAAAAAAATAAAGTACCAGCACACGGGGCTTATCACGTAGAGAAGAATTTTAACAACTTCTATCACGTGGTAGCATTTTTAAAGGCTTGTGGGAGAATTCCACTTCTTGTGGTTCTTCTCCTTCCTTTTTTTATGTGACTGAGCTCAATTGTTTTAATTAGGTTTTTATTGTATGTATATATATATATATATGTCATAATTTGTATAGTTAATGCCAAGAGATATAATTTATTTCCGTCAAACTAAGTATGTAAATATGTTACGCTTGTGTTAAAATGTAAATATGTAAATTCATCCATGTATAAAAGCTGGACAAAAAATAAAGGTGGCAGACATCGCGGGTGCGCTGTTCCCTAGGCATAACGGCTGCGCCTCTTCATTTAGCTACGACATATATATATTTCACTATTAATATATTAAATATAGGATTAACTTTAACTTGCAGAGATTCCGGGGTAAATCCAGATATAAGAAATTTCTTTTCCTCCAATTTATCCAGATAAATCTATTTATTAGCTTGATTGTCTTAATTAAGTTTTCCTGTATATAAATTTCATATTGTACCATTAAATGTGATTAGTTTTAAAAATTATAATAATAACAATGCTCTTTTTATTTCAGGTATTATTACTGTTATTCCTGCATGACCCCTACATTTCTACTCGGAGAATCTGTATAAGACTAAAAGGTCTTAATAAAGATTTTTGTTGTTGTTGTTTTTTAATGTGACTAACCACAATGTTGTGGTTGACTTGTGGTTTGTAGTTGTCTGGTATCTAACTTGGATTGTACAGGCTATAAAGTGTCACTACACTGTCATCTTTATATTTGTTATGAATCAGTCCAAAGACATATGTACCTCCAAACCAGACTCCACCAAGATGACGTAGTTGTCAACTGGTGATTTCTTGGGTTCTCTCTTTACTTGGTCCACTGATGTAGTACATCCTCTTGTTCTGATGTCTTTAGTCTGTGATTCAATCAATCTTTATAGTAGGCTATAGTGTGTATTACCACATGGCCTAATCAGCTTTCCTTGTTTTAGAATTATAATGAGGCATTTATGTTTTCGTTACTTGTAACAGGTGCAGAGAGTCTACGGAATGTTTTTCAGCTAACGCCTCCAGCAATCCTACATTCTTGTCTGACACTATATTTATAACACCCGTATGTTTCATACATAGCTCTTCATAAGTCTCCATTTGTAAATCTAAGATATTTTCAACCAGTAGCATATGCTATTTCTTTAGACAGCTTTTCCATATCGTTTGTCCATGTGTTTTCATTGCAGATTAAATAAGTACATACACTTATAAAAGATTAGTATTGATACGTGCTGTAAACATATCAAAATTATTATTCTCATATTTAATTTTTCATAGAACTTTATTCCAATAATCATCATCACTTAGCATTGTTTACATGACGACTTTGTAAAAATCAGACGTTGGTTAAAAATAAAAACTAACGAGACATACATTCTTGATTATTTATTTCCTTTACATTAAAAATAGCTATAAAAGAAAAACTTACATACATCCGCTACAGTATTTTATAAGCTAGTATAAAAATACTGAAATACCCATCAACATTTTCTACTTTTATTTACCGACAGCTGCTATCAACAACTTGTGGATTTATAACCGTCAGAATACCAACACGTTAGACCTGTATCTCCTCGATTCAAACACAATATTAACAGAGATAACAAATGACGTACGCTAGATATAAAACATTTAGCTCCTTTCATTTGAGATTCTTTATTTTCACCTTGTTTTCTTTATTAAGTATTTGTTACTCCGTTTATATATAAACATCACTTTTATTATTTCTAAAAAATTACCGCTGATTATTTAAATTAGATTCTACCATCCCTCTAGAAGCAGACGACTTTCAGGTTTGTTTTGGATTCCTCAAAAGAGTAGTTCTGCTCCTTCGGCTTTGTGATTTTGAACTAATATACACTCACGGACAAAAACTTAAGGAAGTTGTACTTTTCAGCATGCATATCGGGATTGAGACAATAACTCTGAAAGTTATTACAATTACCTTTATTGACGACACATAAGATAACCAAGTGTGAACAACTCTGTCTCCTTAAAAAAAGACCATTGGCGATATCAAAGACTTTCAACTTAAGTTTTGTCCATGAGTATGTAACCCTATGGTCGTCGGATCTTTAATACCTGATAGTCCTCTTGTTTGTGTTTTTTCTATCTTCTAGAGGACGATATGTTCCCCGATTTGTACAGTTTTGACGTTTCATTTTGTAGAATTCGGTAAATAAACATAGGTTTTGTGAGGAGTATATTGTGATTAAATGAGAAGCTTTAGGGGAAATATATAATTTCTTTAAGGTGACAATCTTTGACGTGCAATATTTCTTCTCTTTCCTGTAGCGTCTATAGTTTTTACACCATTATAATCTGTATATATTTACCATATGTATATAATCTTTCTTCATTTTTTATTTCCCACTTTCATAGGTTTCTCCGTTTTGTAACCCCAAGGAGAATCCTCTGTAAGACCTGTGTGTCTTAATAAAGGCTTTTGTGTGTGTGTGTTTTTACACCATTTGAAGAACAGAAATGCTCGAAATCTTATGTTTCATAGATGGTCCCATTGAGGATATCCTCTTCCCTTCAAACTTATCATTCAATCCTAAATATTCATAAGGCCATAACGTGTCATCTAAGTAATGGAAACAGTAAAGCACGAATGTCTATTTTAAATATAAAACAAACTTCTACTATCCTTGCTGCGATGGAAAAAATATTGGGAGGACTTAGCTCATCAGTAGTGAACTCTCCTAGCAGTTTCGCTAATTTAATCTAACAAACTGCTTCTTAGAGTTCTAATATTGTATTGGATTATTATGCGTATATATACTGCAATGAAGGGTGGAATCTTAGAAATGGTTTTCAAGAAAACTATGTAATGTATATAGTTGTTTTATTTGTTTTGTATAATATTTCATTTATAAATTAATCTCATAATTTAGTCTGCGAAAATAAAAATATTGGACCAGTGACGAAAACAAAAGAAAAGATGGTTGTCTTAATGTTATGTAGTTATGATATATGTTTAATTGTTATGATATATAATTAATTGTGATGGTTATGTAATTTTGATCTTCATTGAATAAAATATATAAAGTTTAAATGTGTTTTAAACTTTAATAACAAGTACAAAACACTACGAACATAAGGTTTTAGAACAGTAGAATTACATATAAATATTTGTTTTATGTTTAAAATAAATATTTAATGCTCCCTAATCCTAAATATATTCAGAGGATGATTGTCTTCCCAAACTATACTCATATTGTCGTCTGGTGGTGTCTTCCTGACCCTAGTTAAGACCTCATATAAAGTGTTAAATTATTTTAAAAAGGTTATTTACCCCTCTATATAATTATAAAACAATTTAATAACTTAAAAGCTTGAACAAAAAAAGTTTAAATTACTTGAATCATAGGGTACATTTGAAACACAAATTAAAAAATAATAATTTATTACATACCACACAAAAATTTCTCGCTTTAAAAAGTTCGTCTGCAATTAAATTGAAAAATGTTCGTCTGCGACCATTTATCTTAACCGGAGCAGACGAAGAAGAGGAAAAAGCTAGCAGCAGCAGCAGATGGGAAAGGAAATCATTAACAAAGGACTTGATTAAAAAGAAAGAAAAAAGCCATTTTCTAAGGACTGTCTTTTGTCTCGTGGTAGAGCTATAGTAAAAAATTCTGATGAAAACTTTTCCCTATGATCGTTTAGGGTTTAAAAATCTTTTTTATTATTATTTATCTTTTATATAAATATTTAGCTTTAATGGGATTTTTCGCTTCAACTTGTGGGATTTATTGGAAAATGTTTGTACGCTTTCATGATATAAAATCAGATTTTTCAGTCTTCTGGCTGCTTCAGTAGACGGAGGACCTCTGAACCTCTACTCTGTACATCACTTCTTTTTGTATAAATCTCAAGGTGAGAACTCTTTCTCATTGAAAATTAATAAAGATATTTCTATGTGTCAAACAGATTTTTCTATAAAGTAACTCTATTTTACTCTGTTCTCATAATCATTTCGTTGTTGTTGTTGTCGTATCCAATGAGGAGCCTCAGATATCTCCATACATCTCTATCACAGCAGTCGTTCACTATCTTGGGTGTGTAAAGCTGCTGTTCTGGATCCATGTCAATTTTTTGTTGCTGTTGTGTCCAATGAAGAGCCTCATATATCTCCATACATCTCTATCACAGCAGTCGTTCTCTATCTTGGGTGTGTAAAGCTGCTGTTCTGGGTCCATGTCAATTTTTTGTTGCTGTTGTGTCCAATGAAGAGCCTCATATATCTCCATACATCTCTATCACAGCAGTCGTTCTCTATCTTGGGTGTGTAATGTTCTGGGTCCATGTCAATTTTCTGTTGTTGTTGTCGTGTCCAATGAAGAGCCTCAGATGTATCCATACATCTCTATCACAGTAGTCGTTCTCTATCTTGGGTGTGTAAAGTTCTGGGTCCATGTCAATTTTCTGTTGTTGTTGTCGTGTCCAATGAAGAGTCTCAGATGTATCCATACATCTCTATCACAGCAGTCGTTCTCTATCTTTGGTGTGTAAAGTTCTGGGTCCATGTCAATTTTCTGTTGTTGTTGTCGTGTCTAATGAAGAACCTCAGATATTTCCATACATCTCTATCACAGCAGTGTTCTCTGGGGTGTTTAAAGCTGTTGTTCTGGGTCCTTGTCAATTTTCTGCAAGGCTGCGGCCATGGCAATCATTTCGTTCTTCTATGTATTTGTTCTAATTGTCTTATTTTTCGACGTGACATGTTCTTGGAGGTTAGGATTAAGGGAAGACAAACTGAAGGTCGCTGACCAGATTTGGAGACGATGGGTACTGATAGCACCATTTTGATTGACTCCAGGATTCCACAGCCGTCCTTGATGCCACCTTTGTCTTATAGTTCCTATGGACGACCAAACCGATCTTCACGCCCCAATAAGATGGAAACAAAACTACTAGAAACTACCAGGAGACTGATGGATTTCTTGTGCAGAAATTCCTTATATTTATGCCTGAAGTAACAAGACGTAGGCTACCATAGAGAAGAAGCTTAGTATAACAAAATTGTTGGACAAAACTTAAGAAAGTTTCATATTTTGATGTCACTGGTCGTCGAATGATTATTATTATTTTTATGAAGGAGGCAGAGATTGTTCACACTTGGTTATCTCGTTTGTCTTCAATAAAGGTCACTCAAATATCAAGTATCTTTCAGAGTTATTGTCTGAATCCCGATATACATGCTAAAAGGTACAACTTCCTTAAGTTTTGTTTGTAAGTCTTCAATAAAGGTCACTGTAATATATTTCAGAGTTATTGTCTGAATCCCGATATACATGCTAAAAGGTACAACTTCCTTAAGTTTTGTTTGTAAGTCTTCAATAAAGGTCACTGTAATATCTTTCAGAGTTATTGTCTGAATCCCGATATACATGCTAAAAGGTACAACTTCCTTAAGTTTTGTTTGTAAGTCTTCAATAAAGGTCACTGTAATATCTTTCAGAGTTATTGTCTCAATCCCGATATACATGCTAAAAGGTACAACTTCCTTAAGTTTTGTTTGTAAGTCTTCAATAAAGGTCACAGTAATATCTTTCAGAGTTATTGTCTGAATATCCCGATATACATGCTAAAAGGTATAACTTCCTTAAGTTTTGTCCATGAGTATATAAACAAAATATTTCATTTTCAGAGAATTCGCGGTAAATCCACGTATAATAAATTTCTTTTCCTCCAATTTATCCAGACTAATCTATTTGCTTGATTGTCTTTATATAATTTTTCCTGTATATAAATATCATATTACCATTAAGGTACTATTACTTTTTCCCTGCGAGTATCCTACATTTCTGCTTGGAGAATATTTATAAGACTAAAAGGTCTTAATAAAGCGCTTTTTGTTGTTGTTGTTGTTGCATTAACATTGTATTAATTTATTATTCTATTATTATTTACTCTATTTTGTTGTGCGTCTTCTCCGATCGTTTATGTCTATGAAGTGAGGTTGATTTTATCAAAGCAAAAATCGTCTTGTCATTCTGATATACTTGTCTTACCTTAATTTTCTGCCTGACAATATTGTGGTTCCATTTTTGCGAAGAATATTACATAATTACCAGATTTTCCTATTTACATACTAGCACTATATTGGTATGAATAAAAATATTGTAAATTACACTCTCTTACCCTTTATAATTTACAAAGGCTGAACCAAGCCCTCTACAAAAAAAAAAAAAAAAAAAATTGACAGTAAAAATAGAATAATATAATTTTACACAAATAAATTTACTGGCAATGCGTTTCTTTTAAATATCATCAAATATTATCTCTACAGATTTGATGATATTTAAAAGAAACTCATTGCCAGTAAATTTATTTGTGTAAAATTTTTTAACGATAGATGGCAATTAAATTTAATTTAAGAATAATATAATACTAAAAAATAAAAACACACACACACACACACAAAAAACTTTAGTTTGTATGAAAACTCTATGAAAAGAGAGCAGACGGCTGTTTAAAAGTATGGCAGACGAACCGGAAATGATGACTAGGGAGTCAGACGATATCCGCAAGGTCGAGGGAAGGTCTCTCCCAACTCGAGGCCTCTTTCCCCCGAACGGTCGTTTTGTGCAATAGAAAAACGCCTTTTTACATTCCACCATTCTTATTCCACGAATGTTCGCGCATAGATACGATTAATGATGTCAGATCACCATGGAAACAACAATGGAGACATCTAGAGAAGAGATCATTAAGTTGTTAGATTAACGTTATATAGAGGGTCATTATAATAGAATAACGCTTACAGTATATGTGAAGTCATACAGTATATGTATAGCTTCCAATCAAATATGAACTATGTAAGTACTTATAGTGAGGATAGAATTTAGAATTTTCTTTTTTAACCTGATCATTTTGAATAGATTGTTCTGTTGCTATCTTGACTATTGATGGAATATCCCTCTGGACCATGTTTATATCGTTGCAGTGAATTAACCAAGAAAATCCAGTTGAATCGAGTATGTTGGCCAAACTTTTCACAAAACCGATACAGATATTTCTTATTCTTGATATCTCCAGTAGTTGAGTTAGACATATATCGGCTATTGTCCATTTCCAGAATTCTAAGCCAGAACCTGAGTGTCAACACTGTACCTTCCAGTGACGTTCGTCCACATTCCATACACAGAATATAACCGGGAGTATATCTAGCTAAATTTACACCGATAAAACGGCGTTTACCTTACAACTCTGAACACTCGGATTTTCCTGGAAAATCTCTTAAATATTTCTTGAAAAAAGCCATGGTCCACCTGTGCTGTGTGAGCAGAAGAGCTTAAATTGACTGTTCCATTATATGTATGTTCCATACGTAAATACCTGTTTTTTTTCCTCTTTTCGCCCTCCACTTTTTCCATCCATATTTCCAAATCCATATTCTTATTTTCCATAGGATAATTCAAATAATAATCTGTATATATTTACCATGTGTATATAATCTTTCTCCATTTTTACCCCTTTGTACATTTCCCACTTTCATAGGTTTCTCTGTCTTGTAACCTCAAGGAGAATCCTCTGTAAGACCTGTGTGTCTTAATATAGGTTTGTGTGTGTGTGTATATATCTAGCTAAATTAAAGAGTCGCCTGAAAAAAATTGTCCTGAACCCCGTTTACCAAGATTTTCTGGTTATTGGGCCAATATAGCAAAGTTGCTATCCTTGAGTTTTGTCTATGAGTGTATAGATATATGGAATTGAGAGTTTCGCCAATAGAATTTGGCGAAACCTCTGAAAGAATTCCCCTCTAGTGAACCTCTCAACCTTTCTTCCTGATATGGCAGTATGGTCTGATGAAGTGGTTTTGATAGTTTGAAGTGGTTACGTAAAGAAACATTCGGGGTAAAAATGTATGAACTTTATTTGACAATTGGCACTTTAATTATTGTAGCAAAATATTTATTAAGAAAATATTATTATAATTTAGATATTTATATTTTGCTATACACTCTGTAAACTTCTCTTATTGCTTTTCTGGTATTTTATAAATGTAGATTTGTACTTGCATTAAATAAATTCCCATGTTAGCGTGAAGAGAGTTTGTCTTCTTAATTTACTACGTAACAATATTCAACGTGAGGTACAGCTTGCACCACGCTGATGAGGGCCAACAGCCCGAAACGCGTCCGTGGTTAGCTTTTCTTGATTAATCAAGAATGGGTATTTGGCCAATTCTGGAATAATTAAAAATCAACGAGAATAGTTGATATTTATTCCGATAGATGATGCAAGCCATCAGCAACTTTCAGTTGCACGATAAGGAGATGCCTTTTTTCATAATATTCAACTTGTTGCTTACAATTTTCTCATCCTTTGAATGAGACAAAAAAACACGTCATAATAAACTAAGAATTAAACCATCATTTTTCTTCTTTGACCAGTCCCGCGGCCAGAACGCCATGTACGGAGGGATCCCAAGATAAACGTGGAGAAGTTAACCTAATTGTTGATGTACACGTAGACTATCGTTAATGGAATGGTTAAAATTGGCTTGGCGGCAAATAAAGATTCAGATTTTTGAAATCGTCTCTCTCTCTTATTTTCTCCTTATTTATTCATATTGTAACAAAGTACTTATTATATAAAAGGGCGTACCTGGATCTGTAAAGAAAAAAAAAAAACATTTTTTTTCTCAAAATATTTCGAGAGATTGCTCCCTCTTTATCAATTTATTGCACAGTGAATTTAATTTACAAATTATTGTAGATCACATGAAAACAAATTTTTCATTGGTCAAAAACAATTGTTGATAATAATACATAAAAAAATTAATAATAATAATAATACAATAAAAATATTATGAAAATTAAAGGCTTTTTAGAATGCAGTTTTTTTTTCTTTACAGATCCAGGTACGCCCTTTTATATAATCTTAATTAATGGATCGCCTTTCGACTCAAAGTATTTATTATTTTATTAACAGAGTATCATTTCTTATGTTTATACTTTGCTACTCTGTAAACTTCCCTCATTGCTTATCTTTTGTTTATCATTCATAGTTTGTTCTTGCCTGAAATAAATTGTTGTCTCATCCCGAAGTTGGTCTTCCCTAACTTACCCGGCATCTCCACCAAAATGCCACGTGGAAAATTAGGGAAGACCACAACTTCGGGATAAGACAACAATTTATTTCAGGCAAGAACAAACTATGAATGTGAGACAAAAGATAAGCAATGAGGGAAGTTTACAGAGTAGCAAAGTATAAACATAAGAAATGATACTCTGTTAATAAAATAATAAATACTTTTAAATGAAAGGATTTAAAAGCACGGATGTTTCTTTTATACATAATACAAACTTCTACTGTCCTTACTGCGATGAAAAAATATATTGGGAGGGCTTAGCTCATCAGTGGTGAACCCTCCCAGCGGTTTCGCCAATTTAATCCACCAGACCGTTTCTCAGAGCTCTAATAATGTATTGGACGATTCTGTTTATATACGCAGCACTGAAGGATGGAATCTCAGATATGGTTTTCAAGAAAACTACGGACATAAGCTTATAGGACAGTAGAATTACATTTTAATATTTGCATCGAGCAATGCTCTTCCGCAAACAATAAAGGCAAGGCCAGTTAGGCATAAATTAACACAAAGCAATAAAGCGCCATCTATACATATACGAGTATATCTATACATCTATACATATTGGCGAAACCTCTGGGAGGGTTCACCACTGATGAGCCAAGCCCTCCCAATATATTTTTTTCATCGCAGTAAGGGCAGTAGAAGTTTGTATTATGTATAAAAGAAACATTCGTGCTTTTAAATCCTTTCATTTCATATGTATAGATTGCGCGTTATTGCTTTGTGTTAATTATTGTATTTAACCTTATGTAACTTTATATATGAACGATATAATAAAATTAAATTTCAATCTCTCTCTATCTTGGTAAATTGAGAAAAAGACATCTCCTTATCGTGCAAATAAAAATTGAAACTTTTAGTTACCCGATCAGGAGTTGTCTTAATTTCTCCACCTGATCCCAGTACACTTAGAACTATCTTTCCGAATAGAAATTGGTTACAAAGTCTGTACCTCTCTCTATTACCCCTCTATTATATAATAAACCTTATGTAGGACTCAATAGTATTGTTCGAATTCTTCATCGAAAAGAGATGAGAGTACTAATTTAATGGAAATAAAGATTTCTTCTTTTTATCTCTTTCGTATTTCATTGATTTCTTAGTTAACACTTTCTAATTATATATTTATAATTCTGAATATAGAGCAATCCATAATATATATATATTTAAAATAAGGCTTATTTTTGGATTTTAATAAGATTTTTTATTAATCCAGTATATCAATGGACCAATCGTCCATCTTTTAAGAGGTTTTTGTTATGAAGCACACAGCAGATCGCTCTATATTCAGAACTGAAGCACGCGACCTGCTGCGTGCTTCATAACAAAAACCTCGTAAAAGATGGACGATTGGTCAATCGAAATATTGGATTAATAAAACTTTTTAAATCCAAAATAAGCCTCATTTTAAATATATTTATAATTATATGTAATTTTCTGCTGTACTCAAAGCTTATATCCATAGTTCATCTAAAATACCCATTCCAAGAGTCTATCATCAGTATCACTATAAAAGGAAGATCGAAAAATGTAATATAACAACGGTATGGTGTAGATTAAACTAGCGAAACCTCTGGGAGGGTTCACCACTAATGAGTCAGGCCCTCCCATTAATTTTTCCATTGCAGTAAGGGCAGTAGAAATTGTTTTATTTTTAAAAGAATCATACGCGTCTATAATAGTTTCGAATTTTCTATTTATTTCCTTAGAATAAAATATACTATGTGTGATTAATATTCTGATTAAATCTGAAAGTACAATATATATACTCATGGACAAAACTTAAGGAAGTTGTATCTTTTACCATGTATATCGGAATTCAGACAATAACTCTGAAAGATATTATAGTGACCTTTATTGAAGACTTACAAACAAAACTTAAGGAAGTTGTACCTTTTAGCATGTATATCAGGATTCAGACAATAACTCTGAAAGATATTATAGTGACCTTTATTGAAGACTTACAAACAAAACTTAAGGAAGTTGTACCTTTTAGCATGTATATCAGGATTCAGACAATAACTCTGAAAGATATTATAGTGACCTTTATTGAAGACTTACAAACAAAACTTAAGGAAGTTGTACCTTTTAGCATGTATATCAGAATTCAGACAATAACTCTGAAAGATATTATAGTGACCTTTATTGAAGACTTACAAACAAAACTTAAGGAAGTTGTACCTTTTAGCATGTATATCAGGATTCAGACAATAACTCTGAAAGATATTATAGTGACCTTTATTGAAGACTTACAAACAAAACTTAAGGAAGTTGTACCTTTTAGCATGTATATCAGGATTCAGACAATAACTCTGAAAGATATTATAGTGACCTTTATTGAAGACTTACAAACAAAACTTAAGGAAGTTGTACATTTTAGCATGTATATCAGAATTCAGACAATAACTCTGAAAGATATTACAGTCACCTTTATTGAAGACTTACAAACAAAACTTAAGGAAGTTGTACCTTTTAGCATGTATATCAGGATTCAGACAATAACTCTGAAAGATATTACAGTGACCTTTATTGGAGACTTACAACCAAAACTTAAGGAAGTTGTACCTTTTAGCATGTATATCGGAATTCAGACAATAACTCTGTAAGATATTATAGTGACCTTTATTGAAGACTTACAAACAAAACTTAAGGAAGTTGTACCTTTTAGCATGTATATCGGGATTCAGACAATAACTCTGAAAGATATTACAGTGACCTTTATTGAAGACTTACAAACAAAACTTAAGGAAGTTGTACCTTTTAGCATGTATATCAGGAATCAGACAATAACTCTGAAAGATATTATAGTGACCTTTATTGAAGACTTACAAACAAAACTTAAGGAAGTTGTACCTTTTAGCATGTATATCAGGATTCAGACAATAACTCTGAAAGATATTATAGTGACCTTTATTGAAGACTTACAAACAAAACTTAAGGAAGTTGTACCTTTTAGCATGTATATCAGGATTCAGACAATAACTCTGAAAGATATTATAGTGACCTTTATTGAAGACTTACAAACAAAACTTAAGGAAGTTGTACCTTTTAGCATGTATATCAGGATTCAGACAATAACTCTGAAAGATATTACAGTCACCTTTATTGAAGACTTACAAACAAAACTTAAGGAAGTTGTACCTTTTACCATGTATATCGGAATTCAGACAATAACTCTGAAAGATATTACAGTGACCTTTATTGAATACACACAAGATAACCAAGTGGGAATAAATTTGCCTCTGTCTCCTTCAATAAAACAGACGACTGGCGACATCAAAAGCTTTCCATTTTGTAATTAGAATAGTGGCAAATTGCCTGATATCATAATGGTAGAAATGATGAAGTAAGGGCAGAAAGTATTTCTAGGGAGGCTGTTGTCTGGAATTATGGCAGATGCACTCAGTAGAAGGTGAGAGTGTAGAGTAAAAAAAGAGTTACGAATGACACAAGGAATATGTTTAGGTTCAAGTAAATCAATTCAAAATCCCTCAAAATTACCAATTTCTATTGTGGGACACCAGCATTTCTGCGAGTATGATCTGACTCTCGGAAGTTTAAAAATTATTTTAACTCAGGGATTGTATAGATGGGAATTTTGCCGAGAGGATATTGATCTATAAAAATAAAGGTCATCTCTCCCGTCAATATAGACTTCAAAGTCAGACGCCATCTATTTGACCGTCGCCGCAAACTAGTGGCCTCAGGTATGTGACAAAGCCACAACACCAGCTTTGGCAAACAGAGTGGAATGTAGTCAGGCCGATATTTTTTAGGCTAAATTATATACAGTAGAACTACCTCCCTGTAAAGGACACCTAATTGCAGAGTCAAACTGTCCTTTAGGGAGAGGTGTCCTCTTACCGAAGAGATGCTAAATAGTAAAAATGGTAATTTTACAAATGAAAACTGTTCTTTGTAGAGAGGTGTCCTCTAGCGCAAGTGTCCTCTAATGGAGGTTTCTACTGTAATTGGGTATTCATATATATATAACGCAATATATGTTATAGCTTATATAATATATATAATATTAAGAAGAATAACTAATATAAATTACTATCTTGACATATGAGGATAATAAATAAGAGGTAGAGGGGCCCACAACATGGAACATATCAGATTTCCCCATGACCACCACGCCTAGCACAATAAATCTGTGGCTACTCGTGGAGACATTTATAGATTTCTCACACAACATTGGGCATTTTCCCCTTCCATTGTTAAAGTTTAATGTTGTTTGCGATTCATTAGCGCCTCATCTGTTATGAAAATTCGAAACTATTATTAACGCGTATGATTCTTTTAAAAATTAAACAATTTCTACTGACCTTACTGTAATGGGAAAAATAATGGGAGGGCCTGGCTCATCAGTGGTGAATCCTCCCATTAATTTTTCCCATTGCAGTAAGGACAGTAGAAATTGTCTAATTTTTAAAAAGAATCATACGTGTATATAATCGTTTCGAATGTTATTTGCATAACTCAAATAGGCTCTGTTTTAATTATTCGATCGTATGACAATATCTTAACACAAATAACTCTTTTTTTTTTTTTGGCAAAATCGCTGGGAGGGTTCACCACTGATGAGCCAAGCCCTCCCAATATATTTTTCATCGCAGTAAGGGCAGTAGAAGTTTGTATTATGTGTATAAAAGAAACATTCGTGCTTTTAAATCATTTCATTTTATATGACAATATCCGTTAGGATGTGTGTGTTCTTGAAATAACTTCGGCCAGGAGAATTATTATCTTTTCGACGTTTTAACAAAAGTCGTTTGTCTTGGGCAGGATAAAATCGCTAGGATGTGTTATTTATTTTGGACAATGGGAGTATATTTCCTTTCCCAGATATCTTAGAAGTCTTTTTTCTTTTCTACACTCACAATCATATTAGGGTATCAAGCTTGTAGAGCTTGTTGATGGTGTCTGCTGGGGATGAGTAGAGCTCATCAATGGAGATTTGACAACCATCATGATTGGGTGAAGTAGAATGTATCTGCCCTTCTCATTAAGACTGGGCACTACTCAGTGGCAGGACGACTTAGCTCCAAAATAAATGGCCGCCTCTGACATGAGGAACAGATACCATGTACAGCCGCTCCTAACATGGACTACAGACATCCTGGAGCCCTTACAGGGTACTATCAGCCGGGCCAGCTGAGCGTAGGTTTTTTAGCGAGCTTGTTACTGCTTCTCCTTTTTTAAGTGGCATGAAGTAAATGTGTCATATTCATTAATCTCCCATTTTTGTATTTAACAAATATCACCCCCCATATCAAAATCCTCTTATGTAGTTTCTTATGAAATAATCCAAATCAGGTAAATGACATTTGTAGATGCGTTCAATCTCCAGATTATCATTGCCTCTAAATGGAAGCCGTTTCTATAAGTGATGATGAGGTCACAGCCAATAGAAGAGTCGATTTAATATCAAGATTTTCTGATTCCGAATACAATTCTAGCGCAATAAGTGATCGGTAATATATTTTATTTAAGACTTAGAAATTTCTGCTTCTTTGTCTCTGTCTCTTAAATGGAGATTCAACTGCATGTAGATTGGCTCTTTACAATTCTCACAAAGTTGTTTTTGCATTATGGTATTCCGGACCTGTAACTAAGCAATTTACATGGGGTTTATCAACTCTTTGAATGGGGGTCTTTTTTGAAAAAGAAAACTTGAAGATATAAAAAAAAAGATAAATCTTCTCTCTTTATCTTGTATCGAATACGTATAAATGCAGTATGTATTCAATTTTGCATATTACACAACTTTTAACGATATTTTTATTGTGTAGTTACGATTAAAATACTCTCTATTAAACGCTTGCTTTCTTCGAATTAACGAATGATTCCATTTCTTTTTTACTATTTCTTCCGTTTTGATATGCAAAAGGTCGCTCGGTAACCAGACGTTTTCTATTGGTGACAGGTCAGGAGAACGTTCTGGGGGCCAGGGCAGAAATTTTTCTGTATGTAGAAAGGTTCCACCGGGAAAATGCTTTCGTGCATTATCCTACGGAAACAGCGTTTCCCAGGCTTCGAATAAATGGTACTACCACGGGCCTTTACAGATCAAAAATGTAACTAGGACTGTTTAAAGTGTTGACAATGTGAACAAGAGTTGACCGAGATGTGTATCCAATAGCACCCTATACTCTCACTCCAGGTGATGGGCCAGTACAGTATGACAATGTCAAATACCCGCTGGCAATGGGTCTTTTCCACGATGGCGTCAAACACGGATGCGGCCATCATGGTGTTGCAAACACAACCTGGATTCGTCTGAAAGCACGACGTCACGCTATTCCTGCGTCTAGGTTTGTCGTTGATCACACTATTGAAGGCTCTCCTGTCTATAATGTAAGGGTAGAAAAAGTCATGGTTGTCGAGCTGACATTCCATGTTGATGCAAACCTTTTCGAACTGTTCGTGCAGACAGTTTTTGACTAACAAACGCCCCCATTTCTTGACTCAGGGCTGTACAATTCATTAAGGCCATGCAGCTAACATGTCGGTCTTCTGAGTCAATGTAGGATCTATGTAGAATAAAGGTCACTTCTTTCTCCCGTCAAAATATATACTATGCGCCTGAGTCCGCTAGTTTGCGAAGACAATCAATAAATGGAGCTTAGTTTTAGCGTCTATTTTGACTAGAGAGGTTATCCCTATTTTTATAGATGAGAGTAACGATTTATAAAATAACGTATTCGTATAAAATATATATAAAAAAACGAAAAATTCGTCTTACAGGTACTTAGCTAATCATTAGAACGTTTCATTTCTGAAGCTCGTACAAATATCTTCTATTGAAAGAAACTCTTCATCCTAAAGCAATCGTTTATTGATCATCTGTCAAAATTATTCTTGTATAAAACGAATTGTCTTTAATTAAAAACGCATATATTGGATTGAAAAAATAATTTATTTATTAATATTTCAGTTAGCTGAACGCTAACCTTTTTCAAAGTATAACAACATATATCACACACACACACAAGCCTTTATTAAGACATTCCATCTTATACAGACGATTCTCCTGTTGGAAATGAATCTAAAAAGAAATGAGAAGCGCAGGGGAAGAAAACAACATATATAAAAACGTATATTTCCAAAAAAAAAAACCAAGATCATGAGTTCAGATGGAACTGAGAGTTATAGCAAACAAACAGAAATGAACTGGTATTACATGATATCTATTTTTTACAGGCAAGAAAATATATCTTGAACAACTACATATAACTAATGGGAAAATTTCCAAAAAACAATTATATTTACTAAAGGTTCTGCGTGTTAATGAAGACCTCGAGGTCTCCCCAGAAGTCTATCAATATATCTGTAGGCCTAGTTAACTCCATCATTAACTACATTATCTTAATAGTAAATCCGCCAATACGGGCCAATCAAAAGCTGCCATGATACCATCTCGATAAAGCTTGACACCAATGCACCCCTAGGTTATTAATGGCAGCCGAGCTTTGTGTATTGTTTGAGAGGTTTAAATGGGTGGAGTAGTCCTTTTAGCTCACGGGAGCTCACTTTATCCTTCTTTCTTTCTCTCTCTTGTTAGGAGATATTCCGAGTGCATTCTTTAAATCAAATTATTTTAAGAATTCAAAAAAATTATATTTTAAATTTTATTGCGATATACTTATATTTTCATTAATAATTTATAAATGGCTAAATCTATCTCTCTCTTCATAGCGTTGATAGACAACCCATTTAAAATAAACAATTTTGACCAAAAACCTCTTTTGGTTCTAGAGCTACTTCTATAGTGAAATATCATTCTATGATGAGCGGTTTCCGTATAATATATGCAACTCAATGATGATGATGATTATTATTATTTTATTATTAGTATCGTTATAATTATAAAGCCATGACAATATATTGTTATGATTTTTTTAAATAGAGAAATCCATAAATACATCTTTAATTAAAAAGGCATATATTGGATCTAAATATCATTTATTTTACCAATATTTCAGTTGGCTGAACGCCAACCTTTATAACACCGTTATAACACCTTGATAAAGGTTGGCGTTCAGCCAACTGAAATATTAGTAAAATAAATGATATTTTGATCCAATATATGCCTTTTTAATTAAATTGCTATGATTATCAAGAATCAAAATCGAAAGATGTTTTGAGAAAATGCCTTGAATCAATCAATATAAATGTTATCAACCTTTTGACCCAAAATATTTAAAATGGGTCGCTGTTCAGTTGACCTAAGTTTGATTTTGTCTTTCTTAGTACTGATTACTTTTCCCTTTCGGAGCTCACACTCAGAGAATGCGAGCCCAAAATTTCTACTTTTATTCCGGAAAAGATTTGATTGATTGCTGCACTCTATATTTTTTTAAAACCAAAAGATTGTTTTATGGTCGTCTGCTTCCATTGACCCGATTCATGACAAGGGTGACCGAATCCTTTGTGGAAATCGGAAACAGGGTGACATGTAAAAAGCCAAAATATATAGGATAGAATCTAAAAAATGTCCATTTGATTTAGCACCTTTATTCCTTCGAGAGAATTGTTTTATATCTCTCTTTTTTCCCGACTTTTTATTTTCTATTTGGGTTATATTTCTAAAAATGGTTTATTTTTAACACAATGTTATAGCTCTCCTATTTATAGAGATAGAAAGAGAGAGATACAAAATATAAGATATTTTTATTATTAAGATTTTCTCAACTTTTTGTTCAGTTATATTTTTATAAATTCTACACCACAGGCATGTACATATATAAAGTTAATTCAAGTTTATAATATAAGTTCACAACATATCTACATATGTAGAAAGTTAAGCTAGCATGTTCTGTAAGTAAAACACGTATCTACACAGGTATAGAATTAAAATATAGTAGTTGGTACCGTAACTACATCACATGTCTATACCTGTTTAAGGTTAAGACAGATTGAACCGTAACGCCACCAAATGTCTACACATGTAAAAAGTTTGAATACCTTACACCGTAAGTACATCAAACTTATATACATGTTATAGACGCGTATGATTCTTTTAAAAATTAATCAATTTCCATTGCAGTAAGGGCAGTAGAAATTGTTTAATTTTTAAAAGAATCATACGCGTCTATAATAGTTTCGAATTTTGATAACAGATGGCGCGCTAATGCATCATAGTATATACGTGTATAGAGTTAAGACAGCTTTTTTTCGTAACTACACCACTTCTACACATGTTTAGAGTTAGATTGATTGTACCGTAAGCATACCATATGTGTCTACACATGTATAGAGTTAAGACAGCTTGTACCTTAGGTATACTACACTAGCCGAATGATCCGGGCACGCCCGGGTTTTACCCAATTAAATGCTTTTATTCAAATACTATTCGTTACAATTATAAATTGGCGCCGTGGATGTGATTCTTGTGAAACGTCCCGCTCCAAACTTTGTGTCTGAGAAGCGATATTTTTATAAAGAGATAATCTGGCTTTGTGTCTTCTGCTCGAATGAATGTTTTTCTGTTAGAATTTTGTTCCTGCATACTAAAAATATGAACTGGCTTTACCCGTGGTCTCTGCTTTTTGGAATTTTTCCGGATATAATTTTGTATCTGATAATCAAATATGATACAGCAATATTGTCATAATCATTTTCTGACTAAAAAAAAAAAACAACTATTTTTGCCCAGAACCTGTCAAATGCTTATAAAAATGGCCATATTTGGGTATTTATTCCATTCACAAAAGCAAACGGTGACATAATTGTTGATTATGACTCTGATACTTGTATATTTTAATGTCTACACATGCATAGAATTAAATTGATTGTGCCGTAAGCATACCATATGTGTCTACACATGTATAGAGTTAAGACAGCTTGTACCGTAAGTATGCCACATGTCTACACATGCATAAAGATTGATTGTACCGTAAGTATACCATATGTGTCTACATATGTAGAAATCACACACCACTCACGTTCCACCAGCCAGGTAGTCCAGAAGGATGCAGTTGTCAGAGATCCTGGACTCGGGAGTCCGGCAGACCGTGACATCCTGCTGTGACGACCACCTTTGTCCCTCTGAGTCCCAGGATGTCTACCAAGACATTGACACATCAATTCACTTTCATGATAGAACCTGTTTTATTTTGGTAGGAATTTTTATTACTACAAAACACCTTTCTATCAGAACTTTAGATCAGATCCTTTCTGATAGAACCTCGTTAATATAATCTTTATCAGGTCAATTCTCTCTAAAACAGTCTGTCATTGTATTAATTTGAATAAAAAAATTCATGAATTTATATGTAAATATAGAGAAATAGTCCATTACCGACCACCCAGGAGTCTGAAATGTTGTCAAATTGCATTGTCATCGGGTTTGAGCAAGTATACCAAATTTCTGACTCTAGGTATTCTGAGGTATATTAAACATTGATTACAAAATTTTTGTAGACAGATAGACATGTAAGCAAGTTAAATATTTTATAAAGTAGATGAAATTTGCTCATTTCTCTAATGAAGTAACAAAAACTGATTTTTTTTTCAATTGAATATCATGTTGAATTCTAGCCTCATACATTTATCTATATATTATTTTTTAGAAATTTATTAAAGTCCATATAAGATGTATGATTCCTTTTTTTTGCAAAAAGAATAAATAATTACATAAATAATTATAAATTTAGATATATTTATAAAAATCTGACTTTCCAGAAGAACCTAGCAATTACGTAAATCTATTCAGTTACGTGTACAACAACAAAAGCTGAAGAAACTTCCAGATGTCTTTACAACAAACTTCAATTTTCAATATAAAAACTAAAAAACGTATAAAAGTAAAACTTACTGGAATTAGGTGGATTAATTAAACACATAAGGAGAGATACTTTTCTCTCAATTTAATGTTCAAGTTACCTGTATCTTGGTTACAAAGAAGTCAGAAGACCTATATGTTTAAATTTCAGATTTCAGATCGTCATTCTTCCCAGTAAGCACCTTATCAGACAGACCAGGGGATCACCAACAATAGAACACCGCTATTTCGATTGCCTATCGTTAGCACGTTTTTACGTATGTGAAAGTACTGATTCACGTTTTTTTTTTTTTTTTTTATCGAGAGAATTTCGTTTTTGATCATGAAACAACGGATAAGAGGCACATTTTTACCATCGCCAAATATGTAATGTACAAATTCTGGATAAGCATCGATTTTAACTATGACTATAACATGGAGTTTGACTCACTTTTAGAGGCTCATGTCTAATGTAAGGTATAAATATATACTCTCTCAATATCTCTATATTCATCTTTACTTGCTAAACTGAAACTTTGACTCATGTAAAACTGACTTTACTATGTGTATATTGTTATTTTCTTATGTAAATACTACTATGTAAATAATGCTATGTAGTTAATGTCTGAATAAAGAGTTTTAAAACGTTATCATACAGAGGTTTAGCTGTCAAAAAATATTCCAAGTTTTCTACAAGGATGCTACAAAAATTTTAAAAAAGAAGTTTTTCTTAAGAATCTGTTAACTAGGAATAACGGACTTTACTCTCCTTTTCCCTCTTTTTCTTAATATGTTAATGATTGTTTAATTGTTATTAATGTACTATCATAAATATAGAGGCTGCCTGGCCGGAATTCATATCATATTCTATCATAGTTTATTATCTCTATAAAATATTTGCTGGCTGAAGTATCTTTAATTTAAAGAATAATGTGCTAGTTGAATTGGCCAGCTTTGGCTGAGATTTGAACGAGTGAATGTTCAACCAACCTATAAGCATATTATATAAGCCATTCTATCAATATTAAGGTGAAAACATGAAGCTTCCAGAAGAGATGAATTTCTTTTTATATAATAAATGAAAACATTAAGACGTGAGTGTTTCTTTCACAAATAAATCAAACGTCTACTCTCCTTACTTTCCAGTTGGTCTCGAGGACCACGCCATCACCATCTCCTCAGCGGCGAAGTACGCGATCTACGTATTCTTCGTAGATCGCGAAATGCGTGGTGTCGCTGGAGACCTGCTGGCGATTCTCCACCAAACTCTGCAGCACTGGCAGAGGCCCCATATTCATTGTACATAGTGTTTATAATCCATATTATCTTTTTTTTTTTTAAATAGTGCAGACTGTGCACTTTGCATGTATTGACAAGATGTCAATAAAATTATTTTAATTGTCTACTGTCCTTACTACGATGAAAATATATTTGGAGGGCTTGGCTCATCAGTGGTTAACCTTCCCAGCGGTTTCGCCAATCTACTATCCCGTTTCTTTAGAGCTCTAATACTGTATTTGATAATTCTGCTTATATATGTTACACTGATTGGTGGAATCTTAGAAATGGTATTTAAGCAAACTATGGACATAAGCTTTTAGGACAGTAGAATTAAGTATAGATATTTGTATCGAGCAATGCTCTTCCGCAAGCAATAAGGACAAGGCCAGTTGGACATAAATTAATACAAAGCAATAACGCGTCATATATATTTATTATTATTATTTTTTCTATCGTTTTTTCATATATACGAGTGTTCAAATATTTTGAAAATAGAGCAATCCATAAATAAATCTTTAATTAAAAATACATATATTGGATCAAAATATCATTTATTTTACCTAAGCATCTGTGGTTAAAATGTAAGTGTAACTTCCAACTGTTGATAAAAAGTCGAAGCCTTTCTATTGTTCTTGCAAGGTGTAGAGCGTCATAACCAAAACTGGTTGAAATCATTTTGAAAATAGAGCAATCCATAAATAAATCTTTAATTAAAAGGCATATATTGGATCGAAATATCATTTATTTCGCCCAATTTTATCCAATATATGCCTTTTTAATTAAATATATATATATATGTTATAATAAATATTATTTTGAGATAGAAATTAATTGCTGATTCTTTTGAGTACATGAGAACTTAATGGTATCGTTTGCAGTCGTGTCATTTTGAAAGAAAAGCAGAAAAATAACTATTTACTATCAAGTAGTTTTTATTTTAAATTACTTGAAGAAAATTACAAAAATATATTTTTCACAGTTATATAGAATTTATGAAATGAATTCTATATTAGTGAATTTCAAAAATAGGTTAGATAACTACATATTTACAACAAGTATATTAAAAGTCGGCGTATTCTAAAACTATGGTCAAAAAACAAGTAGAACTATCAATGAATGAAAATAAAATATATTTTTATATATTTATATTTTATACACTGCGTGACATTGAAAATGGAACACCAAGAAATAGTGGCCAGAAAGTGATGAAACTCGGCAGACAGAGAGAGACAGGGACGAACAATAAGTGATCTTTATTTCAAAATGATAGTCATAATACAGAGAGCGAGAACGGCGTCGGCTTAGTAGCAAGTAGGACCACCGCGGACGGCGATGCACGCAGCAACACGTCTAGGTAGAGAGTCAATCAAAGTACGGATGGCGTCCTGAGGGATGGCTCTCCATTCCCTCTCAACCATTTGCCATAGTTCGTCTTCTGAACGCGGCTGTGGCAAGGCATGCAAACGGCGTCCAATGATGTCCCAGACGTGCTCGATTGGTGAGAGATCAGGAGAGTACGGTGGCCAGGGAAGCATCTGTACATCTTGCAGAGCTTGTTGGCTAATGCGAGCAGTGTGCGGTCGGGCGTTATCCTGCTGATAAAGGGCATTGGGTACCCCCTGAAGGTAGGGGAATGTTACCGGTCGCAGCACATCATCAACGTATCGTTGGGCCGTCATAGTGCCCTGAATACGAAGTAAAGGTGACCTGGAATCATACGCGATTGCGCCCCAAACCATGATTCCACGTTGTCGCACGGTGGGGCGTTCCACAATTGCTGCCGGATTGGACCTTTCTCCACGTCGACGCCACACGCGTACACGGCGACTATCACTGGACAAGCAGAAACGCGACTCATCTGAGAACACGACCCTGTGCCATTCCGTCATCCACGTCGATCTAGCCCGGTACCATTCCAAACGTTGGCGTCTATTCGGTGGGGTCAATGGCAGTCTTCTTAGCGGACGGCATGAGTGCAAGCCATTAGCAACCAATCGACGGGAAATAGTTCTGGTCGAGATGGAATGATCTAGGATGTCTTGCACATGTTGCAGGATGGCGGTACAAGTGGCTTGTGGGGCCGCCACTGCTTGTCGAAGGATACGCCGATCCACACGTGCTGATGTCACTCTGGTTGCACCGACATTCCTATAAATTGCCACATTTCCTTGTTCCAACCATCTTCTCCACAGTCGGTGCACCGTGGACGCACCAAGGTGTGTATCAGCTGCGATTTGACGTATGGACCAACCTGCCCTTTTCAGTCCGATCACCATGCCCCTCGTAAAAGCGTCTGTCTGCTTGAACTGCCTCCGTTTACGATGACCTGGCATTCTCTGTTATTACACGTGTCTTTTGACACAAGAACAAAATTTCTACAATGATTTTCCTTGAAGAAATAACGACACGAATACTGTCCTTTCTGCAAGTTCCTTCCCTTATATCTTACTCCATGTGCGCACGAGAGCTGCGCATTTTACATCATTTGCATAACTCGGTTAGGCGCGTCTACCCTGAAATTTGCTTAATTTTCTGGCCACTATTTCTTGGTGTTCCATTTTCAATGTCACGCAGTGTATAACAAATGAAAACATTAAGAAGCGAATGTTTCTTTCACAAATAAATCAAACTTCTACTGTCCTTACTGCGACATTCACGTCTTAATGTTTTCATTTGTTATATATAGATGGCGCGTTATTGCTTTGTATAAGTTTCTTTATATTTTTAAAGAGAATAATTAAGGAAACTTATATCTCTGGAAGTCTGATATTTTTACCGTGATATATATATATAAGCCTCGATATTATTGTGAGCACTGGTATCGCCAGTATTCATTGTAATTATCAATGTGAACTTCCAAGTTCAAACTGGGTAGTAGCAAATACTACAGTTGACCGTTTCACCAACAATGTGTGACGTCCTGTGTAAATACCTCACTCTTCACCATTTCAGAGGGGGTTAACCAGACAGATGCATAAAACAGACTTTGATTATCTAAAACAACTCCTCCTTCAAGAACCTTGGGCAAAATATCTTAATAAAAACTTATTCTGTGTATGAGAATAGAAATCTAATAATATTTATTATTATTATTAATTGTTATGATAGTTTAAAAAAATAAAAATACTTCGGCCAGTGAATCTTGTTGTTATCTCGACGTTTCGAAAAAAATATTTTGTCCTCATCAGGAACAAATAAAAATTAAAGCATTTGGCGTTAAAAATTATTCTAAGATTACAAGGGCGTTCTCACACGATATTTAATATATATATATATATATATTTACATAATATAATATTAAAATATCTAACATTAATCCATCACCAATGTTAACTAGTTAGAAAGCGCGCTAAAATAAGAGTTAAGAACTGAAAGTTAAAAACAAATTTTTACAGTAATTTGTGAATCAAATAGTTCTTAAATAAGAGACACACACAACTTCGGCC
>CP092874.1:34069216-34112075 GCA_030710605.1 Cordylochernes scorpioides
AACTATATTCTTATTGTCGTCTGGTGGTGTCTTCCTGACCCTAGTTAAGACCTCATATAAAGTGTGAAATCATTTTAAAAAGGTTATTTACCCCTCTATATAATTATAAAACAATTTAATAACTTAAAAGCTTGAACAAAAAAGTTTAAAATACTTGAATCATAGGGTACATTTGAAACACAAATTAAAAAAATAACAATTTATTACATACCACACAAAAATTTCTCGCTTTAAAAAGTTCGTCTGCAATTAAATTGAAAAATGTTCGTCTGCGACCATTTATCTTAACCGGAGCAGACGAAGAAGAGGAAAAAGCTAGCAGCAGCAGATGGGAAAGGAAATCATTAACAAAGGACTTGATTAAAAAGAAAGAAAAAAGCCATTTTCTAAGGTCTGTCTTTTGTCTCGGGGTAGAGCTATAGTAAAAAATTCTGATGAAAACTTTTCCCTATGATCGTTTAGGGTTTAAAAATCTTTTTTATTATTATTTATCTTTTATATAAATATTTAGCTTTAATGGGATTTTTCGCTTCAACATGTGGAGTTTATTGGAAAATGTTTGTACGCTTTCATGATATAAAATCAGATTTTTCAGTCTTCTGGCTGCTTCAGTAGACGGAGGACCTCTGAACCTCTACTCTGTACATCACTTCTTTTTGTATAAATCTCAAGGTGAGAATTCTTTCTCATTGAAAATAAATAAAAATATTTCTATGTGTCAAACATATTTTTCTATAAAGTAACTCTATTTTACTCTGTTCTCATAATAATTTCGTTTTTGTTGTCGTGTCCAATGAAGAGCCTCAGATATCTCCATACATCTCTATCACAGCAGTCGTTCTCTATCTTGGGTGTGTAAAGTTCTGGGTCCATGTCAATTTTCTGTTGTTGTTGTCGTGTCCAATGAAGAGCCTCAGATATCTCCATACATCTCTATCACAGCAATGTCCTCTATCTTGGGTGTGTAAAGCTGCTGTTCTGGGTCCATGTCAATTTTCTGCAAGGCTGCGGCCATGACAATCATTTCGTTCTTCTATGTATTTGTTTTCATTGTCTTATTTTTCGACGTGGCATGTTCTTGGAGGTTAAGGTCAAGGGAAGTCAAACTGAAGGTCGCTGACCAGATTCGGAGACGATGGATATGTACACTGTGTGAAAAGGAAATTACTGAAAAACTCCCTCATTACCTGCTTAATTTTACAGCCCTTGATGCAAAGAGGAAGGCCCTATATCAACAAATTAAATGTACCAACATTTCACCCTACCTATTGCTTTCAAAAATATCAGCAAACAAATCTAAGGCAATAGCCTACTATAAATTATTTAGATCATCATTATGTAAGGACCAGTCAACAAGTGAATGACTTTGAGACGAAGAGTAAAGCCAGTTCAATTTCTATGTAAATAACACAAGATGAATATCACCTTACCCAATTGGGAGAATCTGTATGGGGCAAGTCCCTAATAAAGGCTTATGTGTGTGTGTGTGATTTGGAGACGATGGGTACAGTGGACTCCATTTTGACTGACTCCAGGATTCCACCGCCGTCCTTGATGTCACCTTTGTCTTACCCTTTAGACGACCAAACTGCTCTTCATGCCCTAAGAAAATGGAAACAAAACTACTGGAAACTACCAAGAGACTAATGGATTCCTTGTGCAGAAATTCCTCATAATTATGGTCTGAAGTAACAAGACGTAGGCTCCTATAGGGAAGGAAGGGGCTATATATAACAAAATTGTTATCATTTACACTCATTATTGATTTGCGGATTTTGACAAATTATAAAATACAAAAATCATATAACGCCGCAACTCTTTTTTTTTGTATTTTGTAATTTACACTCATGGATAAAACTTAAGAATATCTTTCAGATTTATTGTCTGAATCCCGATATACATGCTAAAAGGTACAACTTCCTTAAGTTTTGTTTGAAAGTTTTCAATAAAGGTCACTGTAATATCTTTCAGAGTTATTGTCTCAATCCCGATATACATGCTAAAAGGTACAACTTCCTTAAGTTTTGTTTGAAAGTCTTCAATAAAGGTCACTGTAATATCTTTCAGATTTATTGTCTGAATCCTGATATACATGCTAAAAGGTACAACTTCCTTAAGTTTTGTTTGAAAGTCTTCAATAAAGGTCACTGTAATATCTTTCAGATTTATTGTCTGAATCCTGATATACATGCTAAAAGGTACAACTTCCTTAAGTTTTGTTTGAAAGTCTTCAATAAAGGTCACAGTAATATCTTTCAGAGTTATTGTCTCAATCCCGATATACATGCTAAAAGGTACAACTTCCTTAAGTTTTGTTTGAAAGTCTTCAATAAAGGTCACAGTAATATCTTTCAGAGTTATTGTCTGAATCCCAATATACATGCTAAAAGGTACAACTTCCTTAAGTTTTGTCTATGAGTATATTAACATAGTATTTCATTTTCAGAGAATTCGCGGTAAATCCATGTATAATAAATTTATTTTCCTTCAATTTACCCAGACTAATCTATTAGCTTGATTGTCTTTATATAATTTTCCTTGTATAAAAATATCATATTTACCATTAAGATACTATTACTTTTTCCCTGCACGTATCCTACATTTCTGCTTGGAGAATCTGTATAAGACTAAAAGGTCTTAATAAAGCTTTTTGTTGTTGTTGTTGCATTAACATTGTATTAATTTATTATTCTATTATTATTTACTCTCTATTTTGTTGTGCGTCTTCTCCGATCGTTTATGCCTATGAAGTGAGGTTGATTTGATCAAAACAAAAATCGTCTTGTCATTCTGATATACTTGTCATACCTTAATTTTCTGCCTGACAATATTGTGGTTCCATTTTTGCGAAGAATATTACATAATTACCAGATTTTCCTATTTACATACTAGCACTATATTGGTATGAATACAAATATTGTAAATTACACTCTTACCCTTTATAATTTACAAAGGCTGATCCAAGCCCTCTACCATAAAAAAATATAAAATTTACAGTAAAAATAGAATAATATAATTTTACACAAATAAATTTACTGGCAATGAGTTTCTTTTAAATATCATCAAATATTATCTCTACAGATTTGATGATATTTAAAAGAAACGCATTGCCAGTAAATTTATTTGTGTAAAATTTTTTAACGATAGATGGCAATTAAATTTAATTTAAGAATAATATAATACTAAAAAATAAAAACACACACACACACAAAAAAAAAAACTTTAGTTTGTATGAAAACTCTATGAAAAGAGAGCAGACGGCTGTTTAAAAGTATGGCAGACGAACCGGAAATGATGACTAGGGAGTCAGACGATATCCGCAAGGTCGAGGGAAGGTCTCTCCCAACTCGAGGCCTCTTTCCCCCGAACGGTCGTTTTGTGCAATAGAAAAACGCCTTTTTACATTCCACCATTCTTATTCCACGAATGTCCGCGCATAGATACGATTAATGATGTCAGATTACCATGGAAACAACTATGGAGACATCTGGAGAAGAGATCATTAAGTTGTTAGATTAACGTTATATAGAGGGTCATTATAATAGAATAACGCTTACAGTATATGTGAAGTCATACAGTATATGTATAGCTTCCAATCAAATATGAACTATGTAAGTACTTATAGTGGGGATAGAATTTAGAATTTTCTATTTTAACCTGATCATTTGGAATATATTGTTCTGTTGCGCTATCTTGATTATTGATGGAATTTCCCTCTGGACTATGCTTCTATCATTGCAGTGAATTAACCAAGAAAATCTACAGTTGAATTAAGTATGTTGGCCAAACTTTCCGCGCAAACCGATATAGATATTTTTTATACTTGATATCTCCAGTAGTTGAGTTAGACATATATGGGGAAGTCGGCTATATTGTACATTTTCAAAATTCTAAGCCAGAACCTGAGTGTCAACACTGTAACTCCCAGTGACGTTCGTCCACATTCCATACACAGAATATAACCGGGAGTATATCTAGCTAAATTTACACCGATAAAACGGTGTTTACCTTACAACTCTGAACACTCGGATTTTCCTGGAAAATCTCTTAAAGATTTCTTGAAAAAAGCCATGGTCCACCTGTGCTGTGTGAGCAGAAGAGCTTAAATTGACTGTTCCATTATATGTATGTTCCATACGTAAATACCTGTTTTTTTCCTCTTTTCGCTCTCCACTTTTCCATCCATATTTCCAAATCCATATTCTTATTTTCCATAGGATCATTCAAATAATAATCTGTATATATTTATCATGTGTATATAATCTTTCTCCATTTTTACCCCTTTGTATATTTCTCACTTTCATAGGTTTCTCCGTCTTGTAACCCCAAGGAGAATCCTCTGTAAGACCTGTGTGTCTTAATAAAGGTTTGTGTGTGTGTGTCTATGTAATATATCCAAAGTTATTACACTGCAATATTTGATGTATTACACTGTTGTAGAATCCTGTCGACTCTGTGTAATATAATCCAAAGTTATTACACTGCAATATTTGATGTATTACACTGTTGTAGAATCCTGTCGGATTAACCGTTCTGTGACAATATCGTTGCGGAATTTCTTGTTGTTCGATTTGAATGGTGAGGATTGGTTGAAACGCAGTCGTTGAGTGGCAAGTGAAGCATACAGTTAGGAATAATCAGGACACGTGATGGGGTTTGAAAATAAAAGGCAACTGGGTTGGAGGAAAGAAAGCTTGAGAAGGCGGAGCGGGTTTTGATTGTTAATTATCTGATCACATGGTGGTGATTGTACTTAGCTACGGGATGAGCAGAGGGAGAGAGGTCCAGAACCGATGTCACCTCCTTGGGAGCCAAAGCACTTCTGATCCGAACTCGGTCGAAGCCAAGTCACTACTGACAATTCTTGTCTTTCGATTTAACACCACGAGTTGTCTTCCTTCCCATTGGTCGAAGGATGGAACGTGTCCGTTTTTCTATTGGTTGACCTATTTAGTTATTCCTTCCTAATTGGACCGGCGGCTTTCTTTGGTGAAAGATATGCCCGGCCTGATAGGAAGTGTCGGGTGTTAGTTCGACTCTATTTACTTCCGCGTTATCAAAATACGTCCGGTCCTGTCCGGAAATATTGGGCGTCTCTATACTAATATAACTTCTGCGGATACCAGATACGTCCGGGCTTTGCGAGGAAGTATTGACTGTACAAGTTATTTATACTTGTGCCCGCTTTTAGCCTGCTTCCTATGTCTTGTTGCCACTTTCTTTCCTCCAGTTACCTTATTCTTTATTAAATCTTTGAAAATCATACATTGTACATGCATAGTGGGTCGGGGGCATACAATTATATACAAATTATGACAGATGCGCCCCCTACATGTGAAGAATTCAAGAAGGGGTTAGCCTGAGAGAATTCTGTAAGGTGAAAAATAATTTTGTGGGAAAATTAGTTGTGGGTATTGAGAGTCTATATACAAGCATTGGTGGCGATATAAGAAGTAAAATAGAATGGTGTTGATGATATAGGTTGAGTATAATTAATAGAAATCAAAAAAATTTTTAATTGTAAGAAATCAAAATGAATGCTATGGTACATAGTGGATTAAAAAGAAAAGAAAATGCGCCTAACTGATTTCTACTCGAAATTGGAAATAAAAACGAGGGAGTTCTATTAGGGCTTTTGAGAAATCAAAAATTAAAAATAAAAGTTGGAAGAAATCAAAGTAAATGCTTGGTTGCATGGTGAGAAAAAAAAATGCTTTGTTGCATGGTGAAAAAAAAAGAAAAATGCCTAACTAATTTTTGCTCGAATTATGGGAAAAGAAATCGAGGAAATTTCATAAGGTCTTTTGAGAAATCAAAAATAAAAATAAAAATAAAAAGTTGGAAGAAATCAAAGTGAATGCTTGATGCATGGTGAAAAAAAAAAGGAAAAATGCCTAACCATATTCTCGCTCGAAATTGGGAATGGAAATCGAGGGATTTTTATTAGGTCTTTTGAGAAATCAAAAAATAAAAATAAAAATAAAAAGTTTGAAGAAATCAAAGTGAGTGCTTGGTTGCATGTTGGAAAAAAAAAAATGCTTTGATGCATGGTGAAAAAAAAAAATGTTTTGTTGCATGGTGGAAAAAAGAAATAGAAAAAAAAAGGATGTTTTTGTAAATCAAATAAAATATAATATCCAATTTTAAAAGAAAACCAATGAGTTCTCGTTGATTTGAAATTATGATAATATAAACTAATTGGTAAAAAAAAAATGATAATTAATGATTAAAAGTGATAATAAGTTGAATAAATTGATAAATTGATTATATATTTAAATTTTAATTGAGAGAAAATAATGAAAATGATTAATATGAAAAATAAGGTGTATTGGTTTGAACCCTTTTGTATCTACATGCCCTATAAATTTTTTAATTGCTCAATTATGCCCTATAAATTTTTTGTCTTTGTGTGTGTTGTGGAAAATGTTAGAAGTCTGTTGTGTAAGAAATGTGTGTGCGTGTACCTTGTTTGATTTTCGAATGACAGTCGATTTGATTGACATTGTAAAAGTCGATGCGCAGGCTTGAATTGGAATCCAAAATCGGTGGCATAGAGAGGTTCCCAGTTGACCTCAATTTAGCTGCTGGTCGAGGGATGGTAATTGGAGATCGGAAACGAGGCGCTCCCCTTTGTTTGCATAGGCCGAATTTATCGTCGCGGAACTACGCTTCCTGTCGCGGCGTCTCAAAATTCTCACTTCCTGCCGTCTAATTTATTTTGAGTGCGACTCGCATCTTGTTTTTGGAGTGTGACTTCTCCGACATTGGTTGGTCATTCTTCAGTTACTTCTATCTCCTCGGAATCTACTTAGATTTTCTGCAAAAATGTTTCCTAAAATTATGAGAAGTTTTATAAATGTTTGTCCACAATGAAAAATTGCTTGTCCAAGATTAAAAACTGCCTCTTGTAGTTCGAAAATTTTATGAGCGGGCATGGTATAGATAAACAAATAATTAATGAATAAAATTGGGATACATTTGTATGGTAGAACTAACAAACAAAGGATGAAAATCAGATGAAAGATAGGGTATTGCCCCAAGTTCTCCCATATTTTTGTAAATGGGGACTCTGAAATATTTGTTCGAACCTTATTAATTGTAGAATTTAAATGATTGGTAGGTTCGCAGTTCTCTTGTTTGATCGTTAATGGTTTTATTAGCGATATGTCGGTGGTAATTGATTTAGGTTGAGATGTGTGGTCGTTTCTCTGACGTGGGTGGTGTAATTTTGGCATTGTTTGTGTTGTGTGTACGCTGTGCTTTATGTACGAATTTTGTTTTGCTTTGGGGCCTGTGTCGGTATTTTCACGTGAAGGTTGGTTGTATTCATCGATTCTTCTAGCGAATCGGCAGGTGGGGCAGGTTTTTACCTGTTTTGCGATGTCTTGTGTCATGTTCTGCCAATAATATTGTGACGAGATGAGTCTCGTCATCTTGGAGATGTTTGGGTGGTGGTGTTGTGTGTGTACGGACTTAAGAAGTCTGGTTGTAAGTGAACTTGGGACTATAGTTTTAAGTACTCCTTTTCGGGAGACGGTGCGCAGTTTATTGTGATCCATAGTCACGCGAGATTTTCCCGGTGGAGAAGACTGTTGGCTCTTTATGAGTGGCGCATCTAGAAAGCCACAAAATGGGATACGAGTTACAACGCCCGTTTCATATTGTTGTACTCCATTTATGCTACGGACCTCATATTCGTATCTTGACAGTCTTAACCTCCATCGAAACAATCTGCCTGACGGGGCTTTGATCTCTTTCAACCACTGCAATGCAGGATGGTCAGAAAGTATTGTAAACTTTCTGCCCATTAGACAGGCGCGGAAGTTATCCACACTTTCCACAATGGCTAGGCATTGTAGTTCCAAGTCTGAATAATTTCGCTCGTGACCACGCAGAGAGCGGCTGAAAGGTTGAACTGGGTATGTCTTCCCATCAGGGTAGACTTGTTTAAGAATGCCTGCAATGCCGAATGTTGAGGTGTTACAGTACACCTGGCATGGCAGACCTTCTTGGTAAAGGTATAATGTGGGGTGTGTGGTAAGGCTTTCTTTCAGGTTAGTGAACGCTTTCTGGCATTCGTCACTCCAGACCCACACGACATCCTTTTTTAGAAGGTAACAAGTGGCGTCCGCAAGTGGGCGTGGTCCGGAATGAACTCTTTATAGGCGTTCACAGCTTTTAGGAAAGATCGCAATGTTTTTCGATTGTGTGGTTGTTTAGTGGCGTGAATTTTTTCTATGTTTTGTGTAGACGGGATGATTGTATTATTCTTAACGGTTGTGCATGCGCTTGTTTGTTGTTGTTGTCTTTTGGCGCGCGTGTTGCATTTGTTGTGCGGGTTGTGCGTGTTTGTTGCGTGGTGACGTATGGGTGCGTGTATGTTGTGAGGTACATTTGCGTGGTAAGTGGGTGAGCTGTGTCGGTGTACGGACACTTTTTTGGGCATTATTGGAATTGTAGGTTGAAGTCGTGGTGGCTTTATATGTTGTGGGCATGAAAAGTTGCGTGGTGTGAGATTAGAATGGTGGCATGTAAATATTTGAGGTTTGGGCAATGAATGCAGGCAAGGGTTTCCATGTGTGAAAGCTTTGTGTGCTGTACGAGTCCTTTGGGACAGGTTTTGGTCTAGCCCGTGCTTGCATTCATTTGGTACATGTTTAGATACATGGTTAAAGGGGTAGGTAGGGTTAGGTAAGAGTTCAAAGTCAATTCTTGACGCCATAGGGGGGGTGCCTACCTTAGTCTCGAAAAGTCTGCTCGGCTGGGGGGTCTCTGGCTTGACTTGGTTGTTGTGGGACTGTTTGCACTGTCCGCACTTTTTCGTGGGCCGTCGGGACTGGTCGATGTCGGCATTCGCTGTGCCAGTGCCTCGCGCCGCAGAACTTGCAGTTGGACGGCGGAAGAGGTGCATTCCATGCACCTGGGCGTCGGGGTGTGCTGTGATACGGGTACGGCATGGCGGTGGATGACTCCTCGGTGGTCGGTGTCCGGTCTCGGTGACACTTGCCTGGGGTGGTGGCACGTGCGTCGGCTGCCGCGCTCATCTCGCCTTTCGGTCGGCGGGGGGTGTGGGCTGCTCCGGGGGTGGCGCTACGGAACGTCGTTTGTAGTTGAGTGGACCTTGCTCCTTGAAGTGCGGCGGTCAGCTGCAAAATTATTGTCGCCAGGGTGTGTTTTGTCGCTTCGCTCGTTGCCAGTTTCTTCCCTCTTTCTTTCGTAGGGTTGTCCGTTTTTACGCTTATTAAATCCTGATTAATCTCCATAATATCTTTATCCTGTCGACTCTATGTAATATATCCAAAGTTATTACACTGCAATATTTGATGTATTACACTGTTGTAGAATCCTGTCGACTCTGTGTAATATAATCCAAAGTTATTACACTGCAATATTTGATGTATTACTCTGTTGTAGAATCCTGTCGGCTTAACCGTTCTGTGACAATATCGTTGCGGAATTTCTTGTTGTTCGATTTGAATGGTGAGGATTGGTTGAAACGCAGTCGTTGAGTGGCAAGTGAAGCATACAGTTAGGAATAATCAGGACACGTGATGGGGTTTGAAAATAAAAGGCAACTGGGTTGGAGGAAAGAAAGCTTGAGAAGGCGGAGCGGGTTTTGATTGTTAATTATCTGATCACATGGTGGTGATTGTACTTAGCTACGGGATGAGCAGAGGGAGAGAGGTCCAGAACCGATGTCACCTCCTTGGGAGCCAAAGCACTTCTGATCCGAACTCGGTCGAAGCCAAGTCACTACTGACAATTCTTGTCTTTCGATTTAACACCACGAGTTGTCTTCCTTCCCATTGGTCGAAGGATGGAACGTGTCCGTTTTTCTATTGGTTGACCTATTTAGTTATTCCTTCCTAATTGGACCGGCGGCTTTCTTTGGTGAAAGATATGCCCGGCCTGATAGGAAGTGTCGGGTGTTAGTTCGACTCTATTTACTTCCGCGTTATCAAAATACGTCCGGTCCTGTCCGGAAATATTGGGCGTCTCTATACTAATATAACTTCTGCGGATACCAGATACGTCCGGGCTTTGCGAGGAAGTATTGACTGTACAAGTTATTTATACTTGTGCCCGCTTTTAGCCTGCTTCCTATGTCTTGTTGCCACTTTCTTTCCTCCAGTTACCTTATTCTTTATTAAATCTTTGAAAATCATACATTGTACATGCATAGTGGGTCGGGGGCATACAATTATATACAAATTATGACATATATCTAGCTAAATTTAAGAGCCGCCTGAAAAAAAATGTCCTGAACCCCGTTCACCAAGATTTTCTGGTTATTGGGACAATATAGCAAAGTTGCTATCCTTGAGTTTTGTCTATGAGTGTATAGATATTTGTAATCGAGAGTTTCACCAATATAATTTGGCGAAACCTCTGAAAGAATTTACCCCTAGTGAACCTCTCAACCTTTCTTCCTGATATGGCAGTAAGGTCTGATGAAGTGGTTTTGATAGTTTGAAGTGGTTACGTAAAGAAAATTTCGGGGTAAAAATGTCTGAACTTTATTTGACAATTGGCACTTTAATTATTGTAGCAAAATATTTATTGAGAAAATATTATTATAATTTAGATATTTATATTTTGCTATGCTCTGTAAACTTCTCTTATTGCTTTTCTGGTATTTTATAAATGTAGATTTGTACTTGCATTAAATAAATTTCCATGTTAGCATGAAGAGAGTTTGTCTTTCTTAATTTACTACGTAACAATATTCAACTTGAGGTACAGCTTGCACCACGCTGATGAGGGCCAACAGCCCGAAACGCGTCTGTGGTTAGCTTTTCTTGATTAATCAAGAATGAATAATCTGTATATATTTACCATGTGTATATAATCTTTCTCCATTTTTACCCCTTTGTATATTTCCCACTTTCATAGGTTTCTCCGTATTGTAACCCCAAGGAGAATCCTCTGTAAGACCTGTGTGTCTTAATAAAGGCTTTTGTGTGTGTGTGTGTGATTAATCAAGAATCGGTATTTAGCCAATTATGGAATAATTAAAAAATCAACGAGAATAGTTGATATTTATTCCGATAGATGGCGCAAGCCATCAGCAACTTTCAGTTGCACGATAAGGAGATGTATTTTTTCATAATATTCAACTTGTTGCTTACAGTTTTCTCATCTTTTGAATGAGACAAAAAACACGTCATAATAAACTAAGAATTAAACCATCATTTTTCTTCTTTGACCTGTCCAGCGGCCAGAACGCCATGTACGGAGGGATCCCAAGATAAACGTGGAGAAGTTAACCTAATTGTTGATGTACACGTAGACTATCGTTAATGGAATGGTAAAAATTGGTTTGGCGGCAAATAAATATTCAGGTTTTTGAAATCGTCTCTCTCTCTTATTTTCTCCTTATTTATTCATATTGTAAAAAAGTATTTATTATTTTATTAACAGAGTATCATTTCTTATGTTTATACTTTGATTCTCTGTAAACTTCCCTCATTGCTTATCTTTTGTTTATCATTCATAGTTTGTTCTTGACTGAAATAAATTGTTGTCTCATCCCGAAGTTGGTCTTCCCTATTTTACACGTGGCATTTTGGTGGAGAAGCTGGGTACATTAGGGAAGACCACAACTTCGGGATAAGACAACAATTTATTTCAGGCAAGAACAAACTATGAATGATAAACAAAAGATAAGTAATGAGGGAAGTTTACAGAGAATCAAAGTATAAACATAAGAAATTATACTCTGTTAATAAAACAATAAATACTTTAAAATGAAAGGATTTAAAAGCACGGATGTTTCTTTTATACATAATACAAACTTCTACTGCCCTTACTGCGATGAAAAAATATATTGGGAGGGCTTGGCTCATCAGTGGTGAACCCTCCCAGCGGTTTCGCCAATTTAATCCACCAGACCGCTTCTCAGAGCTCTAATACTGTATTGGACGATTCTGCTTATATACGCAGCACTGAAGGATTGAATCTCAGAAATGGTTTTCAAGAAAACTATGGACATAAGCTTATAGGACAGTAGAATTACATTTTAATATTTGCATCGAGCAATGCTCTTCCGCAAACAATAAAGGCAAGGCCAGTTAGGCATTAATTAACACAAAGCAATAAAGCGCCATCTATACATATACGAGTATATCTATACATCTATACATATTGGCGAAACCGCTGGGAGGGTTCACCACTGATGAGCCAAGCCCTCCCAATATATTTTTTTCATCGCAGTAAGGGCAGTAGAAGTTTGTATTATGTATAAAAGAAACATTCGTGCTTTTAAATCCTTTCATTTTATATGTATAGATTGCGCGTTATTGCTTTGTGTTAATTATTGTATTTAACCTTATATAACTTTATATATGAACGATATAATAAAATTAAATTTCAATCTCTCTCTATCTTGGTAAATTGAGAAAAAGACATCTCCTTATCGTGCAAATAAAAGTTTCAACTTTTAGTTACCCGATCAGGAGTTGTCTTAATTTCTCCACCTGATCCCAGTACACTTAGTACTATCTTTCCAAATAGAAATTGGTTACAAAGTCTGTGCTTCCTTTTATTACCACTCTATTATATAATAAAGCTTATGTAGGACTCAATAGTATTGTTCGAATTCTTCATCGAAAAGAGATGACAGTACTAATTTAATGGAAATAAAGATTTCTTCTTTTTATCTCTGTCGCATTTCATTGATTTCTTAGTTAACACTTTCTGTTTATATATTTATAATTCTGAATATAGAGCAATCCATAATATATATATTTAAAATAAGGCTTATTTTTGGATTTTAATTAAAAAAATATATTAATCCAGTATATCAATGGACCAATCGTCCATCTTTTAAGAGGTTTTTGTTTTGAAGCACACAGCAGATCGCTCTATATTCAGAATTGAAGCACGCGACCTGCTGCATGCTTCATAACAAAAACCTCGTAAAAGATGGACGATTGGTCAATCGAAATATTGGATTAATAAAACTTTTTAAATCCAAAATAAGCCTCATTTTAAATATATTTATAATTATATGTAATTTTCTGCTGTCCTCAAAGCTTATGTCCATAGTTCATCTAAAATACCCATTCCAAGAGTCTAGCATCAGTATCACTATAAAAGGAAGATCGAAAAATGTAATATAACAACGGTATGGTAGATTAAACTGGCGAAACCTCTGGGAGAGTTCACCATGACGAGCCAGACCTTCCCATAAATATTTCTATTGCAGTAAGGGCAGTTGAAATTGTTTTATTTTTAAAAGAATCATACGCGTCTATAATAGTTTCGAATTTTCTATTTATTTCCTTAGAATAAAATATACTATATATGTGTGATTAATATTCTGATTAAATCTGATAATTAACAATATACACTCATAGACAAAACTTAAGGAAGTTGTACCTTTTACCATGTATATCGGAATTCAGACAATAACTCTGAAAGATATTACAGTGACCTTTATTGAAGACTTACAAACAAAACTTAAGGAAGTTGTACCTTTTAGCATGTACTCGTATATCAGGATTCAGACAATTACTCTGAAATATATTACAAGTGACCTTTATTGAAAACACACGAGATATAACCAAGTGTGAACAAAATTACTTCTGTCTCCTTCAATAAAACAGACGACTGGCGACATCAAAGGTTTTCCACTTCCTTAATTTTTGTCTATGAGTGTAATTAGAACAGTGTCATACGCGTATTGCCTGATATTATAATGGTAGAAATGATGAAGTAAGGGCAGAAGTATTTCTAGAGAGGCTGTTGTCTGTAATTATGGCACAGATGCACTCAGTAGAAGGTGAGAGTGTAGATTGAAAAATGAGTTATGAATGACACAAGGAATATGTTTAGGTTCCAGTAAATCAATTCAAAATCCCTCAAAATTACCAACTTGTGGGACACCAGCGTTTCTGCGAGTATGATCTGATTCTCGGAAGTTTAAAAACGATTTTAACTCAGGGATTTTATAGATTGAAATTTTGCCGGAAGGATATTGATCTATGTAGAATAAAGGTCACCTCTCCCGTCAAAATAGACTTCAAAGTCAGAAGCCATCTATTGACCGTCGCCGTAAACTAGCGGCAACGAGTCGGTGACAAAGCCACGACACCAGCTTTGGCAAACAGAGTGGAATGTAGTCAGGCCGATATTTTTTAAGGCTAAATTATATACAGTAGAACTACTTCCCTGTAAAGGACACCTAATTGCAGAGCCAAAGTGTCCTTTAGGGAGAGATGTCCTCTTACCGAAGAGTTGCTAAATAGTAAAAATGGTAATTTTACAAATGAAAACTGTTTTTTTTTGTAGAGAGGTGTCCTCTAGCACGAGTGTCCTCTAATGGAGGTTCTACTGTAATTGGGTATTAATATATATATAAAGCATATATGTTAATGCTTATATAATATATATAATATTAAAAAGAATAACTAATATAAATTATTATCTTGACATATGGGGATAATAAACAAGAGGTAGAGGGGCCCAACATATCAGATTTCCCCATGACCACCACGCCTAGCACAATAAATCTGTGGCTACTCGTGGAGACATTTATAGATTTATCACTCAACATTGGGGATTTTTCTCTTCGTTTATTAGAGTTAATGTTGTTTGCGATGCATTAGCGCCTCATCTATTATGAAAATTCGAAAATATTATATACGCGTATGATTCTTTTAAAAATTAAACAATTTCTACTGCCCTTACTGCAATGGAAAAAAATAATGGGAGGGCCTGGCTCATCAGTATTGACCCCTCCCATTAATTTTTTCATTGCAGTAAGGGCAGTAGATATTGTTTAATTTTTAAAAGAATCATACGCGTATACAATAGTTTCGAATGTTATTTACATAACTCAAATAGGCTCTGTTCTAAATATTCGATCGTATGACAATATCTGTGAGGATGTGTGTGTTCTTGAAATAACTTCGGCCAGGAGAATTATTATTTTTTCGACGTTTCAACAAAAGTCGTTTGTCCTGGGCAGGAGAAAATCGTTAGGATGTGTTATTTATTTTGGACAAGAGAAGTATAATACCTCTCCCAGATTCCTTAGAGGTCTTCTTTCTTATCTCCACTCACAATCATATCAGGGTATCAAGCTTGTAGAGCTTGTTGATGGTGTCTGCTGGGGATGAGTAGAGCTCATCAATGGAGATTTGACAACCATCATGATTGGGTGAAGTAGTATGTATCTGCCTTTGTCATTAAGACGGGAAGCACTACTCAGTGGCAGGACGACTTAGCTCCAAAATAAATGGCCGTCTCTGACATGAGGAACAGATACCATGTACAGCCGCTCCTAACATGGAATACAGACTCATCTTGTATCCCTGGATTACTTACAAGGTACTATCAGCCGGGCCAGCTGAGCGTAGGTTTTTTAGCGAGCTTGTTGCTGCTCCCCCTCCTCCTTTTTTGAGTAGTATGAAGTAAAAGTGCCATATTCATTAATCTCCCATTTTTGTATTTAACAAATATCATCCCCCATACCAAAATCCTTATGTTATTTCTTCTGAAATAATCCAAATAAAGTAAATGGCATTTGTAGATGCGTTCAATCCCCAGATTATCATTGCCTCTAAATGGAAGCCGTTTCAATAAGTGATGAGGTTACAGCCAATAGAAGAGTCGATTTAAGATTTTCTGAATACGAATACAATTCTAGTGTAATAAGTGATCGGTAATATATTTTATTTAAGACTTAGAAATTTCTGGTTCTTTGTCTCTGTCTTAAATGGAGATTTAACTGCATGTATATTGGCTCTTTACAATTCTCACAAAGTTGTTTTTGCTTTATGGTATTCCGGATCGGTAACTAAGCAATTTAAATGGGGTTTATCAAGACTATGAATGGGAGGCTTTTTTTGAAAAAGAAAACTTGAAGATATATTAAAAAAAGATGAATTCTCTCTCTTTATCTTGTATCGAATACGTTTAAATGCAGTATGTATTCAATTTTGCATATTCTACGACTTTTAACCATAATTTTGTTATAGTTACGATTAAAATACTCTCTATTAAACGCTTGCTTTCTTCGAATTAACGAATGATTCCATTTCTTTTTACTATTTCTCCCGTTTTGATATGCAAAAGATCGCTCGACAACCAGACGTTTTCTATTGGTGACAGATCAGGAGAACGTTCTGGGGGCCAGGGCAGAAATTTTCTGTATGTAGGAAGGTTCCACCGGGAAAATGCTTTTGTGCATTATCCAACGGAAACAGCGTTTCCCAGGCTTCGAATAAATGGTACTACCACGGGCCTTTACACATAAAAAATGTAACTAGGACTGTTTAAAGTGTTGACAATGTGAACAAGAGTTGACCGAGACGCGTATCCAATATCACCCCATACTCTCACTCCAGGTGATGGGTCAGTACAGTATGACAATGTCAAATACCCGCTGGCAATGGGTCTTTTCCACGATGGCGTCAAACACGGATGCGGCCATCATGGTGTTGCAATCACAACCTGGATTCGTCTGAAAGCACGACGTCACGCTATTCCTGCGTCTAGGTTTGTCGTTGATCACACTATTGAAGGCTCTACTGTCTGTAATGTAAGGGTAGAAAAAGTCATGGTTGTCGAGCTGACATTCCATGTTGCTCCAAACCTCGAACTGTTCGTGCAGACAGTTTTTGACTAACAAACGCCCCCATTTCTTGACTCAGGGCTGTACAATTCATTAAGGCCATGCAGCTAACATGTCGGTCTTCTGAGTCAATGTAGGATCTATGTAGAATAAAGGTCACTTCTTTCTCCCGTCAAAATATATACTAAAACTATGCGTCTGAGTCCGCTAGTTTGCGGTGACAATCAATAAATGGAGCTTAGTTTTAGCGTCTATTTTGACGAGAGAGGTTATCCCTATTTTTATATATGAGATTAACGATTTATAAAATAACGTATTCGTATAAAATATATCGAAAAACGAAAAATTCGTCTTACAGGTACTTAGCTAATCACTAGAACGATTCATTTCTGAAGCTCGTACAAATATCTTCTATTGAAAGAAACTCTTCATCCTAAAGTTATCGTTTATTGATCATCTGTCAAAATTATTCTTGTATAAAAAGATATTGTTAAAAATTAAAAACGCATATATTGAATCAACAAATAATTTATTTACTAATATTTCAGTTGGCTGAACGCCAACCTTTTTCAAAGTATAACAACATATATAACAACGTATTTTACAATATAATACACTAATGCTTGTGATTGTAAAACGACACTTGAAGTTACATCGCATGAGTTTCTTTTCAACGAAAAATCAAAATTTATTTCACGGTGAAATATGGACTATTTCTAACCTTTTTGGATGAGGTATGAAAGGGGTGAATTATGAAGAGTAATGATGAACGGAAAAATAAAAGTGTCCAGGGATGGGAATCGAGCCCACAATGTTCCGCTTACCGGGCAGATGCCATGTCCACTAGGCCACCCTGGACGTATTTTTCCGTTCGTAAATAATACATAAAGTAACTTATAATACAATATAATACACTGCGGCTTGTGATTGTAAAACAACACTTGAAGTTACACCGCATGAGTTTCTTTTCAATGAAAAATCAAAATTTATTTCAAGGTGAAATATTGACTATTTCTAACCTTTTTGGATGAGGTATGAAAGGGTGAATTATGAAGAGTAATAACAACGTATATTTCCAAAAAAAAAAAAAAAAAAACAAGATCATGAGTTTAGATAGAACTGAGAGTTATAGCAAACAAACAGAAATGAACTGATATCACGTGATATCTATTTTTTTACAGGCAAGTAAATATCATCAACAACTCCATATAACTAATGGGAATATTTCCAAAAAACAATTATATTTACTAAAGGTTCTGCGTGTTAATGAAGACCTCGAGGTCTCCCCAGAAGTCTATCAATATATCTGTAGGCCTAGTTAACTCCATCATTAACTACATTATCTTAATAGTAAATCCGCCAATACGGGCCAATCAAAAGCTGCCATGATACCATCTCGATAAAGCTTGACACCAATGCACCCCTAGGTTATTAATGGCAGCCGAGCTTTGTGTATTGTTTGAGAGGTTTAAATGGGTGGAGTAGTCCTTTTAGCTCACGGGAGCTCACTTTATCCTTCTTTCTTTCTCTCTCTTGTTAGGAGATATTCCGAGTGCATTCTTTAAATCAAATTATTTTAAGAACTCAAAAAATTTTATATTTTAAAATTTTTATTGCGATATACTTATATTTTCATTAATAATTTATAAATGGCCAAATCTGTCTCTCTCTTCATAGCGTTGATAGACAACCCATTTAAAATAAACAATTTTGACCAAAAACCTCTTTTGGTTCTAGAGCTACTTCTATAGTGAAATATCATCCTATGATGAGCGGTTTCCGTATAATATATGCAACTCAATGATGATGATGATTATTATTTTTGATTATTATAAGTCTCGTTATAATTATAAAGCCATGACAATATATTGTTATGTTTTTTTTTTAAATAGAGCAATCCATAAATAAATATTTAATTAAAAAGGAATATATTGGATCAAAATATAATATTTTTTACCAATATTTCAGTGGGCTGAACGCCACAACTGTTATAACACTTTGATAAAGGTTGGCGTTCAGCCAACTGAAATATTAGTAAAATAAATGATATTTTGATCCAATATATGCCTTTTTAATTAAATTGCTATGATTATCAAGAATCCAAATCGAAAGATGTTTTGAGAAAATGCCTTGAATCAATCAATATAAATGTTATCAACCTTTTGACCCAAAATATTTAAAATGGGTCGCTGTTCAGTTGACCTAAGTTTGATTTTGTCTTTCTTAGTACTGATTACTTTTCCCTTTCGGAGCTCACACTCAGAGAATGCGAGCCCAAAATTTCTACTTTTATTCCGGAAAATATTTGATTGATTGCTGCACTCTATATTTTTTTTAAACCAAAAGATTGTTTTATGGTCGTCTGCTTCCATTGACCCGATTCATGACAAGGGTGACCGAATCCTTTGTGGAAATCGGAAACAGGGTGACATGTAAAAAGCCAAAATATATAGGATAGAATCTAAAAAATGTCCATTTGATTTAGCACCTTTATTCCTTCGAGAGAATTGTTTTTTATATATATTTTGATATCTCCTTTTTTTGCGATTTTTTATTTTCTATTTGGGTTATATTTCTAAAAATGGGGAGTTTCTTTTCAACACCATGTTGTATCTCTCCTATTTATAGATTTCTATCTATTTCTATCTCTAGAGGTACAAAATATAGGATATTTTTATGATTAAGATTTTCTCAACTTTTTTGCAGTTATGATTTTATAAATTCTACACCACAGGCTTGTACACCTATAGAGTTAATTCAAGTTTATATTGTAAGTTCACAACATATCTACATATGTAGAAAGTTAAGCTAGCATGTTCTGTAAGTAAAACACGTATCTACACAGGTATAGAGTTAAAATATAGTAGTGTTGGTACCGTAACTACATCACATGTCTATACCTGTTTAGGGTTAAGACAGATTGAACCGTAACGCCACCAAATGTCTACACATGTAAAAAGTTTGAATACCTTGCATCGTAAGTACACATAAAACGTATACATACATGTATAGAGCTAAGACAGCTTGCTCCGTAACTAAACCACGTCTATACATGTTTAGAGATAGATTGATTGTACACCGTGTGTAAGTAAGTATACCACTCGTCTACACATGTGTAGAGTTAAGACAGCTTGTGCGGTAGGTATACCACATATCTACACATGTGTAGAGTTAAGACAGCTTGTGCGGTAGGTATACCACATATCTACACATGTGTAGAGTTAAGACAGCTTGTGCGGTAGGTATACCACATATCTACACATGTGTAGAGTTAAGACAGCTTGTGCGGTAGGTATACCACATATCTACACATGTGTAGAGTTAAGACAGCTTGTGCGGTAGGTATACCACATATCTACACATGTGTAGAGTTAAGACAGCTTGTGCGGTAGGTATACCACATATCTACACATGTGTAGAGTTAAGACAGCTTGTGCGGTAGGTATACCACATATCTACACATGTGCAGAGTTAAGACAGCTTGTGCGGTAGGTATACCACATATCTACACATGTGTAGAGTTAAGACAGCTTGTGCGGTAGGTATACCACATATCTACACATGTGTAGAGTTAAGACAGCTTGTGCGGTAGGTATACCACATATCTACACATGTGTAGAGTTAAGACAGCTTGTGCGGTAGGTATACCACATATCTACACATGTGTAGAGTTAAGACAGCTTGTGCGGTAAGTATACCACTCGTCTACACATGTGTAGAGTTAAGACAGCTTGTGCGGTAGGTATACCACATATCTACACATGTGTAGAGTTAAGACAGCTTGTGCGGTAGGTATACCACATATCTACACATGTGTAGAGTTAAGACAGCTTGTGCGGTAAGTATACCACATATCTACACATGTGTAGAGTTAAAATAGTTTATATACCATAACTACACCACATGTATAGAGTTAAGATAGCCTGTATACTGAAACTAAACCAATTGCCTACATATGTAAAAAGTTTGTATACCTTTTATATATACCGTAAATACACCAAATGTATAAAGTTATGACAGCTTGTACCGTAAGTATACTACATGTCTACACATGCATAGAGTTAAGATTGATTGTACCGTAAGTATACTACATGTCTACACATGCATAGAGTTAAGATTGATTGTGCCGTAAGCATACTACATGTCTACACATGCATAGAGTTAAGATTGATTGTACCGTAAGTATACTACATGTCTACACATGCATAGAGTTAAGATTGATTGTGCCGTAAGTATACTACATGTCTACACATGCATAGAATTAAGATTGATTGTACCGTAAGTATACTACATGTCTACACATGCATAGAGTTAAGATTGATTGTGCCGTAAGCATACTACATGTCTACACATGCATAGAGTTAAGATTGATTGTACCGTAAGTATACTACATGTCTACACATGCATAGAGTTAAGATTGATTGTGCCGTAAGCATACTACATGTCTACACATGCATAGAATTAAGATTGATTGTACCGTAAGTATACTACATGTCTACACATGCATAGAGTTAAGATTGATTGTGCCGTAAGCATACTACATGTCTACACATGCATAGAGTTAAGATTGATTGTACCGTAAGTATACTACATGTCTACACATGCATAGAGTTAAGATTGATTGTGCCGTAAGCATACTACATGTCTACACATGCATAGAATTAAGATTGATTGTACCGTAAGTATACTACATGTCTACACATGCATAGAGTTAAGATTGATTGTGCCGTAAGCATACTACATGTCTACACATGCATAGAGTTAAGATTGATTGTGCCGTAAGTATACTACATGTCTACACATGCATAGAGTTAAGATTGATTGTGCCGTAAGCATACTACATGTCTACACATGCATAGAGTTAAGATTGATTGTGCCGTAAGCATACTACATGTCTACACATGCATAGAGTTAAGATTGATTGTGCCGTAAGCATACCATATGTGTATACACATGTAGAAATCACACACCACTCACGTTCCACCAGCCAGGTAGTCCAGAAGGATGCAGTTGTCAGAGATCCTGGACTCAGAGTCCGGCAGACCGTGACATCCTGCTGTGACGACCACCTTTGTCCCTCTGAGTCCCAGGATGTCTACCGAGACATTACCACATCAATTCACAATCATGATAGAACCTGTTTTATTTTGGTAGGAGTTTTTATTACTACAAAAACACCTTTCTACCAGAACTTTAGATAAGGTCCTTTCTGATAGAACCTCGCTAATATAACCTTTATCAGGTCAATTCTCTCTAAAACAGTCTGTCAGTGTGTTAATTTGGATTTAAAAAAATAAAGAATTTATATGTAAATATAGAGAAATAGTCCATTACCGACCATCCAGGAGTATGAAATGTTGTCAAATTGCATTGTCATCGGGTTTGAGCAAGTATACCAAATTTCTGACTCTAGGTATTCTGTAAGTACGTATATTAAACATTGATTACAAGATTTTTGTAGACAGACAGACATGTAAGCAAGTTAAATATTTTATAAAGTAGATGTAATTTGCTCATTTCTCTAATGAAGTAACAAAAACTGTTTTTTTTTTTTCAATTGAATATCATGTTGAATTCTAGCCTCATACAAACATTTAACGATATATTATTTTTTCGAAATTTATTAAAGTCCATATATATAAGATGAATGGTTCCTTTTTTTGCTAAGAGAATAACTAATTCTATAAATAATTATAATTTCAGATATATTTATATGACTTTCCAGAAGAACCTAGCAATTACCCAAACCTATTCAGTTACATGTACAACAACAAAAGCTGAAGAAACTTCCAAATGTCTTTCCAACAAACTTCAATTTTCAATATAAAAACTAAAAAACGTATAAAAGTAAAACTTACTGGGATTAGGTGGATAAATTAAACACATAAGGAGAGATGCTTTTCTCTCAATTTAATGTTGAAGTTACCTGTATCTTGATTAAAAAGAAGTCAAAGGATCTATACGTTTAAATTTCAGATTTCAGATCGTCATTCTTCCCAGTAAGCACCTTATCAGACAGACCAGGGGACCACCAACAATAGAACACCGCTATTTCGATTGCCCGTCGTTAGCACGTTTTTATGTAAAATTAAAACATATCTGTGAGAGTAGTGATTCAAGTTTTGTTTTTGATCGAGGGAAATTCGTTCTTGATTATGTAGCATCGGATAAGAGCCACATTTTTACCATCGCCAAATATGTAATGTACAGATTCTGGATAAGCATCGATTTTAACTATGACTACAACATTGAAACCGGGTTTGACTCACTTTTAGAGGCTCATGTTTAATGTATATATATATAATTGGTGTAAATATATACTCTCTTAATGTCTCTATATTCATCTTTACTTGCTAAACTGAAACTTTGACTCATATAAAACTGACTTTACTATGTCTATATAGCCATTGATCTTATGTAAATACTACTATGTAAATAATGCTATGTAGTTAATGTCTGAATAAAGAGTTTTAAAATGTTATCAGACAGAGGTTTAGCTGTCAAAAAACATTCCCAGTTTTCTACAAGGATGCTACAAAATTAAAAAAAGGAAGCTTTTCTTAAGAATCTGTTAACTAGGATTCACAGACTTTACACTCCTTTTCCCTCATTTTCTTAATATGTTAATGATTGTTTAATTATTATTAATGTGCTATCGTAAATATAGAGACTGCCTAGCCGGCATTCATATCATATTTTATCATAGTTTATTATCTCTATAAAATATTTACTGGCTGAAGTATCTTTAATTTTAAGAATTAATGTGCTAGTTGAATTGGCCAGCTTTGGCCGAGATTTGAACGAGTGAATGTTCAACCAACCTATAAGCATATTATATAAGCCATTCTATCAATATTAAGGCGAAAACATGATGCTTCCAGGAGAGATGAATTTCTTTTTATATAACAAATGAAAACATTAAGACGCGAGTGTTTATTTCACAAATAAATCAAACTTCTACTGTCCTTATTGCGATGAAAAAATATTGGGAGGGCTTGGCTCATCAGTGGTGAACCCTCCCAGCGGTTTCGTCAATCTAATCTACTATCCTATTTCTTTAGAGCTCTAATACTGTGTAGGATCGTTCTGCTTATATATGCTACACTGAAGGGTGGAATCTTAGAAATGGTATTTAAGCAAACTATGAACATAGGCTTTTAGGACAGTAGAAGCATCGAGCAATGCTCTTCCTCAAACAACAAGGACAAGTTAGGCATACATTAATACAAATCAATAACACGCCATCTATATATAACAAATGAAAACATTAAGATGCGAATGTTTCTTTTCACAAATAAATCAAACTTCTACTGTTCTTACTGCGACATTCGCGTCTTAATGTTTTCACGATGATTTCGTGATATTGCTTTGTATAAGTTTCTTTATATTTTTAAAGAGAATAATTAAGGAAACTTATATCTTTGGAATCCTGATATATCACCGTGATATATATAAGCCTCGATATTATTGTGAGCACAGGTATCGTCTGTATTCATTGTAATTATCAATGTGAACTTCCAAGTTCAAACAGGGTAGTAGCAAATACAACAGTTTACTTAGAAATTGACCCAACAATGTGTGACCTGTGTAAATACCACACTCTACACCATTTCAGAGGGGGTTAACCAGACAGATGCATAAAACAGACTTTTATTATCTAAAACAACTCCTTCCCTGAATAACCTTGGGCAAAATATCTTAATAAAAACTTATTCTGTGTATGAGAATAGAAATCAAATAATAATAATAATTATTATTATTAATTGTTATGATAGTTTAAAAAAATAAAAATACTTCGGCCAGTGAATCTTGTTGTTATCTCGACGTTTCGTCAGAAAATTCTTTTGTCCTCATCAGGAACAAATAAAAATTAAAGCATTTGGCGTTAAAAAATATTCTAAGATTACAAGGGCGTTCTCACACTATATTTAATTTATTTATATATATTTACATTTACATAATATAATATTAAAATATCTAACATTAATCCATCACCAATTTTAACTAGTTAGAAAGCGTGCTAAAAAATAAGAGTTAAGAACTGAAAGTTAAAAACAAATTTTTACAGTAATATGTAAATCAAATTGTTCTTAAATAAAGGACACAGACACAACTTCGGCTAGAAAAGACCGAAAAACATGCTAAAAGGTACAAATTCCATAAGTTTTGTCTATGAGTGTATCTAAATAAAAGCATATCTCAATAGCTATACAAAACACCATTTTCTGGCCAGTAGTGTCACCTATTTAAAAGCTATGAATGCCGACCAGGCGACCTATATTTCAAGTGAATCAAATAATGACGATAATTTGAGTCAAAAGGCGATCCATCAAATAAGTTTATTTAAAAGGGCGTACCTGGATCTGTAAAGAAAAAAAAAAATCTCAAAATTTATTGAAAAATTTATTGCACAGTAAACTTAATTAAGTTTACTGTGTTTCTGTTAATCAGGTTTACTGTGCAATAAATTGATAAAGAGGGAGCAATCTCTCGAAATATTTTGAGAATTTTTTATTTTTTTATTTACAGATCCAGGTACGCCATTTTTAATATAAATAATGATAAAATTGTGAAAAAAGTTTTAAAATTACAAATATTTTCTCAATATGAGTTTATTTTTTATTTAAAAAACGCTAGCTTTCAAGCGATAATCGGTCTTCAACGGGCTTAATAAAATATCGACTTCATCCTACTAGAAATATTTACAAAAACAAACGCGCGCGTGTGTCGAGCGATTATCGCTTGAAAGCTAGCGTTTTTTTAAAAAAAATAACAATAATGTCATCAGTAGATGCTATCAGACCGTTGGACGTTATTCCTGTAGAAGATTATATTGAGTGAGTAGGTGAAGGAAGGGAACTACTGAGTGACCTCCCAAAGACGGATGCGGTGCGAGTCGTGCCGGAGTTAACCTGGATATATCCCTAGGGGACACAACTTTCCACGCTATCTAGCTTGTACGTGTGGGGCATAGGAACTTGATACTTCACTAACATTGGTAAGCCTTGTATACACTCATGGATAATACTTAAGGAAGTTTTACCTCTTAGCAGGAACAGCATGTATAAGATTCACAGCCATGTGGATGTCGTCTATACGTACCAAACAGCTGTTTGGAACGTCAGCAGTAAGTGATCATGGTCGTTCTCGAGAAAAACCTTCTTCAATGATGACTAAACGATACGGGGACATCTCTACCGATTCCTTCTACGATCGTATAGTGGTCGGTTGTCTATTCGACTTTCGTCATTAATGACGATCTTGCTGGGTGGTTTCTAGACAGGAAGGTATCACAGCTTTAAGATAAATATCACCGCAGTAACTACACTCATGAACAAAACTTAAGGAAGTTGTACCTTTCAGCATGTATATCGGGATTCAGACAATAACTCTGAAAGATATTACAGTGACCTTTATTGAAGACTTACAAACAAAACTTAAGGAAGTTGTACCTTTTAGCATGTATATCGGTATTCAGACAATAACTCTGAAAGATATTACAGTGACCTTTATTGAAGACACATGAGATAGCAAAGTGTGAACAAAAAAGCCTCTGTCTTCTTCTTCTTCTTCTTCAAAAAAAGACGACTGGCGATATCAAAGACTTTATACTTTCTTAAGTTTTGTCCACGAGTGTATTTTGACCTCTTTCATTGTAATCTCGCTGTAAAGGCATCTCCTAATCGTGCAACTAAAAGTTGCTGATGGCTTGCGCTATCTGTCGGAAGAAATATCAACTAATCGTTGATTTAAAATAAATCCCCTTGGTATCACCTAATAACCTCAACTTCCACACCGCCATTATATAATACAAACTTCAATAGGCATATAAAACAATAGCTATTCTATTTCTTTCATTCGCTAAATTAATTATAATTAATGTTTCAAATTTATTCAATTATGTAAATTCTTATGTCATGTATTTACATATATTCCTATTTTAAAATGTTATATAATCTCTCTCCGTTACCTTGTTTATACGTTCTAGCTAGCTGAAGAAGGGATGGATGGCCTGAAAGCTTCCTTTAATCAAGTAAGTAAAACTAGTTGCGACCTCTAATGATTTTTTTTTTGTAATTGTAATTGTAATTATGAGTACAACCAAAGAGACTTAAATCTGAAAGACAACCTAGGTAGTTGTCGACAAATGTATGCTTCAGAAATTCAAGTAAATAAAAAATATATTTAATTAAAAAGGCATATATTGGATCACACACACACACACACACACACACACACACAAAAGCCTTTATTAAGACACACAGGTCTTACAGAGGATTCTCCTTGGGGTTACAAAACGGAGAAAGTGGGAAATAAAAATGGTGAAAGAATATATACATATGGTAAATATATACAGATTATAAGAAAGAATAAAGAAATAAGAAGAATTTCATATATTGGATCAAAATAACATTTATTTTACCAATATTTCAGTTTGCTGAACGCCAACCTTTATCAAGGTATTAGTTATGAACGGAAAAATACGTCCAGGGTAGCCTAGTGGGCATGGCATCTGCCCGGTAAGCGGAAGGTTGTGGGTTCGTTTCCCGCCCCTGGACACTTTTATTTTTCCGTTCGCCATTACTCTTCATATTTTCACCTTTTCATACGTCATCCAATTATATATAGACCATTACTCTTCATATTTTCACCCTTTCATACGTCATCCAAAAAAGTTAGAGATAGTAGATATTTCTCTTTGAAATAAATATTGATTTTTCACAGAAAAGAAACTTATGCGGTGAAACTTTAAGTGTTGTTATATTTTAAAGTGTGTCAACAACAAACTCAGCGCCACATAACGTCAACAGAATTAAGTTTTTAAAATATTTTGTTATATTCAATGGGGTGAAAAAATTATATATATATATTATGGACAAAATAAATTTATTAAAATATGGGTGTGAATATTTTGAATATAATAATTATCAAAAGGACAAAAAGCCTGGCTCTCGCTATATAAAAGCATTATAATGCTTTAAAGGTTGAAATTTATAAAGGATTGACTGTAGCATTTTCCTTTTTTTTGTATAGATTCGGTTTTCTTATACTAAAGTAAATAAATTACCTTTTGGTCGAGAAGTGCTCCTCGGTGAAATAGGCCTTGAGGGAATCTCTTTGGAGCTCCTGTTGAATGAGGTGGTGAGAAACAGAGCTGGAGCTTTTGCCTTGTTCAAATTTTGGAAGACGGCTGAAGAGAAGGGGAGGCTATATACATAATCTAATTGATGTAAATAATTATATGCAAATAATCTATGTCAGGATTAGAATGACGAATCCTGTATGGGACTTTGTTTCCAGTAAAAGGCTTGTTGTTGCGGTTGTATATAGTCACAGTGTAGAAAATACTATACTATACCTACTACTTATAGGTTTCTCTCTGTATTCTTAGTTCTCTTCTCTTACTCTGTAAACTGGCGAATCCTTTATAGGACGAGAGGTCCTCAATAAAGGCTTTTTTTGTTTTGTTTGTTTAAATTACCTTTTGGTATGACGTTCTCAGTTTTTATTTGCGTTCAATTTGTTTTTCGTACCGCTTATATGGACTGATGTACCACATTGTGCCCTAAATATGTATATGTTATATCTCTAAATATTGATGAGATTCATAAAAACTAACATTATATCCGTGATCAGCACCTCAAATTAAGTCAGAAACTGATGCATTATCAAAAACATATTTTTCAGTGTAGACCAGTGTTATTGCCGCTTCTTTGTAGTAATGAGAAAAAGATTAATTCAAAAAAGAATAAAAATTATCCCTTTTTAAATTAAATAACTGTGTGTGTAAAAGAGATATAGAATATTGATTATTTATTTTTGAAAAAAAAATTGCCTTAAATATATTCACAGAAAAGAAAAACGACCAAATGACCAGGTGACCAAAAGAAGAAAGTCAGACGAGGAAAGTTGCTCGAGGTTAACGACCCGAATCACATTTTTGGGCAGCTTAGTGCAGCAGACGACTGCCAGTTCAGTTGTGACAGATCTTTATTTGTTTATTATATTTTGTCAATTTACACACACAAAGTGTCATAAAAGAATGTCACTTCTCTTCCTCCTTTTCATCATTTTTTTTTTTTTACAATTTGTCGTCTGCTTTTCAAATATTATCCTTTATCGTGTACTTTAAGAACAATTTTGATGGAACTTCCGCAATTAGTGTCAGTGGAAAAACATTTATTTTTCTATGATTTTTTTTTTGTTTTACAATTAAATAATTTATATTATTAATATTTTAAAAACACACACTTTCGTTTTTTAATATTTATTGTATGCGTTATGAACAATTATTAATATTTTGTTTAAACATACAAATTTAAACATGATACATTTTTCGATTCTAAAATATTTTTTTGTGAATTCTCTCTTACAAGATGAAAAAAATTGATTATAATATTTTTTTTATGATGCAGTAATAAAAATATATATTTTTTAAACTTCATAAACCCCTTTTTATCGCATATTTTAAGAAACTTGTAAAAATGTTGAGAGAGTTGTATTGATATTGTATAAATTGACTTGTATAAATAATTGCTTATTTTCTCATGATATTTTTAGTGAAATTTTTAAGAAAAATCATTTAATTATTTTATTATTAATATTGTAGATGTTTATATTCGTTGACCATTTTTATATATTATACATTATTTATACAACAACAACAACAAAAAGCTTTATTAAAACCTTTTGGTCTTATATAGATTCTTCGAGTATAAATGTAGTGTGCATGCATCAAGTACAGTTTTATACATGGATGGATCAATAGTAGAGTTGTCTAAAGTCGGAATATAAAATCTTGGAGTTAATTAATTGTTCATTCACCCAGCTGTTCGGTAGAAGCCACCGGGTTTATTAAGTTACTTCGAATATCACTCGCAGCTTTATGACATTTAAAATATTTAAAAGTAAAGTTTAGGTTATCTTGGGTCTTCAATAAAGGTCACTGTAATATCTTTCAGAGTTATTGTCTCAATCCCGATATACATGCTAAAAGGTACAACTTCCTTAAGTTTTGTTTGTAAGTCTTCAATAAAGGTCACTGTAATATCTTTCAGAGTTATTGTCTGAATCCCGATATACATGCTGAAAGGTACAACTTCCTTAAGTTTTGTTTGTAAGTCTTCAATAAAGGTCACTGTAATATCTTTCAGAGTTATTGTCTGAATCCCGATATACATGCTGAAAGGTACAACTTCCTTAAGTTTTGTTTGTAAGTCTTCAATAAAGGTCACTGTAATATCTTTCAGAGTTATTGTCTCAATCCCGATATACATGCTGAAAGGTACAACTTCCTTAAGTTTTGTTTGTAAGTCTTCAATAAAAGTCACTGTAATATCTTTCAGAGTTATTGTCTGAATCCCGATATATATGCTGAAAGGTACAACTTCCTTTAGTTTTGTTTGTAAGTCTTCAATAAAAGTCACTGTAATATCTTTCAGAGTTATTGTCTGAATCCCGATATACATGCTGAAAGGTACAACTTCCTTAAGTTTTGTTTGTAAGTCTTCAATAAAAGTCACTGTAATATCTTTCAGAGTTATTGTCTGAAACCCGATATACATGCTAAAAGGTACAACTTCCTTTAGTTTTGTTTGTAAGTCTTCAATAAAAGTCACTGTAATATCTTTCAGAGTTATTGTCTGAATCCCGATATACATGCTAAAAGGTACAACTTCCTTAAGTGTTGTTTGTAAATCTCCAATAAAGGTCACTGTAATATCTTTCAGAGTTATTGTCTGAATCCTGATATACATGCTAAAAGGTACAGCTTCCTTAAGTTTTGTTTGTAAGTCTTCAATAAAAGTCACTGTAATATTTTTCAGAGTTATTGTCTGAATCCCGATATACATGCTAAAAGGTACAACTTCCTTAAGTTTTGTTTGTAAGTCTTCAATAAAGGTCACTGTAATATCTTTCAGAGTTATTGTCTGAATCCCGATATACATGCTAAAAGGTACAACTTCCTTAAGTTTTGTTTGTAAGTCTTCAATAAAGGTCACTGTGATATCTTTCGGAGTTATTGTCTGAATCCCGATATACATGCTAAAAGGTACAACTTCCTTAAGTTTTGTTTGTAAGTCTTCAATAAAGGTCACTGTAATATCTTTCAGAGTTATTGTCTGAATCCCGATATACATGCTGAAAGGTACAACTTCCTTAAGTTTTGTTTGTAAGTCTTCAATAAAGGTCACTGTGATATCTTTCAGAGTTATTGTCTCAATCCCGATATACATGCTAAAAGGTACAACTTCCTTAAGTTTTGTTTGTAAGTCTTCAATAAAGGTCCCTGTAATATATTTCAGAGTTATTGTCTCAATCCCGATATACATGCTAAAAGGTACAAATTCCTTAAGTTTTGTTTTTAAGTCTTCAATAAAGGTCACTGTGATATCTTTCAGAGTTATTGTCTGAATCCCGATATACATGCTAAAAGGTACAACTTCCTTAAGTTTTGTTTGTAAGTCTTCAATAAAGGTCCCTGTAATATCTTTTAGAGTTATTGTCTGAATCCCGATATACATGCTAAAAGGTACAACTTCCTTAAGTGTTTATATGAAAAATAGACACTTCGGCCAGTTGGAGTTTTTTATTTTCTCAACGTTTCGACAAATATCTTTTGTCTTCGTCAGGAGAAGCAAATAAAAATAAACATTTGGCAAGTGTTGTTTGTAAATCTCCAATAAAGGTCACTGTAATATCTTTCAGAGTTATTGTCTCAATCCCGATATACATGCTAAAAGGTACAACTTCCTTAAGTTTTGTTTGTAAGTCTTCAATAAAGGTCACTGTAATATCTTTCAGAGTTATTGTCTCAATCCCGATATACATGCTAAAAGGTACAACTTCCTTAAGTTTTGTTTGTAAGTCTTCAATAAAGGTCACTGTAATATCTTTCAGAGATATTGTCTGAATCCCGATATACATGCTAAAAGGTACAACTTCCTTAAGTTTTGTTTGTAAGTCTCCAATAAAGGTCACTGTAATATCTTTCAGAGTTATTGTCTCAATCCCGATATACATGCTAAAAGGTACAACTTCCTTAAGTTTTGTTTGTAAGTCTTCAATAAAGGTCACTGTAATATCTTTCAGAGATATTGTCTGAATCCCGATATACATGCTAAAAGGTACAACTTCCTTAAGTTTTGTTTGTAAGTCTTCAATAAAGGTCACTGTAATATCTTTCAGAGTTATTGTCTCAATCCCGATATACATGCTAAAAGGTACAACTTCCTTAAGTTTTGTTTGTAAGTCTTCAATAAAGGTCACTGTAATATCTTTCAGAGTTATTGTCTCAATCCCGATATACATGCTAAAAGGTACAACTTCCTTAAGTTTTGTTTGTAAGTCTTCAATAAAGGTCACTGTAATATCTTTCAGAGGTATTGTCTGAATCCCGATATACATGCTAAAAGGTACAACTTCCTTAAGTTTTGTTTGTAAGTCTTCAATAACGGTCACTGTAATATCTTTCAGAGTTATTGTCTGAATCCCGATATACATGCTAAAAGGTACAACTTCCTTAAGTTTTGTTGGTAAGTCTTCAATAAAGGTCACTGTAATATCTTTCAGAGTTATTGTCTCAATCCCGATATACATGCTAAAAGGTACAACTTCCTTAAGTTTTGTTTGTAAGTCTTCAATAAAGGTCACTGTAATATCTTTCAGAGATATTGTCTGAATCCCGATATACATGCTAAAAGGTACAACTTCCTTAAGTTTTGTTTGTAAGTCTTCAATAAAGGTCACTGTAATATCTTTCAGAGATATTGTCTGAATCCCGATATACATGCTAAAAGGTACAACTTCCTTAAGTTTTGTTTGTAAGTCTTCAATAAAGGTCACTGTAATATCTTTCAGAGTTATTGTCTCAATCCCGTTATACATGCTAAAAGGTACAACTTCCTTAAGTTTTGTTTGTAAGTCTTCAATAAAGGTCACTGTAATATCTTTCAGAGTTATTGTCTGAATCCCGATATACATGCTAAAAGGTACAACTTCCTTAAGTTTTGTTTGTAAGTCTTCAATAAAGGTCACTGTAATATCTTTCAGAGTTATTGTCTGAATCCCGATATACATGCTAAAAGGTACAACTTCCTTAAGTTTTGTTTGTAAGTCTTCAATAAAGGTCACTGTAATATCTTTCAGAGATATTGTCTGAATTCCGATATACAAGGTACACCTTCCTTAAGTTTTGTCCATGAGTGTATAGTATAATAATAATAAGACGTAGTCTCTAAGCAATATTGGTCGGGAAAACATCCAGGGAAGTGTTTGATCATCATTTCCTAATATACTAGATTCTATCAATATTGTCACTGTATAATATTTGCATATATATTTTTCCAATTTGTTATTAACCTTTATTAACATCATGAAACGCGATATCCCAAACTCAGGGATATTTGCGTCAATACCTCTCTCTACATCACAACAAATCGGCTATATACAATCCTGTTCAATTCATTATTTTACATAATTAACCAAAGAAAATTGTCCAAAGAGAAAAACAAACAACAAAGCAAAACACACAAAGCAAGCATCGCAATTCTTTTCCTTCTATAAGTTTTCCCTCTCCCTTTTCCAATTCAAAAGAAAGTTGTAAATAAATTTGCAAAATTGTTTATGTAAATTATCTTATCATAATTTTTATGTAAATAGATAGCCAAAATTGATCATATAAAAAAAGCTTGTTTTGGCATGCAGAGTGAATTTTGTGATTTTAAAACGTTTTTCACAATTTCATCATGAATATGATAAAGCACAATTTGGATTATAGATTATAATACAAGAAAATAAGATCTAAACCAAATAATTTATTAGTGTGCGACGTTTCGGCAACAACATTATCACCATCATCAGACAAAGGAATAATAATAAAAATTTTTATTCTTTTGTCTGATGATGGTGACAAGGTTGTTGGCGAAACGTCACACACTAATAAATTATTTGGATTAGATCTTATTTTCTTTTAGCATCATGAATAGAGTAAAGTTTAGATAGAAAACTGCATTATTGGTAGCGATAATACTAGTACCTATTTAACTAGGGAAATCCGTGACTATATAAAGCGACACACCAGCAAAAAAAGTTGGTCCAGTTACGTATGGAAATCCCAATTACAGACGTGAGTTTCCAAAGTTGCGTGATGGTACTATGCAAAGATGGTGGTAATTCCATCATGCCAATTTCCCTTTTAAATTACCGAAATGTGTGACACGCCGCTTACCCAACGTCCCTGTTCCACATAATAACTTGATGAATGGTGGAGTCCTCTCATTCAACTTAGGTCCTGAATGGGTGGCTGTCAATCATTTGGTGGTGGTGGTAGTCTTCTGCTTCGTAATACGTCTGATTTGTTAAAAAAATAATTAGTGAAGTTTGTTATGTAAGCTCTTGTTGCTAGATGATGGCATTGGGAAATATCTTCAAGTGTTTGCCAACTTGTTTAAGAGCTTATGTTTATTTTCTCTTTAGTCTTCTATGTTTGAAAATGAGCAAAAAAACACTTTAAAAAATCATTTTTAAAATAACTTAATAAAAATATATACTGATTAAATTAATACAAAGCAATATAACGCCATCTATATATAAAAAATGAAAACATTAAGACGTGAATGTTTCTTTTCACAAATAAATCAAACTTTTCTACTGTCCTTACTGCGATGAAAAATATTGGGAGGGTTTGACTCATTAGAGAGGTGAACCCTCCCAGTAGTTTCGTCAATTAAATCTACCAGACCGTTTCTTTAGAGCTCCAATACTGTATTGGACCATTCTGTATTTGGACTGATTTGAAAACTTAAAAAACGTTTTTTTTTTCAATAGTAGAAGGGGGAAAAAAAAATCTTGGTACTGTAGGCGCCATCCCGACCAGAGAGCCACAGATAAACAGATTATAAACGCACAGAATATAGAATCCGAGCTCCCCAGTAGAAGGAATACCCGGAAGACGACGGTACTCTCTGTTATATGTGTTGTTCATTATTATGATTTTGTTTTAATAAACGCTACTAAATTATTTCATTGGATCCTCTCTTTCTTTTTCCCAGTAAGAAACGCCTACGGAAGCCAACAGAAATTCAGAAGTGGGATGGTCCTGAAGAAAATTGAAGATTCACTGGAATAATTTGGAAACGAGAAGGACGTGGCGCGGTGACCGATCAACGTAAGAGGAGTTGCATGGTATGTACGAAATTTAATTACCTATTCCTAAAAGTATTATTACAAGTCACCTCGACAAAAGTATTTTCGCAAAGTATCGCGGTAAAAGTATTATTACAAGTCACCTCGACAAAAGTATTATCGCAAAGTATCGCGGTAAAAGTATTATTGCAAGTCATCTCGATAAAAGCATTATCGCAAAGTATCGCGGTAAAAGTATTATTGCAAAATCATCTCGATAAAAAGTATTATCGCAAAGTATCGCGGTAAAAAGAAAAAAAAAAGTATTGTCTCAAAATTACTAAAGAAAAGTTGATTTCGTTTAAAGAAATAATTGAAACAGTACGTATCTGGTTTAGTCAGTTTTATTTGTTTATTTTAATTTTTTTTGCTTTGTTTATTTTTCCTTTTGAAAAACATGACTTATTTAGCGAAAGTAAGGAAATGCGATTTGAGCAAGTTGGCGTATGAACTCGGCGAGGTAGTACCGCCAGAGAGCAGGATCGTCGACTTAAAACACCTTATTTTGAATAGCCAATCTTACGAAGAAGAGTTCGCAAAGCAACTGTTGGAGACTCTGATCGAGGATCGGGAACGAATCGAACGGGAACGAAAAGAACAAATGGTAATGGAATTCGAGCTTGAGAAGCTGCGCATCCAGACTACACGCGGAAACAACGATACGTCTCGAAGTACCAGCAATGACGCACATTACGAGATACGTAAACTGATGCCCAAGTACGAGTCGAAGGACAATGATTTGAGTTTTTACCTAATTCTTTTCGAAAGACAGGCAAAGCGACTAGGATTGGATGAAGACCAATGGGCGTTCAGCCTCCTAGGATTGCTACCTTACGAAATGACTCAATTAATCGCTCGGGAGACAGAAGAACAAAGCGGCGATTATAGGTTCGTGAAAAGGTTGCTCCTAAAACGGTACAAGTTGAGCCCCGAACAATTCAGACAAAAATTCGAGAAGCACGAGAGATCTCAAAAGGGTTCCTGGAGAGACTTCGCTTTCGAATTGCGAGGATATTTCAACGAATGGATCGAAGGAATGAACGTGGAAAATTTCGACGCCCTAAAGGATTTGTCCGTCACTAACCAGCTAAAGAAAAAAGTTCCAAATGTGCTGCGTAATCATCTCATTGACGATTGGACCAAGTTAAACAACCCAGATGAGTTGGCGGATAAACTGGACGAGTACGAAAATGTCCGCACCGAGATGGGACCTCCGCATTGGAATGCGAAACACCTCATACCACCGTCGTTTCAGCAGAAATCTGCGAGATTCCCCAACCAAAGCGAAGTTAAAGAGACTAAACAAGGAACGAATGTTTCGGGTCAAGACGCTGCAAGGAACGAAATCAGTGAAACGTACCCTAACACCTTGAGGAGAATGGTCAACCGTACGATCAGAAACGACAAGGGAGAACCGAAGTGCTTCAACTGCAATCAGTTTGGACACATTGCCAGAGACTGCCCAGCACCCAGGACTACGTTGACATGCCGAGGATGCGGTCAAACGGGACACAAGGAAAGGAATTGCACAAGACCCAAAGAAGGACTAAAAGTAGCCAACCTGGAAGTCGAAGGACTGGAGACTGTCCCGCCAGATGTATATTTGAAGGATGTCAAGATCGACAACAAGGAAACCGTGAAGGCAATGATAGACACCGGGAGCAGCAGTTGTCTAATGAGAGAATCGGTCGCAAGGAGGATCAGCGTCGACATCGAACCAGACTCGACTAGTCTGTACGGCATCGGTAACCAGACTGCACCAGCTGCCAGGACCGTTGGGAAGACGACAGTCGACCTGGAGATTGATGGCATCGTCGGAAGGGAAATCACTGTATTCATTGTCAACGATGATGCCCAACCCTATGACCTATTAATTGGAAGAACATGGACAGATCTGCCCTACGTATCCTTCGCCAGAATTGGTAAAAACTTGCATATTGGCTATTCATCCGAATTTCCGTTTGCTAATCTGCAAGAAGAAATCAAGTCGCGTCGCATCGACCTGAGAGCAACCGAAACTGTTCAGTTGGAGAGCGACTCCATTAACTTTACAAGTGCAATCACAGACGAGGTAAAGGACGGATATGTATTGTTCACAGGAGTAGATGACGCCTGTGTCGATTCCCTATTGGAAGTGGTCGATGGAAAGACGACCGTACCCATCATCTCAGCTGGCAAGGGCAAGTTGAGAGTAAGGAAGAACCAATGTGTAGGGCGAGTTGAACTACTGAACCTTGATGATATTGTTGTTAACCTGGACGTCGCAGAGGATTCGTTTCAGACTAAAAATGAAGAGAAGAGGGAAGGACAAGACCAAATGAAACGTAAGCGCCCCATACTGCCCGAGGACATCAACGTCAATCATTCTCTGACTTCGAAAGAGAGACAAGAAATCCTAGATGTAGTAAACGAGTATAGAGACTGTTTCGCTCTTGGCATGGAGGAATTAGGGTGCACCGATGTCACCAAGATGGACATTAAGGAGGTTGATGGAAGCAAGCCAGTCTGTCTGAGACCGTATAAGACGACTGCAAGTGAACGCGAAGCAATCAGGGAGATTGTCAGAGAGTGGAAGGACAATGGAATAGTCACGGAAACTAGATCACCCTACGCTAGTCCCGTCCTACTTGTGAGGAAGAAAACTGGAGATCATCGTCTGGTGGTAGATTATAGGAGACTCAACATTCAAACAGTTAAGGACAAGTTCCCATTACCAAGGATAGACGACCTTCTGGAAGGCCTAAGGAATGCGAAATTCTTCACCACTCTGGATCTGGCGCATGGATATCTGCAGATACCACTGACCGATAAGGCAAAATTAAAGACAGCATTCATCACCCCAGATGATACAGGTCAATTCGAAAGGATGATTTTTGGACTCGCCAACGCACCAGCTGAATTCCAAAGACTGATGCACACTGTCCTAGGTCCGCTGCTGAACAAGAAGGCATTCTGCTATCTCGACGACGTGATTATCCCGGCAAAGGATTGGCGGGAGATGATCGAAAGGTTGAGGGAAGTCCTCGAAAGAATAAGATCAGCGAAGTTGACACTGAAACCCTCTAAATGTGAGTTCGGAAGGAGGGAAGTTGAGTTCTTAGGGTATGTCATCAGTACAGGCGGACTTAAGCCAGGCCCAAGAAAGATCAAGGCGATAGAAGAATTTCCAGAACCCAAGAATGTCCACGACATACGACGCTTTCTGGGACTGACGAACTTCTTCAGACGATTTGTAAAGGACTTCGCGAGGAAAGCAGAACCGCTAAGCAGACTTACGAAGAAAGGTTCACAATTTGAATGGAAGGAAGAACAGCGAAGGTCATTTGGAGGACTACGAAAGGATCTGGTCGAATATCCGGTACTAGCTCATTACAACCCTGAACTCAAGACAGAAGTATATTGCGATGCGAGTGCTGAGGGATTAGCAGGAATGGTGCTACAGATGGACGAAGACGTGGACCCATGGACCGAGCCGGATAGAATTCAAGAGAGTGTGAGAACCCAAATTGAGAAGAAACAAGAAATTATGAAGACATACTACGATAATAAGAAGTGCCGTACAATCCAATTCGAAGTAGGAGAAATTGTAGTGATGAGGCATGTACCCAAAACGACGGGTGAACCAACCAAGGCACAACCCAAATATCGAGGACCTTTGATAATTACCGAGGTTCTGCCAAGCGACACGTATAGAGTGACTCAGTTAAGCGAAAGAACCAGTGGACGGTTCTACACGACAACGGCCCATATCAGTCAACTGAAGTCTTGGCACAGTGAAGAAGATGATTCAGCTACAGAAGAAAGTCCGGACGAGGAGCCAGAAGTAGAAGATACCCCCGACGCAACCCACGACGTTCCTGCAACGCAAGGTTCAATCGAGGACGATTGAAATCCAGGAATGGCCGAATGTAGGCGCCATCCCGACCAGAGAGCCACAGATAAACAGATTATAAACGCACAGAATATAGAATCCGAGCTCCCCAGTAGAAGGAATACCCGGAAGACGACGGTACTCTCTGTTATATGTGTTGTTCATTATTATGATTTTGTTTTAATAAACGCTACTAAATTATTTCATTGGATCCTCTCTTTCTTTTTCCCAGTAAGAAACGCCTACGGAAGCCAACAGTGCGTATATCCAATTACAATTTCAAAAAATGACTCTTGTTACTCTACTAAATTGATATTAATATATTTTTAAATTTCATATATGTGTCATTTTCGAAATATAAATAATTGGATAAGCACAATTTTGTGTGTTTCACTTTCTTTTAAGACTTGTCAAGCTTTGCGAACAGAGGCGATATTGTATCCAATAAAAATCTTCCGAGGCAGATTTTTACTAGTTGAAAATGTTACCCAATTCTTTTAAGAGTTTGCATGAGTTATAAAGTCCTTCAAATTCTACCTATTACTTTTCAATCTCTTATTTATGAACTAGGGATACACTCAGTATTATTTTTTACAATTATTATTATTCCTAATACATGTGGGGTACAGGCCATGATAATCATGGTGGGTAGAAGTTGGCAACTGCTTTTACTGTAGGTACACCACATGTCTACACATGTGAAAAGCAATTCGAATTTTGCACTTACAAATGGGCCAGATACCTTTTTGGTTACTTGCACTCGCTGGTGGGGGTTGGACTTTTGCAAAAATCGGAGGCCCATTGGAGAATTTTTTTTTTTTTTATAAAAAAAGTGCCCAGTTCGGTATTCGATCCTGGGTCGTTGCGGTCGAAAACCAACGGTTTAGATCATCCTTCCACCGACCCCCTGACACTCAGTATAAAGGGAGAGAACACCATCTCTACATAGATAATAAAACGTTTTTTTTTTTTTCGTGAAAAATTTGAAAATTTCCCCCAACACACAAATAAACGTATTAAGGCTTAGATGGAAAACCTAAAAGAATGTCGAAATTGGCGATCCTAATAAAAAAATCGGCGTTAAAAAACACCATTAAGATATCGACACAGCGATAGTCTGTCAATATATTAATTTATAGCAATTAGCAAAATATTAATTAGGTAGAAGACAAAAAAGGAAATAAATTTTAATAAAGAAAGATTAGAAAAACTTGGATGGACAAAATTTTGGCAAACACAAGACCTTGGATCGAATGAGTCTTGAATATAAATGGTCGCTAAATAGTAAGAAATATCCTTGACGAAAATGGTGTTTACTGTAGATTTGTAGGCTTAGGGAATTTTCTCTTCTGATTGGGCCATAAATATCACGCCCATTGTTTACGAAAAAAAAAACTACTTTGAAAACTCAATTTTGTTAAATGATTTAAACAGATTCAGGAGCGTTAGACACAACTTCCTAGGCTTTATTTCAAGATGAAAGAGCTCCTAGATGAGTAGCTTCGAAATCGCCATATATATACTGTATTTATAGGAATGTTTTTTTTTTTTTACAACAACAACACAGCTTTATTAAGACCACCGGTCTTATATTTTTGGAATGTGTTTCAAATTTTTCAAAGAACCACAAAATACTTTTATTTTCAACAGTAAATAGTACTCACATAAATAATATTTACGTATGGAACTATATAAAGAGCCGCAGTTTCTCATCCAAAGAGCCGTATGTGGCTCACGAGCTGCAGTTTGCCGACCTCTGGTATAGACGAAATCATGAGCATTCAATATACAGTTACGAGCGTCATGCGTTCTTCATCTCTTAATCAGTTTTCATCTCTGTCACCGTTTGCATTTTTTTTTTGAATGGCGCTCTCCTATTGGTTGGATACGATCACGCCACCTTTGCCCCCCACTCGCTTTTCGTTTTTGTAACTATTGTGTTGGAGCGGGTCGCTCCTTAAATAAATGCATATATTAATTAATAACTAAATGGAATCCTCTCTTTCTTTTTCCCAGTAAGAGACGCCTACGGAAGCCAACAGTACATAGACAGATAAAGCACATAGGCTATAGTTATTAACTAATATATGCATTTATTTAAGGCGCCAATTTATAATTGTAACAAATAGTATTTGAATAAAAACATTCAATCGGGTAAAAACACGGGCGTTGTCCGGGTCATTCGGCTAGTTAGACATAACTGCCAAGGCTTTATTTCAGGACGAAAGAGCCCCTAGATGAGAAGCTTCGAAATCGCCATATACATTTTTAAGAATGAGTTTATTTATGTCCTAAAAATGAATCCTGACATTTGTAAAAACAAATTTTATTAATGTTCAAATTCCATAGTGCTATCATAGAAGATTGTAAAAAAAGTGAAATAGGAAGATATATCATTTCTAATTTAGGGTGAAATCATCAGGCTTTCAGGCATATATGCCTGCAAGTAACCAAACGGGGCTCCACATTTGTAAGTGCAAAAGTTTAACTGCTTTTCACATGACATGTGGTGCACTTACAGTAAAAGCAGTCGCCAATAATGATTATCATGGTCTGTACAACGTGTACTAGGGATAATAATGAATACATTATATTTTCTCCTTTGTAAAATTTGATTGAAAGAATCAATAAAATTGTTTAATTTGTCAATTTGTGTGTCAATTCATCTATATTCTTTTATTGAATGAGTCTTCGATACTTGTCATGTAGATTGTACTATAGTGGGGCAATGTTACTATGGTCGGATTCGAGGATGGGTTGTAAATCAGAGAGTTATAGTCGCTGTTACCCTACCATTGCGTTGATGGGTTCCAGCAGACCTGATGGTTCTTCCTGTTTCATCAACATACATTACTCCATATAACTAATGAAGACATCAAGACGCGAATGTTTCTTTTCACAAATCAAACTTCTACTTTCCTTACCGCCATGAAAAAACAGTAGAAATTTGATTTATTTGTGAAAAGAAACATTCGCGTCTTGATGTTTTGATTCGTTATATATATATATAGATGGGGGCGTTATTTGCTTTGTATTAATACATTACTTCATACTACAGGCAACGTACTGAATACATTGTTGTCTTGTTATATTGACCTGGTTTCCTCTATCTATTGTCTTATAGGGAGAGAGAGAGAGAGAGTTTGAGATTGAAACTGATTTATTTCAAAGTCCATATAAGATTATATAAGGTTAAATACAGAATAAATATAAATATGAATAAACAATATTATATAATTGATAAATATATGAATAAATAGATATAAATATCTAAAATAATTGATAAATATACATATATATAAATATATATACAAGTCGTCATTGGTGATGCCCACTGCGGTAAAGACTCCGCCACCGGTGGATTGCGAGAGTTCTTTGTCGATAAGATGGCTGGCGTTTTATGGTTTTATGGGCTACTACCCAAAGTGTATGATTTTCGAAATTGTCATATAACAGGGAAGAGCGGGTATAACTATGTGTTAACTTTTCGACTACTGCAATCTTATCAATGGATTTCTATTTTAGATTTTATTATGGATTCGATACAACTAACTGAATACATTGTTGCCTTGCTTTATTGACATGGTGTACACTATCAATTGTCTTATAACAGGGAAGAGCGGGTATAACTATGTGTTAACTTTTCGACTACTGCAATCTTATCAATGGATTTCTATTTTAGATTTTATTATGGATTCGATACAACTAACTGAATACATTGTTGCCTTTCTTTATTGACATGGTGTACACTATCAATTGTCTTATAACAGGGAAGAGCGGGTATAACTATGTGTTAACTTTTCGACTACTGCAATCTTATCAATGGATTTCTATTTTAGATTTTATTATGGATTCGATACAACTAACTGAATACATTGTTGCCTTTCTTTATTGACATGGTGTACACTATCAATTGTCATATAACAGGGAAGAGCGGGTATAACTATGTGTTAACTTTTCGACTACTGCAATCTTATCAATGGATTTCTATTTTAGATTTTATTATGGATTCGATACAACTAACTGAATACATTGTTGCCTTGCTTTATTGACATGGTGTACACTATCAATTGTCATATAACAGGGAAGAGCGGGTATAACTATGTGTTAACTTTTCGACTACTGCAATCTTATCAATGGATTTCTATTTTAGATTTTATTATGGATTCGATACAACTAACTGAATACATTGTTGCCTTGCTTTATTGACATGGTTTACACTA
>CP092874.1:34112175-34139650 GCA_030710605.1 Cordylochernes scorpioides
AGAAAAGATCGATATACATGCTAAAAGGTACAACTTCCTTAAGTTTTGTCTATGAGTGTATCTAAATAAAAGCATATCTCAATAGTTATACAAAACACCATTTTCTGGTCAGAAGTGTCTTCTATTTATAAGCTATGAATGCCGACCAGGCGACCTATATCTTTAAGTGAATCAAATAATAACAATTATTTGAGTCAAAAGGTTATCCATCAAATAAGTTTATTTAAAAGGGCGTACCTGGATCTGTAAAGAAAAAGAAAATCTCAAATTTTATTGCAAAATTTATTGCACAGTAAACTTAATTAAGTTTACTGTGTTACTGTTAATTAAGTTTACTGTGTTACTGTTAATTAAGTTTACTGTGTTACTGTTAATTAAGTTTACTGTGTTACTCTTAATTAAGTTTACTGTGCAATAAATTGATAAAGAATAAGAAATCTCTCGAAATATTTTGAGAAACACACACACACACCATTTTTTTCCCTTACAGATCCAGGTACGCCATTTTAAAAATAAATAACAATTCTCTATTCATGATAAATTTGTGAAAAAAGTTTCAAAACTACCAATATTTTCTCACAATGAGTTTATTTTTATTACAAAACGCTAGCTTTCAAGTGATAATCGTTCTTCAACGGGCTTAATAAGATATCGACTTTATCTTACCAGAAATATTTACAAAAACAAACGCGCGCGTTTGTCGAGCGATTATCGCTTGAAAGCTAGCATTTTTTTAAAATAAATAACAATATTGTCATCAGTAGATGCTATCAGACCGTAGGACGTTATTCCTTCAGAAGATTATATTGAGTGAGTAGGTGAAGGAAGGGAACTACTGAGTGACCTCCCAAAGACGGATGTGGTGCGAGTCGTGCCGGAGTTAACCTGGATATATCCTCAGGGGACACAACTTTCCACGCTATCTAGCTTGTACGTGTGGGGCATAGGAACTTGTAGACTTGAGAGTTCCCTAACATCGAAAGAATATAGGTAAGCCATGTATACACTCATGGACAATACTTAAGGAAGTTTTACCTTTTAGCATGTACAGCATGTACAGCATGTACAGCATGTACAAGATTCACAGCCATGTGGATGTAGTCCATCCGTACCAAACAGCTGTTTGGAACGTCAGCAGTAAGTGATCATGGTCGTTCTCGAAAAAAACCTTCTTCAATGATGACTAAACGACACGGGGACATCCCTACCGATTCCTTCTACGACCGTATAGTGGTCAGTTGTCTTTTCGTCATTAATGACGATCTTGCTGGGTGGTTTCTAGACAGGAAGGTATCACAGCTTTAAGATAAATATCACCGCAGTAACTACACTCATGAACAACACTTAAGGAAGTTGTACCTTTCAGCATGTATATCGGGATTCAGACAATAACTCTGAAATATATTACAGAGACCTTTATTGAAGACTTACAAACAAAACATAAGGAAGTTGTACCTTTTAGCATGTATATCGGGATTGAGACAATAACTCTGAAAGATATTACAGTGACCTTTATTGAAGACTTACAAACAAAACTTAAGGAATTTGTACCTTTTAGCATGTATATCGGGATTGAGACAATAACTCTGAAAAATATGACACTGACCTTTATTGAAGACTTACAAACAAAACTTAAGGAAGTTGTACCTTTTAGCATGTATATCGGGATTGAGACAATAACTCTGAAAAATATTACAGTGACCTTTATTGAAGACTTACAAACAAAACTTAAGGAATTTGTACCTTTTAGCATGTATATCGGGATTGAGACAATAACTCTGAAAAATATGACACTGACCTTTATTGAAGACTTACAAACAAAACTTAAGGAAGTTGTACCTTTTAGCATGTATATCGGGATTGAGACAATAACTCTGAAAAATATTACAGTGACCTTTATTGAAGACTTACAAACAAAACTTAAGGAAGTTGTACCTTTTACCATGTATATCGGGATTGAGACAATAACTCTGAAAGATATTACAGTGACCTTTATTGAAGACTTACAAACAAAACTTAAGGAAGTTGTACCTTTTACCATGTATATCGGGATTGAGACAATAACTCTGAAAGATATTACAGTGACCTTTATTGAAGACTTACAAACAAAACTTAAGGAAGTTGTATCTTTCAGCATGTATATCGGGATTCAGACAATAACTCTGAAAGATATTACAGTGAACATTACTGAAGACACATGAGATAGCCAAGTTTGAAAAAAAAGCCTCTGTCTTATTCTTCTTCTTCTTCTTCAAAAAAAAAAAAAAAAGACGACTGGCGATATCAAAGACTTTCCACTTTCTTAAGTTTTGCCCACGAGTGTATTTTGACCTCTTTCATTGTAATCTCGCTGTAAAGGTATCTCCAGATCGTGCAACTAAAAGTTGCTGATGGCTTGCGCCATCTTTCGGAATAAATATTAACTAATCGTTGATTTAAAATGAGTACCCTTTGGTATCACCTAATGACCTCAACTTCCACACCGCCAATATATAATACAAACTTTATTAGGCATATAAAACAATAGCCATTCTATTTCTTCCATTCGCTAAATTCATTAAATATAATTAATGTTTCAAATTTATTCAATTATGTAAATTATTATGTCATGTATTTACATATATTCCTATTTTTAAATGCTATATAATCTCTCTCCATTACCTTGTTTATATATTCTAGCTAGCTGAAGAAGGGATGAATTGCCTGAAAGCTTCCTTTAATCAAGTAAGTAAAACTAGTTGCGACCTCTAATGATTTTTTTTTTTTGTAATTGTAATTGTAATTATGAATACAACCAAAGAGACTTAAATCTGAAAGACAACCTAGGTAGTTGTCGACAAATGTATGCTTCAGAAATTTAAGTAAATAAAAAATATATTTAATTAAAAAGGCATATATTGGATCAAAATATAATTTATTTTACCAATATTTCAGTTTGCTAAAGGCCAGCCTTTATCAAGGTATTATAACAATTTAAAGTGTGTCAACAACAAACTTAGCGCCACATAACGTCAACAGAATTAAGTTTTTTAAAATATTTTGTTATATTCAATGGGGAGAAAAAATTATATATTTATATTATGGACAAAATAAATTTAGTAAAATATGGGTGTGAATATTTTGAATATAATAATTATCAAAAGGACAAAAAGCCTGGCTCTCACTATATAAAAGCATTACGAGTATAATGCTTTAAAGGTTGAAATTCATGAAGGATTGACTGTAGCATTTTACATTTTTTTTTTGTATAGATTCGGTTTTCTTATACTAAAGTAAATAAATTACCTTTTGGTCGAGAAGTGCTCCTCAGTGAAATAGGCCTTGAGGGAATCTCTTTGGAGCTCCTGTTGAATGAGGTGGTGAGAAACAGAGCTGGAGCTTTTGCGTTGTTCAAATTTTGGAAGACGGCTGAAGAGAAGGGGAGGCTATATACATAATCTAATTGATGTAAATAATTATAAGCAAATAATCTAGGTCAGGATTAGAATGACGAATTCTGTATGGGACTTTGATTCCACTAAAAGGCTTGTTGCTTCTGTTGTATATAGTCACAGTGTAGAAAATACTATACTATACCTACTACATATATCTCTGTATTCTTAGTTCTCTTCTCTTCAATTACTCTGTAAACTGGCAAATCCTTTATAGGACGAGAGGTTCTCAATAAAGGCTTTTTTTGTTTTGTTTGTTTAAATTACCTTTTGGTATGACGTTCTCAGTTTTTAATTTGCGTTCAATTTGTTTTTCGTACCGCTTATATGGACTGATGTACCACATTGTGGCCTAAATATGTATATGTTATATCTCTAAATATTGATGAGATACATAAAAACTAACATTATATCCGTGATCAGCACCTCAAATTAAGTCAGAAACTGATGCATTATCAAAAACACATTTTTCAGTGTTGACCAGTGTTTTTGCCGCTTCTTTGTAATAATGAGAAAAATAATAATAATAAAAAAAGTAAAACTGATCCTTTTTTAAATTAAATAACTGTGTGTGTGTAAAAGAGATATAGAATATTGATTATATATTTTTTAAAGAAAAATTGCGTTAAATATATTCACAGAAAAGAAAAACGACCAAATGACCAGGTGACCAAAAGAAGAAAGTCAGACGAGGAAAGTTGCTCGAGGTTAACGACCCGAATCACATTTTTGGGCAGCTTAGTGCAGCAGACGACTGCCAGTTCAGTGGTGACAGATCTTTATTTGTTTATTATATTTTGTCAATTTACACACACAAAGTGTCATAAAAGAATGTCACTTCTCTTCCTCCTTTTCATCATTTTTTTTTTTACAATTTGTCGTCTGCTTTTCAAATATTATCCTTTATCGTTTGCTTTAAAAACAATTTTGATGGAACTTCCGCAAATTAGTGTCTGTGGAAAAACATTTATTTTTCTCTGATTTATTTCGTTTTATAATTAAATAATTTATATTATTATTTTTTAAACCCACTTTTTCGTTTTTTTTTAACATTTATTGTATGCTTTATTAAGAATTATTAATTTTTTGATTAGCCATACAAATTTAGACATGATAAATTTTTCGATTCAAAAATATTTTTTTTTGTGAATTCTCTCTTAAAAGATGAAAAATATTGATTCTAATATTTTTTTATGATGCAGTATTTTTATTTTTTTTTGTCGAACTTCCTATATCTCCTTTTATTGCATATTTTAAGAAACTTATAAAAATGTTGATAAGAGTTGTGATATTTCAACTTGTATAAATAATTGCTTATTTTCTCATGATATTTTTAGTGAATTTTTAAGAAAATCATTTAATTCTTTTATTATTAATATTGTATATGTTTATATTCGTTGACCATTTTTATATATTATATATTGATTATAAAACAACAACAACAAAAAGCTTTATTAAGACCTTTTGGTCTTATATAGATTTTCCGAAGTAGAAATGTAGGGTACAGTTTTATACATGGATTACATGGATGGATCAAGGGTAGAAGGTTGTCTAAAGTCGGAATATAATGTCTTAGGTGTTAATTAATTAGTTCATTCACCCAGTTGTTCAGTACACCGGATTTATTATGTTATTTCAAATATCATTCGCATCTTTATAAAAGTTAAGATATTTAAAAGTGAAGCTTAGGTTATCTTGTGTCTTTAACAAAGGTCACTGTAATATCTTTCATAGTTATTGTCTCAATCCCGATATACATGATAAAAGGTACAACTTCCTTAAGTTTTGTTTGTAAGTCTTCAATAAAGGTCACTGTAATATCTTTCAGAGTTATTGTCTCAATCCCGATATACATGATAAAAGGTACAACTTCCTTAAGTTTTGTTTGTAAGTCTTCAATAAAGGTCACTGTAATATATTTCAGAGTTATTGTCTGAATCCCGATATACATGGTAAAAGGTACAACTTCCTTAAGTTTTGTTTGTAAGTCTTCAATAAAGGTCACTGTAATATCTTTCAGAGTTATTGTCTCAATCCCGATATACATGCTAAAAGGTACAACTTCCTTAAGTTTTGTTTGTAAGTCTTCAATAAAGGTCACTGTAATATCTTTCAGAGTTATTGTCTCAATCCCGATATACATGCTAAAAGGTACAACTTCCTTAAGTTTTGTTTGTAAGTCTTCAATAAAGGTCACTGTAATATCTTTCAGAGTTATTGTCTCAATCCCGATATACATGCTAAAAGGTACAACTTCCTTAAGTTTTGTTTGTAAGTCTTCAATAAAGGTCACTGTAATATATTTCAGAGTTATTGTCTCAATTCCGATATACATGCTAAAAGGTACAACTTCCTTAAGTTTTGTTTGAAAGTCTTCAATAAAGGTCACTGTAATATCTTTCAGAGTTATTGTCACAATCCCGATATACATGCTAAAAGGTACAACTTCCTTAAGTTTTGTTTGTAAGTCTTCAATAAAGGTCACAGTAATATCTTTCAGAGTTATTGTCTGAATCCCGATATACATGTTAAAAGGTACAATTTCCTTAAGTTTTGTTTGTAAGTCTTCAATAAAGGTCACTGTAATATCTTTCAGAGTTATTGTCTGAATCCCGATATACATGCTAAAAGGAACAACTTCCTTAAGTTTTGTTTGTAAGTCTTCAATAAAGGTCACAGTAATATCTTTCAAAGTTATTGTCTGAATCCCGATATACATGGTAAAAGGTACAATTTCCTTAAGTTTTGTTTGTAAGTCTTCAATAAAGGTCACTGTAATATATTTGAGTTATTGTCTGAATCCTGATATACATGGTAAAAGGTACAATTTCCTTAAGTTTTGTTTGTAAGTCTTCAATAAAGGTCACTGTAATATCTTTCAGAGTTATTGTCTGAATCCCGATATACATGCTAAAAGGTACAACTTCCTTAAGTTTTGTTTGTAAGTCTTCAATAAAGGTCACTGTAATATACTAGATTCAATCAATATGGTCACCGTATAAAATTTGCATATCTATTTTTCCAATTTGTTATGTAAATTTTCTTATAATATTTTTTATGTAAATAGATAGCCAAAATTGATTATATAAAAGAAGAGTGTTTTGGCATGCAGAGTGAATTTTGTAATTTTAAAACGTTTTTCACAATTTCATCATAAACATGATAAAGCACAATTTGGATTATAGATTATAATAAAAGAAAATAAGACCTAATCCAAATAATTTATAAGTGTGTGACGTTTCGGCAACAACATTGTAACCAAAAGGTACAACTTCCTTAAGTTTTGTTTGTAAGTCTTCAATAAAGGTCACTGTAATATCTTTCAGAGTTATTGTCTCAATCCCGATATACATGCTAAAAGGTACAACTTCCTTAAGTTTTGTTTGTAAGTCTTCAATAAAGGTCACTGTAATATCTTTCAGAGTTATTGTCTGAATCCCGATATACATGGTAAAGGTACAACTTCCTTAAGGTTTGTTTGTAAGTCTTCAATAAAGGTCACTGTAATATCTTTCAGTGTTATTGTCTGAATCCCGATATACATGGTAAATCTGATAATGGTGACAATGTTGTTGCCAAAACGTCATACACTAATAAATTATTTGGATTAGGTTTTATTTTTTTCATCATGAATAGAGTGAAAAAATTTTAGATAGAAAACTGCACTATTGGTAGCGATAATACTAGTACCTATTTGACAAGGGAAATCCGTGACTATATAAAGCGACACACCAGCAAAAAAAGTTGGTCCAGTTACATATGGAAATCCCAATTTCAGACGTGAGTTGCCAAAGTTGCGTGATGGTACTATGCAAAGATGGTGGTAATTCCATCATGCCAATTTCCCTTTTAAATTACCGAAATGTGTGACACGCCGCTTACCCAACGTCCCTGTTCCACATAATAACTTGATGAATGGTGGAGTCCTCTCATTCAACTTAGGTCCTGAATGGGTGGCTGTCAATCATTTGGTGGTGGTAGTCTTCTGCTTCGTAATACGTCTGATTTGTTAAAAAAATAATTAGTGAAGTTTGTTATGTAAGCCCTTGTTGCTAGATGATGGCATTGGGAAATATCTTCAAGTGTTTGCCAACTTGTTTAAGAGCTTATGTTTATTTCTCTCTTTAGTCTCCTATGTGCTTGAAAATTAGCAAAAAACACATAAAAAAAAAACATTTTTTCAATAACTTAATAAAAATATATACTAATTAAATTAATACAAAGCAATAACACGCCATCTATATATAACAAATGAAAACATTAAGACGTGAATGTTTCTTTTCACAAATAAATCAAACTTCTACTGTCCTTACTGCGATGAAAAAAATATATTGGGAGGGTTTGACTCATCAGTGGTGAACCCTCCCAGTGGTTTCGCCAATTTAATCCACCAGACCGTTTCTTTAGAGCTCTAATACTGTACTGGACCATTCTGTATTTGGACTGATTTGAACGCTTTTCAAAAATATTTTTCCAATAGTAGAGGGAAAAAAGAATAAATATTGAGAAATCTTGGAAAGTATATCCAATTACAATTTCAAAAAATGACTCTTGTTCCTCTACTAAATTGATATTAATATATTTTTAAATTTCATATATGTGTCATTTTCGAAATATAAATAATTGTATAAGCACAATTGTGTGTATTTCACTTTCTTTTAAGACTTTCTAAGTTTTGCGGACAGAGGCGATATTGTATCCAATGAAAATCTTCCGAGACAGATTTTCACTAGTTGAAAATGTTACCCAATTCTTTTAAGAGTTTGCATGAGTTATAAAGTCCTTCAAATTCTACCTTATTACTTTTATAGCTCTTATTTATGAACTAGGGATACACTCAGTATTATTTTTTACAATTATTATTAGTCCTAATACATGTGGGGTACAGGCCATGATAATCATGGTGGGTAGAAGTTGGCAACTGCTTTTACTGTAGGTACACCACATGTCTACACATGTGAAAAGCAATTCGAATTTTGCACTTACAAATGGGCCAGATACCTTTTTAGTTACTTGCACTCGCTGGTGGGGGTTGGACTTTTGCAAAAATCGGAGGCCCATTGGAGAATTTTTTTTTTTTTTAGAAAAAAAGTGCCCAGTTCGGTATTCGATCCTGGGTCGTTGCGGTCGAAAACCAACGGTTTAGACCATCCTTCCACCGACCCCCCTGACACTAAGTATAAAGGGAGAGAACACCATCTCTATATAGATAATAAAACGCTCTTTTTTTTTCGTGAAAAATTTGGAAATTTTCCCCAACACACAAATAAACGTATTAAGGCTTAGATGGAAAATCTAAAAGAATGTCGAAATTGACGATACTAATAAAAAAATCGGTGTTAAAAAACACCATTAAGATATCGACACAGCGATAGTCTGTCAATATATTAATTTATAGCAATTAGCAAAATATTAATTAGGTAGAAGACAAAAAAGGAAATAAATTTTAATAAAGAAAGATTAGAAAAACTTGGATGGACAAAATTTTGGCAAACACAAGACCTTGGATCGAATGAGTCTTGAATATAAATGGTCGCTAAATAGTAAGAAATATCCTTGACGAAAATGGTGTTTACTGTAGATTTGTAGGCTTAGGGAATTTTCTCTTCTGATTGGGCCATAAATATCACGCGCCATTGTTTACGGAAAAAAAAAAAAAACAACTTTGAAAACTCAATTTTGTTAAATGACTTAAACAGATTCAGGAGCGTTAGAAACAACTTACTTGGCTTCATTTCAGGATGAAAGAGCTCCTAGTTGAGAAGCTTCGAAATCGCCATATACATTTTAGCAATGTTTTTTGTTTGAAAGGATTTAAAAGCACGAATGTTTCTTTTGTACCACTGATGAGCCAAGCCCTCCCAATATATTTTTTCGTCGCAGTAAGGACAGTAGAAGTTTGTATTGTGTACAAAAGAAACATTCGTGCTTTTAAATCCTTTTATTTTATATATATAGATGGCGCGGTATTGCTTAGTATTAATGTTTTTTTTTTACAACAACAACAACACAGCTTTATTAAGAGCACCGGTCTTATATTTTTAGGAATGTGTTTATTTATGTAAAAGCCTTAAAAATGAATCCTGACATTTGTAAAAACAAATTTATTGATATTCAAATTCCATAGTGCTATCATAGAAGATTGTAAAAAGTGGAATTGGAAGATATATCATTTCTAATTTAGGGTGAAATCATCAGGCCTTCAGGCATGTATGCCTGCAAGTAACCAAACGGGGCTCCATATTTGTAAGTGCAAAAGTTTAACTGCTTTTCACATGACATGTGGTGTACTTACAGTAAAAGCAGTCGTCAACTACCATAATGATTATCATGGTCTGTACAACGTGTACTAGGGATAATAATAAATACATTATATTTTCTCCTTTGTAAAATTTGATTGAAAGAATCAATAAAATTGTTTAATTTGTCAATTTGTCAATTCATCTATATTCTTTTATTGAATGAGTCTTCGATACTTGTCATGTAGATTGTACTATAGTGGGGCAATGTTACTATGGTCGGATTCGAGGATGGGTTGTAAATCAGAGAGTTATAGTCGCTGTTATCCTACCATTGCGTTGATGGGTTCCAGCAGACGTCCTTCCTGCTTCATCAACATACATTACTCCATATAACGAGTGAAGACATTAAGACGCGAATGTTTCTTTTCACAAATAAATCAAACTTATACTTTCCTTACCGCCATGAAAAAACAGTAGAAATTTGATTTATTTGTGAAAAGAAACATTCGCGTCTTAATGTCTTAATTCGTTATATATATATATAGATGGGGCGTTATTGCTTTGTATTAATACATTACTTCATACCCGAGGCAACGTACTGAATACATTGTTGTCTTGTTATATTGACCTGGTTTCCACTATCTATTGTCTTAGAGAGAGAGAGAGAGAGTTTTTGAGATTGAAACTGATTTATTACAAAGTCCATATAAGATTATATATGATTAAATACAGAATAAATATAAATATGAATAAACAAGATTATATAATTGATAAATATATGAATAAATAGATATAAATATATAAAACAATTGATAAATATACATATATATAAATATATATACAAGTCGTCATTGGTGGCGCCCACCGAGGTAAAGACTCCGCCACCGGTGGATTGCGAGAGTTCTTTTCCACAGAGTGGGCAGGTCGATAAGATGGCTGGCGTTTTATGGTTTTATGGGCTACTACCCAAAGTGTATGATTTTCGAAATTGCCTTATAACGGGGAAGAGCGGGTATAACTATGTGTTAACATTTCGACTACTGCAATCCTATCGAAGGATTTCAATTTTGGATTTTATTATGGATTCGAGAGACAACGAATTGAATACATTGTTGTCTTTCTTTATTGACATGGTTTCCACTATCAATTGTCTTATAACAGTAAGAGCGGGTATAACTATGTGTTAACGTTTCGACCATGCAATCCTATCGAAGGATTTCAATTTTGGATTTTATTGTGGATTCGAGTGACAACGAACTGAATACATTGTTGTCTTTCTTTATTGACATGGTTTCCACTATCAATTGTCTTATAACAGTAAGAGCGGGTATAACTATGTGTTAACGTTTCGACCATGCAATCCTATCGAAGGATTTCAATTTTGGATTTTATTGTGGATTCGAGAGACAACGAACTGAATACATTGTTGTCTTTCTTTATTGACATGGTTTCCACTATCAATTGTCTTATAACAGTAAGAGCGGGTATAACTATGTGTTAACGTTTCGACCATGCAATCCTATCGAAGGATTTCAATTTTGGATTTTATTGTGGATTCGAGTGACAACGAACTGAATACATTGTTGTCTTTCTTTATTGACATGGTTTCCACTATCAATTGTCTTATAACAGTAAGAGCGGGTATAACTATGTGTTAACGTTTCGACCATGCAATCCTATCGAAGGATTTCAATTTTGGATTTTATTGTGGATTCGAGAGACAACGAACTGAATACATTGTTGTCTTTCTTTATTGACATGGTTTCCACTATCAATTGTCTTATAACAGTAAGAGCGGGTATAACTATGTGTTAACGTTTCGACCATGCAATCCTATCGAAGGATTTCAATTTTGGATTTTATTGTGGATTCGAGTGACAACGAACTGAATACATTGTTGCCTTGTTTTATTGACATGGTTTCCACTATCAATTGTCTTATAACAGTAAGAGCGGGTATAACTATGTGTTAACATTTCGACTACTGCAATCTTATCGATGGATTTCAATTTTGGATTTTATTGTGGATTCGAGTGACAACGAACTGAATACATTGTTGTCTTTCTTTATTGACATGGTTTCCACTATCAATTGTCTAATAACAGTAAGAGCGGGTATAACTATGTGTTAACATTTCGACTACTGCAATCTTATCGATGGATTTCAATTTTGGATTTTATTGTGGATTCGAGTGACAACGAACTGAATACATTGTTGCCTTTCTTTATTGACATGGTTTACACTATCAATTGTCTAATAACAGTAAGAGCGGGTATAACTATGTGTTAACGTTTCGACTACTGCAATCTTATCGAAGGATTTCAATTTTGGATTTTATTGTGGATTCGAGTGACAACGAACTGAATACATTGTTGCCTTGTTTTATTGACATGGTTTCCACTATCAATTGTCTTATAACAGTAAGAGCGGGTATAACTATGTGTTAACGTTTCGACCATGCAATCCTATCGAAGGATTTCAATTTTGGATTTTATTGTGGATTCGAGTGACAACGAACTGAATACATTGTTGCCTTTCTTTATTGACATGGTTTCCACTATCAATTGTCTTATAACAGTAAGAGCGGGTATAACTATGTGTTAACGTTTCGACCATGCAATCCTATCGAAGGATTTCAATTTTGGATTTTATTGTGGATTCGAGTGACAACGAACTGAATACATTGTTGCCTTTCTTTATTGACATGGTTTCCACTATCAATTGTCTTATAACAGTAAGAGCGGGTATAACTATGTGTTAACATTTCGACTACTGCAATCTATCGAAGGATTTCAATTTTGGATTTTATTGTGGATTCGAGTGACAACGAACTGAATACATTGTTGTCTTTCTTTATTGACATGGTTTCCACTATCAATTGTCTTATAACAGGGAAGAGCGGGTATAACTATGTGTTAACATTTCGACTACTGCAATCTTATCGAAGGATTTCAATTTTGGATTTTATTGTGGATTCGAGTGACAACGAACTGAATACATTGTTTCCTTGCTTTATTGACATGGTTTACACTATCAATTGTCTTATAACAGTAAGAGCGGGTATAACTATGTGTTAACATTTCGACTACTGCAATCCTATCGAAGGATTTCAATTTTGGATTTTATTGTGGATTCGAGTGACAACGAACTGAATACATTGTTGTCTTTCTTTATTGACATGGTTTCCACTATCAATTGTCTAATAACAGGTAAGAGCGGGTATAACTATGTGTTAACATTTCGACTACTGCAATCTTATCGATGGATTTCAATTTTGGATTTTATTGTGGATTCGAGTGACAACGAACTAAATACATTGTTGCCTTTCTTTATTGACATGGTTTCCACTATCAATTGTCTTATAACAGGAAGAGCGGGTATAACTATGTGTTAACGTTTCGACCATGCAATCCTATCGAAGGATTTCAATTTTGGATTTTATTGTGGATTCGAGTGACAACGAACTGAATACATTGTTGCCTTTCTTTATTGACATGGTTTCCACTATCAATTGTCTAATAACAGTAAGAGCGGGTATAACTATGTGTTAACATTTCGACTACTGCAATCTTATCGAAGGATTTCTATTTTGGATTTTATTGTGGATTCGAGTGACAACTAACTGAATACATTGTTGCCTTGTTTTATTGACATGGTTTACACTATCAATTGTCTTATAACAGGGAAGAGCGGGTATAACTATGTGTTAACTTTTCGACTACTGCAATCTTATCAATGGATTTCTATTTTAGATTTTATTATGGATTCGATACAACTAACTGAATACATTGTTGCCTTGCTTTATTGACATGGTTTACACTATCAATTGTCATATAACAGGGAAGAGCGGGTATAACTATGTGTTAACTTTTCGACTACTGCAATCTTATCAATGGATTTCTATTTTAGATTTTATTATGGATTCGATACAACTAACTGAATACATTGTTGCCTTGCTTTATTGACATGGTTTACACTATCAATTGTCATATAACAGGGAAGAGCGGGTATAACTATGTGTTAACTTTTCGACTACTGCAATCTTATCAATGGATTTCTATTTTAGATTTTATTATGGATTCGAGACAACGAACTGAATACATTGTTGCCTTTCTTTATTGACATGGTTTACACTATCAATTGTCTAATAACAGGAAGAGCGGGTATAACTATGTGTTAACGTTTCGACTACTGCAATCTTATCGAAGGATTTCAATTTTGGATTTTATCGTGGATTCGAGAGACAACGAACTAAATACATTGTTGCCTTTCTTTATTGACATGGTTTACACTATAAATTGTCATATAACAGGGAAGAGCGGGTATAACTATGTGTTAACATTTCGACTACTGCAATCTTATCGATGGATTTCAATTTTGGATTTTATCGTGGATTCGAGAGACAACGAACTAAATACATTGTTGCCTTTCTTTATTGACATGGTTTACACTATCAATTGTCATATAACAGGGAAGAGCGGGTATAACTATGTGTTAACGTTACGGCCATGCAATCTTATCGATGGATTCCTATTTTTAAAACTTCTGATAAGATATGAAACAACTTAAATGGGTCTTTTTTTTTCGCCATGGGTATTGATAAAATTTTATATTTCATTTATTTATTCTCTTTTATAGTATACTAGCGGACGTACCCGGCTTCGCCCGGGTGTTTCTCAAGCGAAAGTTTGCCTAACGAATATTTGATTTTAAAAATGCTAGCAAACATCCTCTCTATAATGAATCGAATTTTATATATGGAAGACATATTTTTATTTTTTACGGATGTACCCGGCTTCGCCCGGGTTTTACCCGAATAAAGGTTTGTCTAACGAACATTTGTTAAAAAAATTCTCTATAAACTTATATACATATATATATACATATATATACATATATATATATACATATATACATGTATATTAAAAAAGATATATTTTGATAATTTGAAACTCGTAAATTTGAATCTCTCGATAAAGTGAACATTTTTTTCCCGTGGTCCCTTGAAAAATACTCGATAAGTTGAATAAAATCAATATTAATTGGTTCCCTCGGTAATTGGAAGTTAAAGGAATAGTATCTTGCCTTGGAATTGTATCATTATTCTTGTCTCAAATAAATTGCGTGTCATCCTGAATTTTGTCTTTCCTAATTTTCTACATTACAAAATCATCGTAATCATGATAATATTTAGAGCAGATTGTTGAATTATAACAGATAAATTAGAATATTTATCTTGATTATTTTTAGGCGAAAAGTTATTTCAAAAATTTTATTTGCTAGAAACCTTCCCAGTACTATATTAAATAACTTCCCAAAGTTTCATGGCGTTCCAATGAGTGGTTTGGTCAGGCATAAAGGACAGACACACATACATTCATTTTTATATATATAGACTAGACGGGTGACCCGGGCTTCGCCCCGGGATTGACCCGTGTGCATATCTACCCGAGTGATATATATTTAGATAAGATTTTTTTAAATAATTGTTTGTTATTAGCATTTTCTATTTGTTTGCATCAGCATAATTTAATCTAATCTTTGATAGAGGGCGCTGTTCGTGAGCTAAGTAGAATAATTTGAATATATAGTTTTAATAATTGATTTATATATTTTTTAAAATAGCCTATCGTCTTCCCCGTATTTTTTTTACCTATGTATGGAAATTTTGGTTTGAATTAGTGAACTACTGCGAATTTGTTTACCGGACATACAAACAAACAAACATACAAACATTGATTTTTATTAGTAAATTAAATTTTATTGCCATCTATCGTTAAAATTTCACACAAATAAAATTACTGGCAATGCGTTTCTTTTAAATATCATCAAATATTATCTCTACAGACCTTACTGCAATGGTATGAGTTATTGAATGAGAGGGCTTGGCTCATCAGTAGTGAACCCTCTCAGCGGTTTAATTTGGCGAAACCGCTGAGAGGGTTCACTACTGATGAGCCAAGCCCTCTCATTCAATAACTCATACCATTGCAGTAAGGTCTGTAGAGATAATATTTGATGATATTTAAAAGAAACGCATTGCCAGTAAATTTATTTGTGTAAAATTTTATTGATTTTTATATATATATAGACTAGCGGATGTGTACCCGGCTTCGCCCGGGTTTTATCCGAGTGAAAGTTTGCCTAACGAATATTATATATTATGAAGTATAATAAACAATGTTAAAGATTAGTTTTAATTATTAATCAAGATTGTGTGTGAATATGTGAGAAAGATGTAATATCGTTGTTGTTTTCTTGGCCGACTGTTTTACATATGGTGTTATCTTAAAATTGCTTGTTTTGAATATTTTTTTAGATTGAGTTGAATGAATTGCTGATTTTTTTTGTATTTATATATAAATAAAATTAACTCTGTTGATTTTTTTGTATTTAATCGATAACAGCGAAGTTACGCATGTTAATGTTAGGGAAAAATATTTTGATGTTAAGCAAAACCTGCTCCATCTCGTTTTACATAAATGTTGAAAATTTGGTCGAAATTGATGCATTGTAACGAAAGTTTTTAGCGAACACCACTTATGAAATTTGCATTTTATTAATATAGATGTGTGTAAAAATACGGATACATCCATTAGAATGTAGGTAAAAGTAATAACTGTCTAATATCAATATCTGATATATGTAAATAGTTCGGCAATATATATATGTCGTATATATAAAAATGGAGAGAGAATAAACACTTTAGAAGTTAGAAAGTAAAAAAAAAGAAATCAGGATGGTGTAAAAGGATCGCAAATATTCGCAATAAAAATGACCAGTGCCAACTTATAAATATGAATATCAACCTAAACCCATTGATCTTTTCGATTTGAAAATATTTTAATAATAAATATTGCATATAACAAACAACAACAACAAAAAGCCTTTATTTAGGGTCACTGACCCTATACAGGATTCACCAGAGGTATGCATAAGAACAAAGCAGTGAGACAAAGGAAACAATGATATAGACAGAAGAAAAAGAAATAATAATAAAAAAAAAATAAGAAAGAGAAAGAGGGAAGCAAGAAAAACAACACAAAAAGAGTAGCAGTAAGAAAGTGAGGAGTGAGTGTTACTTGGCCTTCTTCTGAGATATGGACTTGTGGAAACCATAAAACGCCGTAGCAATATACTTAATATTGCATATAATATATGCGTTATATGCACATAAGTATCACGTAATATATATTTCTCCTCAACCAGCCATAGGCTGGCAGTATTCCTGTCCTCTCAGAGCTTTCTTTCCAGAGGTAGTTTCCACATCTGTATTAAAGATCAGACATTTCATGTCCCAATCCTGGAATGCTGACGACCGAAGAGACGAGATAAGAGAATAAAGAAATATCAGAATATTTAAGAAATTTATTTTCCCCCGAAGTACTACACAAATCTCCTTTGTTCCCCCAAACCACATCTACATTGATCATTTTCATTTTTTCCTATTATACTCTAGCAGATTATTTCTTATTCTATGAAAAGTTTTTTAATTTCGATATTTGTATTTTGATACACTGTAAATTGTTTTTATTGCCTTTCTGTTTTTATTAGTTTTAATTTGGTTTTATATTAATAATAAATCGCCGTGTAATTCTGAGGTTTGTTTTTCCTAATTTTCTGCGTTACAATATATATTTCTTGATTTCTCAAGAAGCCTCTGGAACCAAAATATTTTTAGTCGTAGAGTTACAGCCTGCATCACGCTGACGAGGGCCAACAGCCCTAAACGCGTTCGGGGTTGACTTTTCTCGATTTATCAAGAAAAGCGGTTGGCCAAATATCAGGGAACAGGCGAAATCAACATTTAGTTTATTTCTGTTTCATTAGATAGCGATCTGCCATTTTTTATTTCAATACCAAACACCTGACCTTTTTTAATTTTTTTTTCTTATTTTTTCACACACACATATATTATCCAGATTGAAATTTTTCCGGGAGGATATTGATCTAAAGAGACTAAGGTCGCCTCTCCCGTCAAAATAGACGTCAAAACTAGACGCCATCTATTCAATTTTCCAAAGCTGGTGTTGTGGCTTTGTCACCGACCTGAGGCCGCTAGTTGCGGCGACGGTCAATAAATGGCGTCTAGTTTTGACGGGAGAGGCGACCTTAGTCTCTTTAGATATATTATCCAGTTGTACGATTGTTGAATTGGGGCATAAGGGAATCAATCACCCTGCAATTCTTCTCTGTATTCCATCATGAGAGGACAGTTTCTCCTATTTTATATAGGTGACTTTTGAAGGAACCGTGTAGAGCAGGCGTGATAATAAGTTACCAATGATCGGAAAAGAAAATATCCTATAAAGGATAACATAAAAGAGACGCAGGTTCCATGGGGAACAGTGGGTGGATTAAGGGCGATGGAAAAAAATTATCGATGAAGAGTTCCACGTCCCTCAGTGTCCAGTTATCTCAGTCTCTATCTGGCGAAATGTGTACTCTAGACATGGGTGTGTGAATTGTAACATGATTAAATAGAGAATACCATAATTTTGTTGGTTGGATTATATTTAATTCTTCTTATCCCAAAATCACTTCATTAAGTACCGCTCAAAAAGAACAACCTAGCTTATGATAATTGAAACAATGAATAATATGTGAAGGTTATTCACATATTAAACAAAATGTTAACGCGGGATTCAATCCCGATTCATGGCTGTCAGGAATCGAGGGTGTTACCCGTCCGTCCATCGACTCTATGTTTCATTCAAGTTGAATACTTTATCAATCTTTTTTTAAATTTTATATAAAGGTTTATTGTCCTTTTTGATGTTTCGGTGATCCAATGTCGTCCTTTTAAAAAAATATGGAAATCTTGTTAGTAAAAAGTATGGAAATTTTATATAACAACTAGCGGATGTGCCCGGCTTCGCCCGGGTTTTACCTGAGTGAATGTTTGTCTAACGAACATTTGTTAAAACAATTCTCTATAAACTTATAAAACGTACTCGGCTTCGCCCGGGGTTTTACCCGAGTAAAGGTTTGTCTAGCGAACATTTGTTAAAACAATTCTCTAAAAACTTATTTAAAAAAAATATATATATATTTTGATAATTTGAAACTCGTAAATTTGAATCTCTCGATATATTGTTATCATCGTCACAATGGGGGCGCTGCTTGCGAGTTAAATCTACAAATCTGCAAATAACTCTAAGGATATTCAAGATATTCATGAAATTATTTTTCAAAAACCTTCCCGGTGATATACCTAATAATATCCCAAAATTTCACGGCGATTGGATGTATGGTTTTTGAATCTATAGAGTGCAGACAAACAGACAGACATTCAATTTTATATATATAGATAGATTCACTCTTCATTGTTGGCTTTTTATCTTACATTCATTCTTCATTGTTGGCTTTTTATATTACATTCACTCTTTATTGTTCACTTTTTATCTTACATTCATTCTTCATTGTTGGCTTTTTATATTACATTCACTCTTCATTGTTGGCTTTTTATCTTACATTCACTCTGTTGGCTTTTTATATTACATTTACTCTTCATTGTTGGCTTTTTATCTTACATTCACTCTTCATTGTTGGCTTTTTATATTATATTTACTCTTCATTGTTGGCTTTTCATCTTACATTCATTCTTCATTGTTGGCTTTTTATATTATATTTACTATTCATTGTTGGCTTTTTATCTTACATTCATTCTTCATTGTTGGCTTTTTATATTACATTCACTCTTCATTGTTGGCTTTTTATCTTACATTCATTCTTCATTGTTGGCTTTTTATATTACATTCACTCTTCATTGTTGGCTTTTTATCTTACATTCACTCTGTTGGCTTTTTATATTACATTTACTCTTCATTGTTGGATTTTTATCTTACATTCACTCTTCATTGTTGGCTTTTTATATTATATTTACTCTTCATTGTTGGCTTTTTATCTTACATTCATTCTTCATTGTTGGCTTTTTATATTATATTTACTCTTCATTGTTGGATTTTTATCTTACATTCATTCTTCATTGTTGGCTTTTTATATTACATTTATCCGAGTGAAAGTTTGCCTAACGAATATTATATATTATGAAGTATAATAAACAATGTTAAAGATTAGTTTTAATTATTAATCAAGATTGTGTGTGAATATATGAGAAAGATGTAATATCGTTGTTGTTTTCTTGGCCGAATGTTTTACATATGGTGTTATCTTAAAATTGCTTGTTTTGAATATTTTTTTAGATTGAGTTGAATGAATTGCTGAATTTTTTTTGTATTTATATATAAATAAAATTAACTCTGTTGATTTTTTTGTATTTAATCGATAACAGCTAAGTTACGCATGTTAATGTTAGGGAAAAATATTTTGATGTTGAGCAAAACCTGCTCCATCTCGTTTTACATAAATGTTGAAAATTTGGTTGAAATTGATGCATTGTAACGAAAGTTTTTAGTGATGTCCTCTTATGAAATTTGAATTTTATTAATTTAGATAACAAAAAGCCTTTATTAAGGACATTCGTCCCCTACAAGATTCTCCCAGATGGGTAAACATGAGTAAAATAGCAGTGAAGAATAAGATCGACCTTTCTTCAAGTTGGATTTATCATCTGTACTGCGCCTATTGTCTGTGCTGTTTCCCAGGATTTGAGAAAAGCTAATGCATTGGGTTTAGGCTTTTTACTATTTTTTCCATTGGAAATTATATATATTCAAATATTTTTGAAAATAGAGCAATCCAGAAATAAATATTTAATTAAAAAGGCATATATTGAATCAAAATATCATTATATTGGTTACCAAATATACCAATAAATGATATTTTAATTCAATATATGCCTTTTTTAATTAAATATTTATTTAGGTTATATTTGATATTAACTAAATTTGATTCTAATTATTTTAATGGTTATGTCTGGCAAAATATCCTCACAATTATTTATAGCTCTAGTTCATACTACTGATTTATTTTACGGAATTCCAAACGCGTATTACGCTACAAACGGCTGCACCTATTTTATCCTATTTTAGTATATATGCAAATTCTATTCTATGGTCTATTCCATAGAAGTCTGATTTTTTGTATATTTGCATTGTCATCTGGATTGAGTGAGTGTACAAAATTTCACACTTCTACATGGTCAGAAAGTCTATTAAAAATTGCTCACAAAATTTGAAAAGAAATATGGAAAAATAGTCCATTACTGAAGCAAACTCCTAGAAGTCTAAAATTGTGTCATCCTGCCTTGTTAGCGATATCGCAGGTCTACGAATTTGGTTTGATCTGGAGAGAGAAGTATATTATAATTGATCATAAAATTTGAGGGCAAATTTATAAATTAAAATTACTCCATTGCCGATCACCCAGAAGTCTGAAATTTTGTCAACTTGCAATGTCATCGGGTTTGAACAAGTGAGTGTGTACCAAATTTCAGACTTCCAGGTACTGTGTAAGTATGTTGAACATTTATAACAAGATTTGTGGACAGACAGACAGAACGACAGACAGACATGGAAGCTAGTCAAATAAAATATTTTTTAAAAAGAACCAGGGATATTCGAACTCATGATTTCCTCTTTATTAAACAGGCACTTAATCAACTATGGCGCCGTGGCTTAGTTGGTTAAAGCGCCTGTCTAGTAAACAGGAGATCGTGAGTTCGAAGGTGCGTTCTTTTTTTTTTTTGGTCATTTATTGTTTTATTTCCTATTATTATATATTTGAGACGAAAGACCCTGAAACACCCGGATTTTTACCCAAGCCTATGAAATTAGTCGGTCTGTTACAAACAAAGATATCTGGTAAAATTGAGGCAGACGCTATATATAAATAAATCAAACAAATCAGTTCAGTCGAACTACTAGTTAGGCCTAAAAATAAAGTTTAGCAACAAAGGAACTCAATCGTGTCGTGCAAATAAGTTCGATCTGCTTTTTTTTTTTCCGTCGGGCTTCTTAAATAAAGAATCTTTTGTAGTTGATTAATGGCGTGTCACGTGATTAATTGGTTTTGGCGCGCAATTTATTTTCGAGCAGACGATAGATTTATGTACATCATATGTTTGATTATCTTTTAGAACAAGTATGCCCCGATAGCTAGATTCATTTTTTTTTATTATTATTATAATTATCTGTGTGTATATATTTTTAATTAAATATCTGTTAATTATAAATACACTATAAAACTGTTTTAGAAATCAAAATTATAAGTTAGGGTTAATGAGGCGATATCAAGAATAGGGTATTTTATCTATTTCTTCTCTCCATAGCGATTGGTTGATGGCTGGCAGTATTCTTGTCCTCTCAGAGCTTCCTTCCCAGAGCTAGGCATTTGATTGCACGATCGGGAGATGCCTTTTTCTTAATTCTCTGTCTTGGTCGTCTGGCTTCCATTGATATTTCAAACATAATTCCTTTTGCGTACTTGATACCAATTCTTTATGAATTCTGTTCGGTTAATCTTTTCTAAACTTGATGGGTAGAAGTTGGCGACTGCTTTTACTGTATGAACTACATGTCTACACATGTGAAAAGCAGTTAGAATTTTGCACTTACAAATGTGCCAGAGCCCCGTTTGACAGCCCGAAACGCCTACGTGGTTGGCTTTTCTTGATTTATTAAGAAAATGGGTTTGCTAAATATCATGGAACAAACCTAACATATGTTGAATTTATATAGAGAGATTTTTAACGCTCCTTTTCTTTTGAATATATTTAATTAAAAGCTATTTCTCTCTCTCTCTATAGCCCTTATACTGCAGTGAATAAAAATTGAAAGAGGAAAGGCATGGATCATCAGTGGTGAATCGAATTAAAAATGGCGAAACCACAATGAGGGTTCACCTTTGATGAGCCATGTCTTTCCTCTTTTTAAATTTAATTGAAGTATAAGTACTGTAGAAATAGGTTTAAATTATATATATTTAAAAATATTGTGAAATGAATTAAAAGTTGCGAAAACACTGGGAGGGTTAACCACTGATGAACCATACCCTCCCTCTTTAAAATGTTATTCTTGCAGGATAAGGGCTGAAGAAATAGGTTTTTTTTTTTTGCTTATCCCTAGTACACGTGGTACAGGCCATGATAATCATGGTGAGTAGATGTAGGCGACTGCTTTTACTGTAAGTACACCACATGTCTACACATGTGAAAAGCATTTCGACTTTGCACTTAAAAATGTGCCAGAGCCCCGTTTGGTTACTTGCACTCGCTGGTGGGGTTGGAATTTTGCAAGAATCGGGGGCCATTGGAGCATTTTTTTTAAATCAGAAAAAAAGTTCCCAATGCGGGAATCGAATCCGGGTCGTAGCGGTCGAAAACCAACGGTTTAGACCATCTTTCCACTATAGGTTTTGATTATAGTGATTTAAAAAGTAGTATGAAAAATAGTACAAATGTGATATTATACTGGGATAAATTAAGAAAGAAAAAGACATCTCATTTTCGTGCAACTGAAAGTTGCTGATGGTTTGTGACCTCTATCGGAATAAATATAATATTGTATATAGAGGTATATAATAGAGGTACAGCTTGCACCACGCTGACGAGGGCCAACAGCCCGAAACGCGTACGTGCTTTTCTTGATTAATCAAGAATGGGTATTTGGCCAATGCTGAAATAATTAAAAATCAATGAATCTATATATATAAAATTGAATGTATGTCTGTTTGTCTGTACTCTATAGATTCAAAAACCATACATCCAATCGCCGTGAAATTTTGGGATATTATTAGGTATATCACCGGGAAGGTTTTTGAAAAATAATTTCATGAATATCTTGAATATCCTTAGAGTTATTTGCAGATTTGTAGATTTAACTCGCAAGCAGCGCCCCCATTGTGACGATGTTAACAAGTTTTCTTATCACTAAGTTTGTTATCTTAAATATTATTCATCAAAAGTAAGATTATCTCAGGATGACACGGCAATGTGACACGGGAAGCCGGGTACGTCCGCTAGTAGTTGATATTTATTCCGATAGATGGGGCAAGCCATCAGCAACTTTCAGTTTCACGATAAGGAGATGCCTTTTTCCTTTCTTAAAAAGTAGCGTTATAAATATAGATTTACCAGCGATAGAGAACGATAAATCGATATTTTGAAAAGCTATGTGACTGGAATATTGTTAAACGCGATAGTGATAGGGCACATAAACGATAGATAATAAAACGATACAAGGTAATAAGATCAAACAAATAAATAGTGTGACGTTTCGGTAACAGCGTTGTTCCCATTATCAGAAAAAAGTACTGTATTCACAGATATTGGTAACATATACATGTAACAAAACGCTGTTACCGAAACGTCGTGTTACCATATGTATATGTTATTAATGTTTGTGAATACAGTACTTTTGTCTGATGATGGTAACAAAGCTGTTACCGAAACGTCACACACTATTTATTTAAATTTTGTCTTATTACCTTGTGTTTATAATCTATAATCCAAAGTGTGTGTCATATCATAATAAAACGATAAATATCACGGAGAATATCGTGTTATAAAACCGAAAATACATAAATAGAATATCTTTAATGCAGTAGAACCTCCCTTTATGGCGGACACTATCTACAAAGGACAGTTTTCATTAACAAAATTACCATTTTTACAATTTAGCAACTATCCAGTAAGAGGACATCTCTCCCTAAAGGACACTTTGGCTCTGCAATTAGGTGTTGTCCTTTACAGGGAGGTATTTCTACTGTATTACAATTTGTTTGTAAAATAATAAAAAAAAAAAAAAGTGGCCCATGGGGGGATCGAACCCACGACCTTCGCGTTATTAGCACGACGCTCTAACCAACTGAGCTAATGGGCCTTAATTTCCTACTTCCTTGTTTACTTTATAAATAAATAAATCATTTCCGTTTTAAGTTGTTATCTTGGTCAAAAAACAACAAAAATAATGTTAGATGAGGATAAAGTCATTCAAATGAGTTTTTAAATTGAAAATATTTATATATTTTTTTAGCATATTCAAAATAAATTTATACAAATACTTATAAGGAGAGGACCTCGCTCATCAGTGAAGAACACTCCCAGTGATTACCACAAGAGAATAAAGCTATAAATGCTGACTATAAAAGTAAGCATGTTAAAAAACAACGTTTAATTTATTTTTGTTCCATTAGATGGCGCTCTACCATCTAAAATGTTCATGTGAGCGGTCAGTATATGCAAATTTTGTTTTTAATATCAACACCTGACAATTTTTCTATTTTTAAATTGTATTTTTTCACATGAAAAGAGTTTTTACGAAAACTTGGCCTTAAATACCCATTTTTCTTGATATCTCAGGAAGCCTCTATAGGCGCAGTCTGCAACACGCTGACGTGGACTAAAGATAGAGTTTTGCTTGATTTTATCAAGAAATCGACGTTTAGTTGATTTTTATTCAATTAGATGGCGCTCACAAAAATAGTCGGTGGATGAGAGGGTAACACGCTCGATTCCCGAAAATAAGTCGGTGAATGAGAGGGTAACACGCTCGATTCCCGAAAATAAGTCGGTGAATGAGAGGGTAACACGCTCGATTCCCGAAAATAAGTCGGTGAATGAGAGGGTAACACGCTCGATTCCCGAAAATAAGTCGGTGAATGAGAGGGTAACACGCTCGATTCCCGATATAAGTCGGTGGATGAGAGGGTAACACGCTCGATTCCCGAAAATAAGTCGGTGAATGAGAGGGTAACACGCTCGATTCCCGATATAAGTCGGTGAATGAGAGGGTAACACGCTCGATTCCCGAAAATAAGTCGGTGAATGAGAGGGTAACACGCTCGATTCCCGATATAAGTCGGTGAATGAGAGGGTAACACGCTCGATTCCCGAAAATAAGTCGGTGAATGAGAGGGTAACACGCTCGATTCCCGAAAATAAGTCGGTGAATGAGAGGGTAACACGCTCGATTCCCGAAAATAAGTCGGTGAATGAGAGGGTAACACGCTCGATTCCCGATATAAGTCGGTGGATGAGAGGGTAACACGCTCGATTCCCGAAAATAAGTCGGTGAATGAGAGGGTAACACGCTCGATTCCCGATATAAGTCGGTGGATGAGAGGGTAACACGCTCGATTCCCGATATAAGTCGGTGGATGAGAGGGTAACACGCTCGATTCCCGAAAATAAGTCGGTGAATGAGAGGGTAACACGCTCGATTCCCGATATAAGTCGGTGGATGAGAGGGTAACACGCTCGATTCCCGATATAAGTCGGTGGATGAGAGGGTAACACGCTCGATTCCCGATATAAGTCGGTGGATGAGAGGGTAACACGCTCGATTCCCGATATAAGTCGGTGGATGAGAGGGTAACACGCTCGATTCCCGAAAATAAGTCGGTGAATGAGAGGGTAACACGCTCGATTCCCGAAAATAAGTCGGTGGATGAGAGGGTAACACGCTCGATTCCCGACAGTCATGAACCGGGATTGAATCCCGCGTTAAATACCATCACATATTATTCACTGTTTCAATTATCATGAACTAGGTTGCTCTTGCTGAGCGGTACCTATTGATGTGATTTTGAACCAGATGGCGCTCTGCCATCTAAATGCTTGTGTGATAGGTCAAGAAATGCTAATTTTGTTTTTAATGTTATATATATTAATGATAATCATGGTGGGTAGCAGTTGATGACTGCTTTTACGGTAAGTACAAGTCTACACATGTGGAAAGCGCAGTTTGACATTGCACTTATAGGTATGCCGAGCCCCTTATTAAAGAAGATGGGGACAGACATATTGTTAGCAGGAAAGATGGAGAATATGGACCAGACAAAACTAAAAACGGAGATAAGAAACTGGTTCGAGGAAAATGGCCTCAAGAAAAGATGAAAAGATACCTTAGTATTAAAATATGAGGTTTGTCATCAAGAAATTGTTGGGGAAATAGAAGAAATTTATACTTTGAAGAATATAAAATATAGAAGTGGAATGATACTAAACGTAGACTAAGAAACTCGCAGAGTCAAAAAAGAACAAAAATAAAGTTAGATGTAGATAAAATAATTCAAATAAGTTTTATGGGAAACTTTTATTTTTAGCATTCAAAATAAATTTCTACAAACATGCATAAAGAAAGGGCCTCGCTCATCAGTGAAGAACCTTCCCAGTGATTACCACAAGAGAATAAAGCTATGAATGCTGATTATGGAAGTAAGCATGTTAAAAACAACGTTTTTTTGATTTTTAAATATTGTATATATATGACATAATAAAAATGATTTTTATTATTCATAAAATAATTGAAATTCTATAATCACAGAGTTAAATTTTAAAATGAAAAGGAATCCTTAACAAAAGGAATACAACCTAATTTGCTTTTTTTTGGTGTATAGATAATAACATTTTTAGTTGTATGTATGCAAAAAACTGTTTGCTTTAAAAAATAATCAAAAAATAATAAATATTTTTTTGGGACAAAAGTTATCATTCATTTTTACCATCCACGACTGCATGAATTGGTAACGTAACTAGAATATACGTCTTTTTTATGACATATATATATTAAGACAAATGTAAAGGCATTACACAAAAAGTCTGTGGACGAGTGGGTAACACCCTTGATTCCCGACAGTCATGAACCGGGATTGAATTCCGCGTTAACATTTTATTTAATATATGAATAACCTTCACATTATTATTCACTATTTCAATTATCATAAACTAGGTTGCTCTTGTTGAGCGGTACCTATTAATGTGATTTTGAACCGGTATAAAGGCATACATGTATGACAGCGCAAGTGTCCCTAGGGGGACATAGTGCTTTAAATTTAAAATAATAATTAAAAAATATAATAAACTCGCATTATATGTAAATATAATGTTTTCTCCTGAAAA
>CP092874.1:34140125-34174378 GCA_030710605.1 Cordylochernes scorpioides
TCAAAGATGGCATTTAGATAGGGTTTCTGTAAGTTTTACAGTTCTTGTTCGATGGGACTTACTTTAAAACATTCCTTTGACCATGTATTCTATAAAAATGACCATTATTCTTTAGGGCAAACCATGCTCCAAAAGGAGTATACTTTATCTTTAGGGCAAACCATGCTCCAAAAGGAGTATACTTTATCTTCAGGGCAAACCCTGCTCCAAAAGGAGTATACTTTATCTTTAGGACAAACCATGCTCCAAAAGGAGTATACTTTATCTTTAGGACAAACCATGCTCCAAAAGGAGTATACTTTATTTTTAGGGCAAACCATGCTCCAAGAGGAGTATACTTTATTTTTAGGGCAAACCATGCTCCAAAAGGAGTATACTTTATTTTTAGGGCAAACCATGCTCCAAAAGGAGTATACTTTATCTTCAGGGCAAACCATGCTCCAAAAGGAGTATACTTTATCTTTAGGGCAAACCATGCTCCAAAAGGAGTATACTTTATCTTCAGGGCAAACCATGCTCCAAAAGGAGTATACTTTATCTTCAGGGCAAACCATGCTCCAAAAGGAGTATACTTTATCTTTAGGGCAAACCATGCTCCAAAAGGAGTATACTTTATCTTCAGGGCAAACCATGCTCCAAAAGGAGTATACTTTATCTTTAGGACAAACCATGCTCCAAAAGGAGTATACTTTATCTTCAGGGCAAACCATGCTCCAAAAGGAGTATACTTTATCTTCAGGGCAAACCATGCTCCAAAAGGAGTATACTTTATTTTTAGGGCAAACCATGCTCCAAAAGGAGTATACTTTATCTTCAGGGCAAACCATGCTCCAAAAGGAGTATACTTTATCTTTAGGGCAAACCATGCTCCAAAAGGAGTATACTTTATCTTCAGGGCAAACCATGCTCCAAAAGGAGTATACTTTATCTTCAGGGCAAACCATGCTCCAAAAGGAGTATACTTTATCTTTAGGACAAACCATGCTCCAAAAGGAGTATACTTTATCTTTAGGACAAACCATGCTCCAAAAGGAGTATACTTTATCTTTAGGGCAAACCATGCTCCAAAAGGAGTATACTTTATCTTTAGGATAAACCATGCTCCAAAAGGAGCATACTTTATCTTTAGGACAAACCATGCTCCAAAAGGAGTATACTTTATCTTCAGGGCAAACCATGCTCCAAAAGGAGTATACTTTATCTTCAGGGCAAACCATGCTCCAAAAGGAGTATACTTTATCTTCAGGGCAAACCATGCTCCAAAATGAGTATACTTTATCTTTAGGACAAACCATGCTCCAAAAGGAGTATACTTTATCTTTAGGACAAACCATGCTCCAAAAGGAGTATACTTTATCTTTAGGGCAAACCATGCTCCAAAAGGAGTATACTTTATCTTTAGGATAAACCATGCTCCAAAAGGAGTATACTTTATCTTTAGGACAAACCATGCTCCAAAAGGAGTATACTTTTTCTTTAGGACAAACCATGTTGCATATCGTCAATGTATGAAAATATGTGCCTTATACGTTTCCTCAATAATAACCCAATCTGGCTGAAGTTTTAACAGGATAGTTAAGTCTGGAATAGGTTTTTGTCACATTTTCAACTAAGCAAATTTAAAATCAACTGTTGTATATATTCAGATATAAGAAAGGGAGTCGGTGGAAGGATGGTCTAAGCCGTTGGTTTTCGACCACTACGACCCGGGTTCGATTCCCGCATTGGGCACTTTTTTCTGATTAAAAAAGAAAAAAAAATGCTCCAATGGCCCCCGATTCTTGCAAAAGTCTAACCCCACCAGCGAGTGCAAGTAATCAAACGAGGCTCTGGCACATTTGTAAGTGCAAAGTCAATCTGATTTTCACATATGTAGACATGTGGTGCACTTACAGTAAAAGCAGTCGCTAACTTCTACCCACCATGATTATCATGGCCTGTACCACGTGTACTAGGGATAAGCAGAAAAAGATATAAGAAAAAATTGCGTGATATAAAAATATCTAAAAACCTTACGGAACCACATTTTCAACCAATCAACTCTGTTGTATATAAATATTGTAAGCTAGAAAATTAGGAAAGACAAACTTCAGAATGACATGGCAATTTATTTAAGGCAAGAACAAAATCAACATTTTAAAGATATAAGATAAGCAATGAGGGAAGTTTCCAGTGTGTGTGTGTAGAAAAATATAAAATAATATAAATATCAAAATTAATAATCTGTACATAAAATATAATAAATACTTTGTTACAATATTTTAATTGTTCCCACAGAGTAGGTGTGTGTAAGATATCTAAAAAATAGGCCCTAACCATAGGAAGATAAGTTTTTCTTTGTTAAACGACATTTGAAAATTATCCCGCATGTGTTTCTTTTCAACGAAAAATCAAAATTTATTATAAGGAGAAATAATGAATATTTTAAACTTTAGGGATGAGGTATGAAACTTACGGGATAATTTTCAAATGTCGTTATACAATCACAAGCCGCATTATATTATATTGTATTATAAATTACTTTAGGTTTCTCTTTGTTTACCATGTTATAAGTTTTATATTTGTGCTCTCTCTTGTAAATATCAATGAAATTAATGTTTAATCAATTTTCTTCGGATCAGTATCTTTAAAAAGGTCTAAGCAAAGTCAACATCGATCAAGTACTGGACAAATTTACTTATTTTTAGTCCGATGATGATAATTATAATATTACTTCATCATGTTTGGTGGCAGAATCAATATACTGTATAATGATTTCAGGCTTTAACCCTCATCAGTACAAGGGAGGCTCCCCTTGTAGGCATTAGGCATTGATGAGGGCTGAAGCCATGGTATGCAGGTTAGGTTTTGTCTGAAATTTCCAAAAATAGGGTGGTTACCCATTCTTTATCACCACAATTACGTTTAGTATTTGTAATTTAAACCAAAATCCATTGGTAACAATACTAGACTTAAGCTGAATTATACCATAACCAAAATTATTGCTATACCAAAGTAATTTCAACTTTGATAGATATATTATCATATTTGTGTTTACGGGACTCTTTATATTAGGGTAAATAAGGTAGAGTCGTTTTCACTCTAAACAGATTGTAATAATAAAGAGAGAATCATTAGCGACCATTATTTAATTTGAAATTATTATAATTATCATAGAAATAAATATTTTTTGAATTTTTTTGAAAGGCCCATTGTTAAAATCAAGCGTCGCTAAGTTACCATTGTTACAATTGATCTTGATCTTGAGCGATTGATACGTAATTCTTGAGCGCGATGGAGGTAATGAACATTTTGATTCTCCTATGCCAGTTTCTGTGTTTTCTTGTCTGTGACGTCGTCCCTCTTCTGTACCATTGTCTTATGTTTGTGCTAACCAATGTCGTCTTCGTCCTTTTCCTAGTGTATTGGAGTGTTTGCGCCATCTCACCCGTTATTGTCTGTGTTTGCTCTAAATTGTATTTTGTTATGTGTTTAACTTTCCCGTGGCTTGACGATTTCTTGTTGTGGGCAGTCTTGTGGTACGTGCCGCGTATTGTGTTTTGGTACGTGCCACGCATCTTGTTTTATCTTGTTACTAACCATGATGTAGTGATTAGTCTTATTTTGCTTGTGGTTTTGTAAATAGGAAGATTAGCAGATTCGATGTTGTGTTGATGTTGTGTTTTATATATTTATTTAACGAGTTAGGGGGCATAGAACGATCAAAATTTTTATTTCGCCCGTGCGCTGCTCTGAAAAATATATATTAAAAACTTAAAATTCAAACTTTTGAATTTTAAACTTCAAATTTATAATTCTATTATATCATAAATAAAATACTGAATTTAAACAAATGATTTCTTAGAATTATTAAAGAAGAAATGGTGAAAGCTTCTAAAGCCTATATATGGTTGACAATTCGTAATTAGACCATGTAGTTCAGAAAGAAGAATTTTGTCATATATGATTTGATCATATAACTACTATGTATCCCAATATATATAATATAAAATTTAACAAGTGAGTTTTTGATCAACATCGAATTCAAAATTATTCTTTGCATTTCAACGGCAAAATCAGCATTCCAACCTGATATATTCAATAGCATATCTGAAACGGCTCTGATAGCATTCCAACCTGATATATTCAATAGCATATCTGAAACGGCTCTGATAACATTCCAACCTGATATATTCAATAGCACATCTGAAACGGCTCTGATAGCATTCCAACCTGATATATTCAATAGCACATCTGAAACGGCCCTGATAACATTCCTCCCTGATATATTCAATAGCACATCTGAAACGGCCCTGATAACATTCCTCCCTGATATATTCAATAGCACATCTGAAACGGCTCTGATAACATTCCAACCTGATATATTCAATAGCACATCTGAAACGGCTCTGATAACATTCCAACCTGATATATTCAATAGCACATCTGAAACGGCTCTGATAGCATTCCAACCTGATATACACACACACACAAAAGCCTTTATTAAGACACACAGGTCTTACAGAGGATTCTCCTTGGGGTTACAAAGTTCCAACCTGATATATTCAATAGCATATCTGAAACGGCAAAATCAGCATTCCAACCTGATATATTCAATAGCACATCTGAAACGGCCCTGATAACATTCCTCCCTGATATATTCAATAGCACATCTGAAACGGCCCTGATAACATTCCTCCCTGATATATTCAATAGCACATCTGAAACGGCTCTGATAACATTCCAACCTGATATATTCAATAGCACATCTGAAACGGCTCTGATAACATTCCAACCTGATATATTCAATAGCACATCTGAAACGGCTCTGATAGCATTCCAACCTGATATATTCAATAGCACATCTGAAACGGCCCTGATAGCATTCCAACCTGATATATTCAATAGCACATCTGAAACGGCTCTGATAACATTCCAACCTGATATATTCAATAGCACATTTGAAACGGCAAAATCAGCATTCCAACCTGATATATTCAATAGCACATCTGAAACGGCCCTGATAACATTCCTCCCTGATATATTCAATAGCACATCTGAAACGGATCTGATAACATTCCAACCTGATATATTCAATAGCACATCTGAAACGGCCCTGATAACATTCCAACTTGATATATTCAATAGCACATCTGAAACGGCCCTGATAACATTCCTCCCTGATATATTCAATAGCACATCTGAAACGGCTCTGATAGCATTCCAACCTGATATATTCAATAGCACATCTGAAACGGCCCTGATAGCATTCCAACCTGATATATTCAATAGCACATTTGAAACGGCAAAATCAGCATTCCAACCTGATATATTCAATAGCACATCTGAAACGGCTCTGATAGCATTCCAACCTGATATATTCAATAGCACATCTGAAACGGCCCTGATAGCATTCCAACCTGATATATTCAATAGCACATTTGACACGGCAAAATCAGCATTCCTCCCTGATATATTCAATAGCACATCTGAAACGGCTCTGATAACATTCCAACCTGATATATTCGATAGCACATCTGAAACGGCTCTGATAACATTCCAACCTGATATATTCAATAGCACATCTGAAACGGCTCTGATAACATTCCTCCCTGATATATTCAATAGCACATCTGAAACGGCTCTGATAACATTCCAACCTGATATATTCAATAGCACATCTGAAACGGCTCTGATAGCATTCCAACCTGATATATTCAATAGCACATCTGAAACGGCCCTGATAACATTCCTCCCTGATATATTCAATAGCACATCTGAAACGGCTCTGATAATATTCCAACCTGATATATTCAATAGCACATCGGAAACGGCAAAACCAGCATTCCAACCTGATATATTCAATAGCACATCTGAAACGGCTCTGATAGCATTCCAACCTGATATATTCAATAGCACATCTGAAACGGCTCTGATAGTATTCCAACCTGATATATTCAATAGCACATCTGAAACGGCAAAATCAGCATTCCAACCTGATATATTCAATAGCATATCTGAAACGGCTCTGATAACATTCCAACCTGATATATTCAATAGCACATCTGAAACGGCTCTGATAACATTCCAACCTGATATATTCAATAGCACATCTGAAACGGCTCTGATAACATTCCAACCTGATATATTCAATAGCACATCTGAAACGGCTCTGATAGCATTCCAACCTGATATATTCAATAGCACATCTGAAACGGCCCTGATAGCATTCCAACCTGATATATTCAATAGCACATCTGAAACGGCTCTGATAACATTCCAACCTGATATATTCAATAGCACATTTGAAACGGCAAAATCAGCATTCCAACCTGATATATTCAATAGCAGATCTGAAACGGCCCTGATAACATTCCTCCCTGATATATTCAATAGCACATCTGAAACGGATCTGATAACATTCCAACCTGATATATTCAATAGCACATCTGAAACGGCCCTGATAACATTCCAACCTGATATATTCAATAGCACATCTGAAACGGCCCTGATAACATTCCTCCCTGATATATTCAATAGCACATCTGAAACGGCTCTGATAGCATTCCAACCTGATATATTCAATAGCACATCTGAAACGGCCCTGATAGCATTCCAACCTGATATATTCAATAGCACATTTGAAACGGCAAAATCAGCATTCCAACCTGATATATTCAATAGCACATCTGAAACGGCTCTGATAGCATTCCAACCTGATATATTCAATAGCACATCTGAAACGGCCCTGATAGCATTCCAACCTGATATATTCAATAGCACATTTGACACGGCAAAATCAGCATTCCTCCCTGATATATTCAATAGCACATCTGAAACGGCTCTGATAACATTCCAACCTGATATATTCAATAGCACATCTGAAACGGCTCTGATAACATTCCAACCTGATATATTCAATAGCACATCTGAAACGGCTCTGATAACATTCCTCCCTGATATATTCAATAGCACATCTGAAACGGCTCTGATAACATTCCAACCTGATATATTCAATAGCACATCTGAAACGGCTCTGATAGCATTCCAACCTGATATATTCAATAGCACATCTGAAACGGCCCTGATAACATTCCTCCCTGATATATTCAATAGCACATCTGAAACGGCTCTGATAATATTCCAACCTGATATATTCAATAGCACATCGGAAACGGCAAAATCAGCATTCCAACCTGATATATTCAATAGCACATCTGAAACGGCTCTGATAGCATTCCAACCTGATATATTCAATAGCACATCTGAAACGGCTCTGATAGTATTCCAACCTGATATATTCAATAGCACATCTGAAACGGCAAAATCAGCATTCCAACCTGATATATTCAATAGCATATCTGAAACGGCTCTGATAACATTCCAACCTGATATATTCAATAGCACATCTGAAACGGCTCTGATAACATTCCAACCTGATATATTCAATAGCACATCTGAAACGGCTCTGATAACATTCCAACCTGATATATTCAATAGCACATCTGAAACGGCTCTGATAACCTTCCATCTTGATATATTCAATAGCACATCTCAAACAGCTCTGATAACCTTCCATCCTGATATATTTAATGAAATATCTGAAACGGCTCTGATAGCCTTCCAACCTGATATATTCAATAGCACATCTGAAACGGCAAAATCAGCATTTCAACCTGATATATTCAATAGCACATCTGAAACGGCAAAATCAGCATTCCAACCTGATATATTCAATAGCACATCTGAAACGGCTCTGATAGCATTCCAACCTGATATATTCAATAGCACATCTGAAACGGCAAAATCAGCATTCCAACCTGATATATTCAATAGCACATCTGAAACGGCTCTGATAGCATTCCAACCTGATATATTCAATAGCACATCTGAAACGGCAAAATCAGCATTCCAACCTGATATATTCAATAGCACATCTGAAACGGCTCTGATAACATTCCAACCTGATATATTCAATAGCACATCTGAAACGGCTCTGATAACATTCCAACCTGATATATTCAATAGCACATCTGAAACGGCTCTGATAACATTCCAACCTGATATATTCAATAGCACATCTGAAACGGCTCTGATAACCTTCCAACTTGATATATTCAATAGCACATCTCAAACAGCTCTGATAACCTTCCATCCTGATATATTTAATGAAATATCTGAAACGGCTCTGATAGCCTTCCAACCTGATATATTCAATAGCCCATCTGAAACGGCTCTGATAGCATTCCAACCTGATATATTCAATAGCACATCTGAAACGGCAAAATCAGCATTCCAACCTGATATATTCAATAGCACATCTGAAACGGCTCTGATAACATTCCAACCTGATATATTCAATAGCACATCTAAAACGGCTCTGATAACATTCCAACCTGATATATTCAATAGCACATCTGAAACGGCTCTGATAACATTCCAACCTGATATATTCAATAGCACATCTGAAACGGCTCTGATAACATTCCAACCTGATATATTCAATAGCACATCTGAAACGGCTCTGATAACCTTCCAACTTGATATATTCAATAGCACATCTCAAACAGCTCTGATAACCTTCCATCCTGATATATTTAATGAAATATCTGAAACGGCTCTGATAGCCTTCCAACCTGATATATTCAATAGCACATCTGAAACGGCTCTGATAACATTCCAACCTGATATATTCAATAGCACATCTGAAACGGCTCTGATAACATTCCAACCTGATATATTCAATAGCACATCTGAAACGGCTCTGATAACATTCCAACCTGATATATTCAATAGCACATCTGAAACGGCTCTGATAACATTCCAACCTGATATATTCAATAGCACATCTGAAACGGCTCTGATAACATTCCAACCTGATATATTCAATAGCACATCTGAAACGGCTCTGATAACATTCCAACCTGATATATTCAATAGCACATCTGAAACGGCTCTGATAACATTCCAACCTGATATATTCAATAGCACATCTGAAACGGCTCTGATAACATTCCAACCTGATATATTCAATAGCACATCTGAAACGGCTCTGATAACATTCCAACCTGATATATTCAATAGCACATCTGAAACGGCTCTGATAACCTTCCAACTTGATATATTCAATAGCACATCTCAAACAGCTCTGATAACCTTCCATCCTGATATATTTAATGAAATATCTGAAATGGTCCTGAAGACTAAAAAAATTCTAATCTGATATATATTCAAAGTTCTATGTGGCAGTTATATTAATAATATAACTAAATTTTCTTGCGAACTTTATTATGATCATTCTAAACATTTCTGATTCTGCCCGAACATTTATAGTATCTTCCAATAGAATATTCACCTCAATCTTGGTGATCATCACTCAATTTGCCTGAGGACTTAATATTAATAACGGCATCTAGTCAGCGTGAATTTTATTTACGTTATAGCTACTGGCTTGAAGCACTTGATACTGACCTAGATATCCAAGAGGTGTTTCATGATATCTTATTGATATCATGCTTTAAGTAAGCCTTGACTTTTCTGGTACGTCCTCAATTCTGCTAGTCGACCTAGGTATTTACCTAACCAAGCGCTTCTTTTCTTACAACCTAGTGTTCTGCCCCCTGACCAATAAAAACGATATTAAAAAAATTGCTTTCTTGATATTTCAACAAACCTACCTTACCATATATTCATATTACATTTTTAAATATCCATCATCTAAAATTTAAAATATGTTTTAAATACTCAAATAAATAGAAAAACACAAATACACAAAATAAAATACAGGGCACTCAAAAAACACACACATACACACAATAACAACAAAGCAAAAAAAAAAAAATATATATATATATATGCCTTCAACATCTTTAATTTTAGAAGAAAAAACTTTCCCCACAAAAAAAAAAAAAATTAAATATAGAATCAATTGATGCTTAGAAGTGCAGTTACACACACACACACACACACACACACATATATATACATACAAATATTTTTTTCATGCACAAATTTCTCCCACCTACTCTGTATTTTAATTGATTTCAACTGTGATATTATAATACTATGCAGCGCTGAGTTTGTGTATACAAAAATGTAATGCCTCGATAAAGGTTGGCGTTCGGCCAGCCGAAATATTGGCAAAATAAATATTTTATTAAATCCAATATATGCCTTTTTTATCTAATATATATATATTAATAGTATTTTTTTTATATTTGGAAAATAGAGGAAAAGTAAACTATTAAGAACTACAGATTTTGAATTAATTTTGAGTCAGAACAGCAAGCTAATTCTGTATCAAATAGTATAGTTATGAAAATTTTAAGATTAATAATTTTTTTAAATTTAATTTAAATGTGTGAGGTTTGTTTTTAATTTTTTTGTAATAAATAATTAGTTAGATTATATTAAAAAAAAAAAAAAGAAAAAAAAGTACACCAGCAAAGCATCGGCAGTTACGCGTAATAGGCTGGGTGAAAAAAGGAATAAGCGAAGAGAATTTTTCACCCAGCCTATGACGCGTAACTGCCGATGCTTTGCTGGTGTACTTTTTTTTCTTTTTTTTTTTTTAATATAATCTAACTAATTATTTATTACAAAATTAAAAAAAACCTCACACATTTAAATTAAATCATTTTTTTTATTAATCTTAAAATTTTCATAACTATATTATATATATATATATATATATATTAGATTAAATTTGATATGCTAGAGAATTATTTGCTGGTTCTTTTTAGTACTAAATGGTATTGGTAATGCAGTCGTGGCAAAATCTTGAAAGTATAATAATAAAAATAGTTTTGATCAGTAATTGCTCTTTAATTGAGCTAAAGGAATATATATATAAAAGCATAATTTGATAAAAGTACTGCCTGGCTTAAGGAGTATATAAGAATAAAAAAAAAACTTATTTACATAATTTACAAACGGTTTGAGCCGCCCATCGGGAAACAACAACAAATGGTTATATAAAGAGAAAGCGCCACCTCCGGCGTTTGATCCAACAGAGTATTTTTTTTCTATAAATTATAATTATAAAATAAAATAGAATTTTAAATAATATTTTTATATAACATATATATATATATATATATATGAAAAATGCAAGAAAAAATAAAAGATTAAAAGGTCAGGTGTTGAAATCAAAAATAAAAATGGCATATCCTGACCAGGAGCACATGTGCTTTACAGAAGGCAGAGCGCAATCTGATGGAACAGAAATCAACTAAACATTGATTTAGCCTATTTCCTGATATTTGGCCAACTCAATTTCTTGATAAATTAAGAAAAAGCCATCTACGAACGCGTTTCGCGCTTTTTGGCGCTCGTCAGCGTGGAGTAGGCTGTACCACTGCGACCAAAAAGAAAACTCTGCCTTCTGTAAAGCACATGTGCTCCTGGTCAGGATATGCCATTTTAATTTTTGATTTCAAAACATGACCTTTTTATCTTTTATATTTTTCTTTTATTTTTTCATGTGTTAAGCGTATTTACGCAATTTTGGCCTTAAATACTCATTTCTTGGTCGCAGTGGTACAGCCTAGTCCACGCTGACGAGCGCCAAAAAGCGCGAAACGCGTTCGTGGATGGCTTTTCTTGATTTATCAAGAAATTGGGTTGGCCAAATATCAGGGAACAGGCTAAATCAATGTTTAGTTGATTTCTGTTCCACCAGATGGCGCTCTACCAGAATCAGAGATTCAGCGGCCAAATTGTTTGATAAATTGAAAAATATAACTGATCGACACGTATTTTTCCTTTTTGAATACCAGGAAAGAACCCTAATAATATCAAATAACAAATTAATAAAACACCACTTCGCCAAAAGTAGAAGAATTGGTTGACGATTTTTAAATACAATCTGAGATATGTAAAATAGGTAAATGCAAATTAAAACATGTAGCAAAAAAAAAAAAAAAAAATTGACATTTTAGATACGGTTTGTTTTCTAAGATAATAAATTTCTAATTTTTTTACTTCAACTCTCTCTCAGTATCGATTATATTTATTTTAATTCATTTGAAAAATATGTATTTATCTCTGATAATTTATTTTACTCTGAAATGCCGTTGTTAATAAAGAGCCTCAGATCTCTCCATGCATCTCCATCACAGCAGCAGCAATGTCCACTATCTTGGGTGTGTAAAGCTGCTGCTCTGGGTCTATGTCAAATTTCTGCAAGGTTGCGGCCATTGCTGGGTATGAGAATATGTGGGTAGGTGTTAGTTCCACACCAGGACAGTTGTTGCATGTCATATAGGTTCTTGTGCCATCTGGATGTATTGTCATTCCTTTATAGTGTTTTGTTCAAAGTCTTGTTATAGTTTTTGTCATTTTTGTCTCAGAGTTTATTTTGCATTTTGATCTTTTCTTATTTTTTGTTTAATTATCTTGTATTTTGACAAAGCATCAGCGTCAAATAATGACATTTGTTCTTTCCATTGGCTCAACCTTCTGGCTTCCTTTGCCAATTCAAATGCCATTTCATTACCCCCGTTCCCAACATGGGCAGGAATCCATTGTAGAATGCAGTTCTTCTCCAATGGTTCCAGTTGGGTAAGTAACGAGTGTATTTTCTGTGTGATTTTAGTATTGCCCTTCTGAATTGCTTCTAGGGCGGATATGGAGTCGCTGTATATTAAAATTTCTTCTGCTTGATGCAGGGATGGTTGGCTAAGGCATTACATCAAGGACTTTCCAGATAGCTGTCAGCTCACAAGTGAAGTTTGACGAAATCTTTCCTGCTCCTTTGATTTTGATGTGTGGTCCACCTTGCAGTATTATGTTAATTCCGGCCCCTCCTTTACTCAGGGTAAGGTCTGAAGATCCATCTGTATATATTGTTAAAGGGGGTGGCCTAGCATTTTTAATCAAGAATTTGTATTATGAGGACATAGCCGTTAATATTCCAAACACATCAGACCTCGAAGCCCAAGGTATCAAAGTCTACCTCAATCAAAATAAAGCCATCAACATATACAATATGTATCACCCTCCAAACAATAAACTTATTGACGATGGAAATATGGCTCAATTTCTTATAGACAACACTATTATTGTAGGTGACCTTAATGCCAAACATCAACTATGGGGATGTTCCACGCCAAACCCAAGAGGCAAAATACTATCAAACATATTTAACGACAATGCTTTCATGTGCTCAAATGATGGGAATCCTACCCATCATTCCTACAGCTATAATACTGCACAAGCACTTGATATAAGTTTTTACTATCCTGACATTTTCCACAAATGCAAATAGCAAATATTAAAAAGTATTGGAAGCGATCATTTTCCTAATTTGATAGAAATTAGCACCAAGACCAAAACCAGCTCAATTAAGAAAAATTCTGGAACTTCAAAAAGGCTAATTGGATATCTTTCTAAAACACCATTATTAAAGCAGCCACAGTTTCAATACCAAGAGGTAATATTAAGAAATGGATTACAAATTATACACACCAGGCAAAAAATATTCAAACACTTATAACTAAAAGAAATGAAATACAAAAAAGTGCACCCAAAACCAAACAAATTGTAGAACTGAACTGAACATTGTGAATGCAAAAATATTATACGTAAATGGGGAAAGGAAAAAATGGAAACAAACTTGTGAAAACCTGAACCCAAAAAACCCAAATGCAAAACTTTGGCATTTGGCAAAACAAATTGACAGATCCCAGTCACAAACTGAAAACACAAATATGATTAGGAATACAGATGGTACCCCAGCAACTAATGACAAAAGTGCTGTCAATCTTTTAGGTAATTCATATCAAATAAGTAGTAAAATCAAATTTGAAATAAAAGATAAGAAAGTTGAAAAAAGGCCCGAAAGAGTATTCCTGACTGTAAAAATATCACCAGCACTCATAATATTTTCCATGAAAAAAATCAATATGAAAGAGCTAGCTTATGCATTAGAAAAAACTGACCTAAACAAGACTTCTGGGCCAGATGGAATCCATGACCAAATGATATCAAACTTGGACAAAATTGGCAAAGAAAGACTTCTTCATATTTTCAATAACTCCTGGAAAACTGGAAAATTGCCTCAAGACTGGAAAACTGCAACAATAATTCCTATTAAAAAACTTGACAAATCTGCTGATGACCCAAAAAACTATCGACCTATCTCCCTCACAAGTATTTGCTGCAAATTAATGGAAAAAATTATACTCAGACGACTCACCTATCACCTCGACACAAGAAATCTCTTACCAGAAGAACAATATGGATTTAGGAAAGGACATGGGACAATAGACCAACTCTTATCTTTCACACAAAAGGTAAAAGATGCACAAAACAGAAAACCAACTAACCACACCATAGCTACTTTTTTAGATCTTACACAAGCTTTTGATAAGGGGGGTATGGAAAAACAAGTTAATTACAAAATTATACAAACATTTCAAAATTGATGGAAAAGCTATCACTTGGATAAATGATTCCCTTAAAAATAGATACAACAGGGTCAAATATAAAGGCACTCTATCTAAAACCTTCAAATTATATCAAGAATTACCACAAGGATCAGTCCTTAGCCCAAATCTCTTCACCCTATTTATTGCAGGCATAGAAGAATAAATTTCACATAAAACCAATATTGGACTTTTCGCTGATGACATTATTCTATGGAGCAGCAACACTAACTGGAAAAAAGCAGAAAGGGATTTGAACAAAACTATTCTCCCCTAGAAAAATTTGCTAATAAACATAAATTAGAATTTAACCACAAAAATCTGAAACCTGTCTTTTTACTGCGGATAAGAAACTTTACAAAATAAAACCAAATATTATTCAGAAAGAACAACAATTACAACAACAACAACAACAAAAGCCTTTATTTAGGGCATTCCGCCCCATACAGGATTCGCCGTATTTACACGACAACAAGAGGAGAGGGAAGAGGAAACATTTACGAACAACAATTACAATATAATAAACATCCTAAATATCTCGGCTACACCCTGGATCCAGAAATCAACTCCAGTAAACATATTGAAGGAGTTGTTAGAAAAGAAAGAGACCGACTAAAAATCTTGAAATATATTTCAGTAAGAGTGGAGAGCTGAAGCAACAACACTAAAATTAACTTACACATCTCTAATGAGACCTATCTTGGAATATGGATATCAAATCTATGGTACAGCATCTGAAACAAATCTAAAATCACTGGAAAGGATACAACTAAGTGCAGCTAGAATTATTACAGGTCTTCGAAATACCTGCCCTAATGATATTGTACTTTACGAGGCAGACATTATGCCCTTAAAGGATAGAAGAAGCTACAATCTGCCAAAATATATAAACAAAATCAAGAGTTATGGAAACAAACACAGAACTTCCAATTACATACTTAATTGTGAATCCAATTTAAGACTCAAAAAAGAAGGCCCTCTCCACTTGGCCAAAAGAAATGGATTTTTAAAATATAAAGTAGAAAAAAAATATATATTTAGCAGATAAGATATCTTCATGCGAACCACTAAAAAAATGTTATTTTTAATGCCACTTTAAATGAACCCACCAACAAACAATACCAAAATCCAGAATACTTAAAACAATTATCATTAGAAATAATTAATAAAATTCCTAAAAATGCAATAACTATCTATACAGATGGTAGCAGAGACGAGTTGGGACACACTGGCAGTGGCTCTCTCATTAAAACTACAAATGGCATTGAGAAAATAAACAGAAGAAACCCAGATTTTTGCTCAGTCTTCAGATCAGAACTTATAGCCATCTATGAAGCCTTAAAATCCACCAGAAACACTAAACATTACGATATATGGATTCTTACTGATAGTAGAAGTGCCATACAACACTTGAGTCACACAAGGGAGGGAACTTAGAGACAAAGTAAGCAGGAACATAATTGGTTATCTCCAAAAACTCTAAAAAACTCAAAAATACATCTTCAATGGATACCTTTACATGTTAGCATTGAAGGCAATGAAGCTGCTGATGCGCTAGCGAAAAAAGGCACAAAAGAACCCTTGCCACAGAAAAATAAACTTACTTTTAAATAAATAGAAACAGTAGGCAAAACAAAAATAAACAGGAACTGGAGGATCCCACCTAAGCACAGTTGTTACACCCTAGAAGCAGATGGCTACCCAGACCTTTCGGTCTACAAGCCGGCATGCCCTTCGCTGCTATTATGTTCAACTCATAAGCCAAGTAACGGTATCCAAGCTAGTGCTTGGACATTGTACCTGTAAAAACTACCTTCAGACAACGTGTCTGGAAGGATTTCTATACCGGTGGCCTTTAATCACAGCAAAATAGGAAACTATCTACTGTGTCCAGCGGGGACCGCGGGGAGGCGGCCACCGGTCGACTCTGTTCACTCACAGCTGAGAAAAGCTCAGATGCCACGTCGTGGGCTTTCTCAAGAAGCTTGCTGTGATTTCTCAGCAGCTTACTCTCGATCGCGCCCCTCGCCCTCCTTCTCTCTTCCTGCACACCCACTACCCTTGGACAATCCAAGACGTAGTGGCGTGCATCCACATCCCTTCTCCATAGACGCAATCAGGATTGCTCTTAATTTTAAATATGTGGAGACTCCTGGGAAAGGGCCCATGTCCCGAACTACCCTAATGAGTTTGTGGGACATTACCTTACAGAGGTACTTGGGTTTTATTACCCAATTGAATACCTCTCTCCCCTTCACACTGTTCCTGGACTCTTCATATGTCCTTGACGTGCCCCCTGATCCTCCTTTATACTTCTTTCTTGGTCACTGGGGTCCTCACTAATCTACCTCTAAAGCATCCTGCCTTAGCGAGCCTGTCTGCGAACTCATTACCTTCGATGAGGCTGTGTCCCCTAACCCAATGGAGCTCCGGAGCCCGCGTCATCATCTCCAGCTCCTGGATTATTTGAACCGCGAGTTTCCCTTTCTCCAGATTGATGGCGACGAGGGCCGACATACAATCTGAATAGAGGCGGTCCGGGCTGAAGTTCTTCTCGGCACACACTCTGAGAGCTTCCCTGATCGCAACCAGCTCGGCTGAAAAGACCAATTTGTCCACTCTGAGTGTTAAGCTTTCTTGGAAGATCAGCTCTCCATTAGTGAAAATTACTACCCCAGCTCCAGTATTGGTTCCAGACTTACTACCATCAGTGAAAACCTCCGTGCTAATCCCTGTCGGCCCTCCAGGACTCCAATTCCACTTTGGCAACCACTGCGGAGGCTTCCTTGGGTCCCTCTTCGATTCCAGGGCCCCCGCTTCAAGTCCCAGGGCATCTTCCCTGTTCTCCCAGATCTTCTGTCTGATGGTCTCCTCCTCTAGTTTCAATCCCAGGGGAATAAGCCCAGCGAGGACCAAAAAGGCCTCACTACTGGTAGTGCGATATCCCCCTGTGATTCTGAGTGCCGCTGTCCTTTGCACTCTCTCTAGAATTGTTGCCACCTTCTGATCCCTGTTTCGGCGCCACCAAGCCCTGGAAGCATATTATAGCAGGATTGGATCGACACAGGAGAGGTAGAGGTTCCTAAAAATAGTACCCTCCTCCCCCCCCCCCCCCCTGTTGAGAGCCAACCAGGACAGGCCTGCACAACACCTCCCTGCCTTTCGCCACCATCTTCTCCGCGTGGTATTGCCAACCCACTTTTCATCAATGACTACCCCCAGGATGGTCATCCTATTGACCACCGCTACCCTCCGTCCTTCCATCCGGATAGCCGGCTTGTGTTCCCATTTGATCCCTTTCCTTTTAGTTCTTATGTCCCTAGACTTTAAGCTGAGGGCTTTAGTTTTGGAGACATTGAACTTAAGGCCAGAGTCATGGGCCCAGTTCGAGAGGATTTGGAGAGAAGTCTCAGCACACTTCTCAGCCTTCGCACTCGGAGCAGCCTCGATGATGAGGAACTGGTCGTCGGCATAGAGAACCAGCCAGGCTCCCTCAGGTAGCTCCTCCTGGAAAACGGTGTTTACCAGGATATTCCACAGAATAGGTCCGCAGCAAGAGCCCTGGGGGAAACCCCTAGCACAGTTTCTTTCCAACTTCCGCCCACCAAAACTGAGGCTAATCCGTCTATCCCTCAGGAAGTCACGAACCAAGCTGCACAAATTATCTGGACAACCCATCTCCATCAAATTTCTCATCAGCTTGTTCCAGCTCATGGAGTTGAACGCGCCTTCAATGTCCAGGGCCACGAGAAGAACCCAAGCACCCTTATTTAAGCCCATCTCAACCCCCTCTAACACCTCGTTTAGAGCTGTGGTTGTTTATTTTCCTTCCCTAAAACCATGTTGGGAAGAGGAAAGGAGCTCATTACTCTCTAGCCAGTGCTTCAGGCGCTGAGCTAGTATGCTATCCAGGACCTTACCTAGACACGCTAGTAAAGAAAGCGGACGATAATCATTAGGAGAATTACCCTTTCTACCAGACTTTTCGAGAAGCACTACTCGGGCAACCTTCCATGCCTCAGGAAAAGTACCAGTTCCCAGGTACCTATTGAATAACCTGGAAATAAGCGATGGGTGCATCCTCACCAGGGCTTTCACAACCGTGTTATCGATCCCGTCGGGACCAGGAGAAAGCCGCACGTTTCACCTCATTCTCAGAAAAGGGCGGATCCACCAAGCCACAAGTGGTCAGAGAGATCTCGTCCTCTGGTTCCTCGTTTCCGAAGTGCCGATCCAAGATGAGGTCCAAGGTCTCCTTCAGGTCCCGGGTCTTGAACCTATTTTCCCCTTCAAGTAGCCTCAAGTTAGCGGAGCACCTTATCTTTCCAGAGACAGCCCTGTAAGGGAGACCGTATGGATTAATCTCCAGTACGGTTTTGCACTGCTCCCTCCAGTGTTTCCTCTTTGCCCTTTTGGTGTGTCTCTTGTACCCTGTTAGGACCTTCTGGAAAGCTATTCTTCTCCTAACTCTCTCTTCGCCCTTACTATTCTGGAATAGCTTCCTCATGGCCCTGACTCTCTTCCTCTCGATCTCCAGCTCCTCGATCCACCAAGGCTGTTTAAGCCTTTTAAATGCGGTAACCTTTCCAGATCCAGGCCCCAAGGTTTTGCACGTGTTGGTTATATCCTGGTGGAGCTCATTGACCATGCTATTAATAGAAATTCTGTCAACTGCTCCAGCCAATCTATTCCCAAGTGTGCAAGCAAACCGGCGTCTGAATCTTTCAAGGTTAGGCCCCTGATGCTGTACCGAGGAACTCTCTCCACTGATGGCGGTTTCACTTCACAGCTGGCCTCAAACCTGATGAGTTTGTGGTCGCTTACGTCCGTGGGGTCCGTTTCCTACCTCAAACGCCGCATCCTGTTCGTTCTTGCCAGGGAGAAGTCTATGATGCTTTCACCGTTTGCCGTGGCAAACGTCGATTCACCATAGACGTTCCAAATCTCCAGACTCTGACCAATAACAAGATCGACCAGCGCCTTCCTTTAGAATTTTCCTCCCTGTCCCCAAACAGCTGGGTGCGCGCGTTAAAATCCCCGCCAATCACGATCTCGTGCCTTTCCTTCCCAACCAAAAAATCATTTAGGAAGTCCAGCTTACCGAGGTCGTTTTCTTGAGGTGGTATGTACGTAGAGAGGCAGACCAGTTTTATATCCGCCGCCTCGATCTGTACAGCCACCGCATCCTCCCAAGACCCACAACCCAAACAAGGAAGATCTCCCCGGACCAGTAAAGCGGCCTTGTTGCACTCGCTAGAGAAAAAACTGTAACAAGTATATAGACCCATCCTCCCGTCATCCTCCAGGTACATCTCCTGCACCAGGATAACATGAGGACGATCACTTTTAATGATCCGGTCTAGCTCCTCGGAGCTCCTCCTCGAACGAGCGCAATTTAACTGCACGAACCTCCACACCTCCTTGTTTGGCTCCTCTACCATCGCCTCCCGTTCACGTACCAGGCCTTCACCGAGCACTGCGTACTCCGGAGGCGATGATTAGAGTCATATTTCCTGCCGTACCTCTTGTTGGCCTCTAAAGAGAGCCAACAGCCCGGCTTCATATCGCATCCCTGTTCTTAGGAGTGCACGCCCTCGCACCTCCCACACCTCTTAGGATGTTCGCAGGTCATTGCAATATGACCGGGCCTGAGGCACCTGAAGCAATTTGACACTGCCTCATTCATCCTGGCACCTATCTTCAACCTCTTCTTGCCAATGAGGGATTTAATGGTGGCCTCCTTTAGGCCCGAAGTGACCCAATTCGTTGCGTAGGGCCTCCTTGTACTCTTTGATACAATCTCATGTATCCTTCCAAGAAGTCCCCACACCCCGAATTTTGGAGCACCACCATTTCTCTTAGCGTCTCCTCTTTGATGTCAGAGTTGACACCCAAGTGAATCAACTCCCTCCTGGACCTCTTGAGGCTTCCTAGCCTCAGTGCAGGCTCCCTCTCTATAGCCTCCATGGCCAGTTTCTTGTCCTCGGGTTCTTCAAAATGAGGGCCACAGCTCCCCCACCCCGAATCATTTTGAGGCCATAGCGGTGCCCAGGAATGCCACCAGCGATGCTTTTCAGCACCGCGAGCATTAACCCGGACCCCGCATCCTCACTCCACTCAACTACCAGGGTCAGGTCCTCCTTCCATCTAGGGGTCCCTTGACCTTTGGGGGTTCTGGCTTGGTAGTCTTGGCCGCCTTTGGGGGATCCTTAACCTCTTTTGCCTTGATCTTCTTCGGGGGAGGAGGTTCTTTCACCTCCTCTGTAGGCGTCGCTCTCGGTGGGTCCTCTTTTGATCCGGCTGTCACCTCAGTCCTACTCTCTTCCTCTTTTGCTGAAGGCTTCTTAACCCCCTTTTTTTAAAATCTTCTTTCTCTTCTTTTCCGCCATCTCGCTATTCCTAGTGTGAACAGGTTGTTTTGGGGGAGATGGCGGAACAGCTTTCTCGTCTCTAGTTGGTATTTGGACCGGGTCTCCCTCTACTTCAGAGCAGTAACTCTCGGTTCTTGCCCTTGCGGGCTCCACCGTCTTCTCGTTTCGGGGCGTCTCTCGTCTAGGGAGGACTGGGGAGGCGTCATTGGGAGGACATACCTCAACCTCAGCTAGTGTTAGCGACTCTGAGAGAGCCACCGCCACTCCCCTCTCTATGCCATACTGCTGGGTGGTCAGACTGAGGATCTTTTCCTCCAGGTTCCGCTTCTCCACCCGCAGGAGCTCGAGCTCTTCAAGAGCCGACCTATGTTTCTTGAGGAGCTTATCGAAGCATTGCTCGAGGATGTTCGGGTGAACATTTCCAATCTTCCTCCCTCAACGTATGGTGTCTAGGGAGTCCTGAAACGCCTCGACAAGCTCCTTAAGCTCCGTGCACTTCTTCTGGGGTGTCAATGCCTAATTTAGAAACTCATTCATTTCATTCAGGTCATTGAGGTACCCTGCCTTGGTGGCATCCATCTCAACCCTCGACTCCTCGATTATTGAGCCGATTCTCGCCTCAGACGAAGGGTCAATCAACAGGAAAGGATCCAAAGTGATCTCCATGTTGATGATCCTGTTGAGGCGGATATCAGGGAGGGATGGACGATCCTTCCTATCCTCTCGCTCTGGGTATCCAGGGGGGGGGGGGGGGAGGGGGGGTGTGAACTGTATTATAAAGACACCAGAACGCCACCATATTACGCAAGGCTGAACTGGGCATATCCGTCTTTCCAGACTTGTCAGACGAGCTGTCAGCGTTGGCCACGTTCTTGTTAGAAACATGCTCAGGACGCACTACGGGAAGGTGCTGATCAGCATATGTAGGTAGCCGTCAAGCCTCTCTACTTTGCGTAATCTGCAACTGGACGTCACTCCTGTCACAGACCCCTATTAGCATCGCTAACTCTTCCACTGAGTTCCACAATGGTCTGTCGTGATCAGTTAGCCCCTACCCCCCTCTTTCAGGCAGCCAGGTACAGACCGCTACTACCCGCGAGTCGGGTGCCGAGTGCTGCAGATGCCAGGCACATAGTCCTACCCACTCTCCATGCTCAAAACTAGGGCCCCGGGCCCAGCACAGTTGGTACAGTGGAGTGGACCCAGGAGGAGCTCTGAACATCAGAAATAGACAGAATAAAACGACACTTACAAGATTTAGAATAGGCCATCTCAAGCCATTGAAGATAGAAAATAACAACAAAAACTACCCCACTTGCCCAAAATGTAGCTTGGCACCTGCAGCTCCAGAAGACATTGTGGCTTGCATTAGATGCACTAAACAGGACCTTTGGGAGAGGCCGCTGCTTATCATAAAACAGCTCGAGGAGCATGAACTCATGGAATTCGTGTAAACCTTACACAAGGGGATAAGAAACAACAACAAATAATTTCTCTGATCGTTTAAACCAATTGTGTCAAGTCCTTTCTTTTTAAGTATGTTTTTGTTATTTTTTTTTTGTGTGCAGGGTTCATTCAGGTTATGATTGATGATTACATTTGATGGCACTGGGTTAGGAAATATTGGTTCTTTTGAATTTGAAAGTCATTGTGTTTCATATTTATGCCCTTTCTAATATTGTTGTCGTACTGAAGTATTGAAGATCTTTTGAGTTTTTCTTTTTGTGTCCAGTTTAAATAGGTTTTATGGGATATGTGTTAGGTTTCTTCACTTTTAAAGCTATTGGTGAATTTTATTGTTTTTATTTTGTCTTCTGCTTTCGAGCGAGTAGGTCTAGACCAGATTCTCTCTGAATTTTATCATTGTTGGTGGATGAAACAGCACCAGTGATTATTTTGGCCGCTTTTGCTTGAACACTGTCTAGTCTTCCTTTTAGTGATGAGCTTGAGGGAGCCCAGACGAGTGTTGCATATTCCATTATCGGCCTTATTAAGGTGGTATATGTTGTTCTGAGAATTCTGGGTTTTGCTCCCCAATTTGTTCCACATAGCCTTCTCAGAATGTTTAGTTTTCTGGTAGCTCTATTTGAGGTGATAATTATGTGTTTTGGAAATCGCAATTCCTCATCAATGACAATTAAAATAATTTTATTGACATCTTGTCAATACATGCAAAGTGCACAGTCTGTACTATTTCAGAAAAGATAATATGCATTATAAACACTATGTACAATGAATATGGCTCCTCTGCCAGCGCTGCAGAGTTTGGTGGAGAATCGCCAGTGAGTCTCCAGCGACACCAGGCATTTTGCGATCTACGAAGAATACGTAGATCGCGTACTTCGCCGCTTAGGAGATGGTGATGGCGTGGTCCTCGAGACCAACTGGAAAGATCCAGGCCTGCAGTATCACACCTAGGTATTTTGGATTTCTAATTTTATCAATTATTTGGTTGTTTCTGCTTATTTTGTGGTTATATTTATGCCTTTTTTCCCCTGTCAGTGGAGAAGACGTATAGGTTTGGTTTTATTAGGTTTATGGTCATTTGGAGTTCCATTGCCCACTTCTCCAGTCCTCTCATTGATGTGTTCAGTATTTTTTCTGATTTTCTATACTGCTACTTGTGTGCCATATGGCTATATCATCTGCATAACAGGAAACCTTTGTGTCTTCAATGAGGTAAGGATGGATTTCGTTAATATATAGCCGGAAGAGTAGAGGACTGAGCACAGATCCCTGAGTTACACCAGCCCATGTTCTTCGGTCCTTGGAAAATTCTCCATTGACCCGAACCTTTATCCTTCTTCCCCTTAAGAAGTCTGCAATCCAGATTAAGATTTTTTTCTCTTACTCCGATGTTGTGCAGCATTTCAAGTAATTTCTCCCTCCACACTCGATCAAAAGCTGAGGTCATATCCAGGAATACGGCCGTTGTCTTCTTTGGCCGTTTTTCCTGGAAAGAATCTATTATTGATTGGCAGAAGTAGAACAGTTGATCAGGTGTACAGTGTCTGGATCTATATGCAGTTTGGTAGAAGTTTATTTTATTATTGTTAGTGAGCCAGAATATGAGCCTAGAGTGGATAATTCGTTCTGCTATTTTACAAAGTATGCTGGTGAGAGCAATTGGCCGATAGTTCTTGTATTCCTTGGCATCTTTGTTTGGTTTCAGTATTGGCACTATAATTGCTATCTTCCAATTCTTTGGTAGTTTACCAGTTTGCCATGAAATGTTCAGTATTCGTAGGAGTTGATTTTTAGCTTTGTCTCCAAAGTGTTTAATCATTTGACCAAATATTAGATCATCTCCTGGTGACCTCTTGGATATAACTTTTCTATTGATGAGTTTAGCTCATTCAGTGTGAAGTCTCTCGAGAAAATATCTTGTTGATGGTAGTTTCTTGCTTGTTTAACTAATTGTTTATATTATTTTTAGAGTCCTGTCTTCATTCGTGTAGTTGAGTCTGGAAGTGCTTGAAAGATATTCAGCAATTATGTCAGTCATCTGTTTGTTCGTTATCGCTGTTCTATTAATATAGGTTAAAGTATTGGAGTATTGGTGTTGGTTTTGATTGTTTTCTAACACTCTAATTATATTCCAGTGTTGGCTGTCCTTTCTTGGATCCATTTTTTTTCGCAGAATTCTTCCATTTTTCTTGTTTGAATATCCAAATTTCTTGTTATATTTTGTGAATAATTTAAATGAGTTTCTTTCTGTTTTCTTCTGTTTCATTTGTTTTAAGAAGTTCATTGATATTGTCTCTCTCTCTGAAATCATTGCTTCGATGTTGTGGTCCTTCCAGTAAGGTATCCACAGGTCTTTACGTCTCCCTCTAGGTATCGATGCTTTTGCAGCTTTGGATATGTTCGAAGAGAATTTTTCCAAGTTTTTGTCAAGCGTTCTGTAATTCAATTCTTCGTTGCACAATTCTTCAAACTTTTCTGTAATTTTTTTCAAATCGGCTTTCCTAAAGTTCCATGTTCTTTTATTCTGTTTGACATTCTCAATTTTGAAGTTTAGGGTTGTTAAAATTGGTCTGTAGTCACCTATTGCACCTCTCAGGATTTTCCATTGTGTTGTGGGTGCGATGTTGTAATATATCGCTGTGATGTCTTTTGCGGATTCTGTACCTGTGAACTTGGATAGATAGGTGTTCTCTCCCTTATTTAACGGTGTAAGGTCGAGGTCGGTTAGCATGTCCTCAACCTGCTGACCTTTGTTATCCTGAACAGGTGATCCCCAAGTTGAACTTTTGGCGTTAAAATCGCCGAGTATGATTGTGTTAGCCGAAGACGCTTCACTTATTGTCTCTATTCTGTGTACCCATACAAAATTAAAAGATTTCACGAGCTGAACGTTGGCGATTTTGAGATGCGTCAAGAATTCGCTGCATGGGTTTTCCGGCAAATTGATATTGATGAAAACTGGCTGTCGAATGTTCTGTGGACAAATAATGCTTACTTTTCTCTAAACGGAAAATTTAACATTAAAACAGTCGCATTTGGGCAATAGAAACCCTAGGAATTTTACAGAAATGCCACTTCATCAGCCCAGAGTTACAGTTTTGTGTGGGTTCACTTCTTCCTTTATTATTGGGCCATTTTTCTTTAATAAAATCGATGGAAGAACTTTTAAAACCGTTTTTGTAACTGGGGAACGTTAAGTTCAACTTTTGAGAGAAAAGGGTTTTGCATATTGCAGGGCAGACAAGCACTAAGCGAAACAACATTCATGAAAGATGGAGGACCTCCTCATATCTCCCGAGGTGCCAAACAATTGCTGAAGGATACGTTCGGTGAAAATCGTGTGATAAGTCGCCACTTTATATACCAGTGGCCTCCAAGATCACCAGACTTGACGCCTTGCGATTTTTGGTTATGGGGGTACATTAAATCGTGTGTTTATCGATGCTGGCCTACCACATTGGCCATGTTGAAGGCTTCTATCAGATGGCACGTTTAATCAATTTCAACAGATATGTTATTTAATGTTGTCCAATCTGTCATCTATCGTCTGCAGGAGGTGTTTGAGAATGAAGGGCGCCACATTGAGCAAGGATTGTGACCTAATACCAGAGAGAAGGCAGTTACCTCATGTGTTATATAAGCTGCCATGTATCATATTATCTACCAATATTTTGCAGCTCTTTGTGTTGGGTTATGGGGATAATAAATGCTGTCCTCACATCTTGACTCTTTTTTTTTTTGAGAACAGTGATTTTTTGTTTGTCATTTGCTCACATATTATGTCGTGCAGACCAAAGTGTTATAACTTCTCGAATAACACTGGTACACACAATTTTACCCTTTATGTTTAGTTTTTCGCTTTTCGCTCATTAGAAGAAATAGCATAAGGAATATTTTCTGTACACCAATAACTTTAGAAATTTTGTGCAAAAAAATAATACAAAATGATTTTACTACCACGTTTTTCAAAGCAAATGGTCGATCTAAAAATGATTTTTATTTGAGGGGACACATTTAAAAATTGTGTACAATATAATAAGCAATGATAACATTTGACAAGCCCATAGGATATTTGGAATAAAGTACGACAAATATATTTTGTCACTCCCCTCTATATTTCATTTGTTGGATCATGACAAATATCCATTTAAATAGTCAAGTGTCGCCAATCAGTCAAGAAACTACACATTCCTTATAGCAAGAAATCCTATTAGTAGTGCCATCATAATTTTTGGTACTATATTAATATTTCAAAAAAATCGTGTATTGATATCACCAGTGTTTTTCAAACATTCAATCTATTTCACAAAACCCCATCTAAAATATAAACATTTTTGCTACACATGTTTTAATTTGCATTTACCTATTTTACATATCTCGGATTGCATTTAAAAATTGTCATCCAATTATTCTACTTTTGGTGAAATGGTGTTTTATTAATTTATCATTTGATATTATTAGGGTTCTTTCCTGGTATTAAAAAAGGAAAAATACGTGTCGACCATTTATATTTTTCAATTTATCAAACAATTTGGCCGCTTAATCTCTGATTCTGGTAGAGCGCCATCTAGCGAATAAAATTGTAACTAAAATCAATTTCCAATTTTTCATTATTTGCCATAAAAGATTCCATTGCATCCTGAACACAATGGTGTTTACCGCATTGCTCTAGCGCAAATATACTCAGAGTCATTAATTTTTCAAAATAGTGCGGGACTTTTGGATCACCCTGTACTTTCGGAGAAAATTCAATCGAGCCAGACCATCATTTTTGTTAGGAAAGAACAAAATTCTTTCTGCGAAACATTCACTATTAAAGATATAACTCAAAACCTTCCCTATAAGCTTGAATTTAGGATCGTCTCCGAATTTTCCAGAATTCTTTTAAAAACATAATTTTTTTTAAATTTTTTGAACAAAAATTTGTTAAATTTATTTTTTTTTTCAATAGGCCACCTCAAACACCACCAATTGTATTTCACCTTAATTCACAACACATGAGAAAATATGGTTTTACGAGCTACTAACAAAAGCGTAGGATTTTCGAGCCCAAAACAACACATATACTGTCCTAGGTGAAAACTATCATTAGATGCTTAAAACTATCACGACACCCCCTCTCCTCTTCAAAAATGAGCAAAAAAAATAAAAATACCTCAACGCTTTATTTTTTTATGAGCTTATCAATAAATTTCTCGAGAGCGAAGATATACATATATATTTAAAATAAAAGCATATTTTGGATCAATAACTTTATTTAAATTCAATATTTCGACGAGGCTGTTCGCCTATCTTCTTCTCGGAAAAAAATCAAAAACCTTGTAAGCTTATTATCCGCGTGATGCGGGCACGAGAAGTGTTGTTTTCTATAGCATATGTTGGTGTGACCTGACCATTTAATTTGAATTATTCTATCTTCAGGAATAAAATGCTAAATATATTTTTTTGACTATTTTTGTTTTAACTGTAGGTATGATTGTGGTATATATACACAAGGACAAAACTTAAGTGGAACTTTTCCAGATGGAAAAGAGAAAATAATTTTTAGAGGTTTAAAAACGTTGATGCACCTTGTACAAACTTATACAAACAACTTGTAAATTTTTGTTTAGGAAGTGGGCTCTTTTACTTTGTCGATGTAACAACAGTTAATCCAAGACCGCCTAAAAGTAACTTTTCCTGAAATTGCCCACATTGCTTCCCTTCGAGATTTGCATAAGTTCAACTCTATCAGTGAAGTATGTAAATAACTAAATGATAATCTGGAAATCTATAGGTATAAAATATTACTACAGATGTAGACATGTGGTGTACTTACAGTACAAGCTGTCACAACCCTCTACCCACCATGTTATCATGGCCTGGTATTACATGTATAGACATGTGGTGTACTTACAGTACAAGCTGTCACAACCCTCTACCCACCATGTTATCATGGCCTGGTACTACATGTATAGACATGTGGTGTACTTACAGTACAAGCTGTCACAACCCTTTACCCACCATGGTTATCATGGCCTGTACTACATGTATAGACATGTGGTGTACTTACAGTACAAGCTGTCACAACCCTCTACCCACCATGTTATCATGGCCTGGTACTACATGTATAGACATGTGGTGTACTTACAGTACAAGCTGTCACAACCCTTTACCCACCATGGTTATCATGGCCTGGTACTACATGTGTAGACATGTGGTGTACTTACAGTACAAGCTGTCACAACCCTTTACCCACCATGGTTATCATGGCCTGGTACTACATGTGTAGACATGTGGTGTACTTACAGTACAAGCTGTCACAACCCTTTACCCACCATGGTTATCATGGCCTGTACTACATGTATAGACATGTGGTGTACTTACAGTACAAGCTGTCACAACCCTCTACCCACCATGTTATCATGGCCTGGTACTACATGTATAGACATGTGGTGTACTTACAGTACAAGCTGTCACAACCCTCTACCCACCATGTTATCATGGCCTGGTACTACATATGTAGACATGTAGTGTACTTACAGTACAAGCTGTCACAGCCCTCTACCCACCATGTTATCATGGCCTGGTACTACATATGTAGACATGTAGTGTACTTACAGTACAAGCTGTCACAGCCCTCTACCACCCATGATTATTATGGCCTGGCACTACAACAACAACAACAAAAAAACACCCATTAAAGAACACAATTTATTGTATGAAAAAAAAAACATTTCAGAAGGCTCAGAATTAGATCAGTAGCTTACCCAACAACTCCAATGGCGACTCCAACGAGAGCAGACGAGTTGTGTGACATCGTCTGCAACAGCCAGATAAGTGTTTTACTTGTGGCTGGAGAACAGCACTTATTTCAGGCCTAAACCAAACACATTTCTTTCTTAATCCGAAAAAGAAGCGAGATACAATGGTGGGCAAATAATTGCCAGGTGATACTAGCGCGTTGCCAAATCTTTTCTTATTTATTCACAGATAATAATAATAAAAGGAGGGAGAAAAAGGGTTGGGCAACATCGAGTGGAGAGGAAGCGAGTAGTCGTCGCCAAAGTTGCACAATGACACCATATGCAAATTTCGCACCATTAGCCCAAGGTGAGAAAGTTTTTGGAATGTGGAGGCAAATATTTAGTTACGCGCCACGACGTTTCGACCCCTACATGGGAAGTATTTTTCCATATTCATAAGTCCTCTAAGCATTCGAGCAAACCCGGACACAATGTCCCCGATTCTATGAGAGACGATGTGTATTATTCTAACCTCAATATCTTGGTCAAATATAAATAAAACAATATTGAAATTTCCTTGCGCGCTAGGTGAAATATTAAAATGTTAGGGATATCTTGAGGGTCTATATATTTTATGATGACTATATTTTATGGCTTATGTTTAAATTATACCGAATATTTTTAGAAAGTTGTGTGATACACGTAAAATAAACACAGAAGTTTATTTCTAATTTTGTATATGTAGAGGTTTGGAAAATAAATGTGAATAATATTCAGTGAGGGACATTTATTGCCGTCATTTATTTTTGACTGTTAGCTGGGGATATAAGTAGGGAAAATATTCTTCGCGGCACTAATTTAATGTATTTTTCTTTGGGAAACCACCGTTTTGAGCTCAAGGAACCTAGGTTATATACACTGCTGGCCACCCAAATTGCAACACCAAGAAAGAATAGAGATATCACAACAAAATATATTTTTAGATAACATTTTGACCAAGTATCAAATGATTAAATTTATAGACTTCTGCGAAGTGTGGTTCTTGCCAGAATCAGTAGCCAGAGTAGCCGCCATTGTTGGAGAACAACGCTGCCATACGCCTCGGCATTTATTCAAAGAGACTTTGGATGTGTTCTTGGGGTACAGCAGACCAAGCAGCTTCACCACGTTACCAAAACTGATCTGGTGCGGCAGCTGGGTATGTAATCTGGGTCAAACGTTGAGCAACCATGGACCACATGTTTCTATCGGAGAAAGTTCCGGAGAGCGAGCCGGCCAGGGAAGCAATTCAATCTGGCGATTGACAAGAACCTTTGAACAATGCGTGCCACGTGTGGTCGCCCGTTATCCTGTTGAAATATGGGTGTGGGCAGCCCTGAAGGTAAGGAAGGACAAATGGCTCCAACACCTCGGAGATGTAGCGTTAGCTGTTTAAAGTACCGGCAATGGGTACTAGAGGAGTGCGAGAGTGATATCCAATACCGCCCCATACCATAATACCCGGTGCAGGACCAGTGTGGCGGTGCATAACGCAGATGTTCAGCATCCTCTCTCCACGGTGTCTCCAGACTCGATTCGACCATCGTGGTGTTGCAGACAGAAGCGTGACTCATCAGTAAAGACAATTTCATTCCATTCTGCCGTCCACATTCTTCTTTCATGGCACCATTGGCAGCGGAGACGTCTGTGGTTCTGCGTCAAGGGTAGACGAAGCAATGGACGTCTTGTGGACAGACCACTCTGCTGTAAACGGCGTCGAATGGTACGCGCAGACACTGGATGATGCGTTACAGACTGAATGTGCTGTGCTACGGTTCGTGATGTAACTGAGCGATCTGTCACTGCCATGCGCACAATTTGTCTGTCAGCACGTGAAGTGGTGCACTGAGGTGGATGCGATCGAACACGTCGGTCCGTCGTACCTTCCTGCATCCAACGATCACATATCCGCATTACAGTTGTTTGGTTTCGTCCAACACTACCGATTTCCCTGAAAGATAATCCACAATCTCGGTAGGCCACTATCCTTCCTCTGTCGAACTCGGATACTTGATCAAAAGATGATCGCTGTTTTCTACGAGGCATAATTGATCGTTTTTTTTTTAAACACAAGAAAAACACAATTGCCGAACTTGAATTCGTCGAAATCTCCAAGCCTTAAATAGTGCTTTGAAGTGTAGCCACAGGCTTCATATGGAGCCATATTATTGAATTATATTTCTAAATTCAATTTCCATCTATCTATGAAATTTATAAAAAAATATTTTTGTCCATATGTTTCTTTTTGAAGAAGGAATCACACACACACAAAGTTGTCGGTAATGAGTTTCTTCTATTTGTGCTGTATAATCGGCAAGCTTTCGGATTATGACGTCCTTCAACAGGTTACTTTACATAGATGTTGGTGTAATTAGTTCTCTTTGAAAGGAGTGAATAATGGATTCTTTTGATCCATATCTTTCCAATGTGGATGTCCCAGTGATCATAAAATTTTGTGTGAAGATTCACAGCCATGTGGGTGTAGTCCATCCGTGCAAAATGACTGTTAGAACGTCAGCAGTAAGTGATCATGGTCGTTCTCGAGAAAAAAATCTTCAATTATAGCTGGACGACACGAGGACATCCTTACTACGATCGTATAGTGGTCAGTTGTCTATTCGACTTTCGTCTATCATGACGATCTTGCTGGGTGGTTTCTAGACAGGATGGTATCACAGTTTTAAGATAAATATCACCGCAGTAACTATCCATTCGTGGACAAAACTTAAGGAAGTTGTACCTTTCAGCATGTATATCGGGATTCAGACAATAACTATGAAAGATATTACAGTGACCTTTATTAAAGACTTACAAACAAAACTTAAGGAAGCTGTACCTTTTTGTATGTATATCGAGTTATTCAGACAATAACTCTGAAAAATATTACAGCGACCTTTATTGAAGACATACGAGATAACCAAGTGTGAACAAAATTGTCTCTTCCTCTTTCAAAAATGCAAACGACCGGCGACATCAAAGACGTTCCACTTCTTTAAGTTTTGTCCATGAGTGTAGACGGTGTGTTATTGTCTTATGTTTGATTTATGCTCACTGGCTTGGTACGAATTGTTTTCAGAACATTGCTCGATGTAAAATTTAATTTGTTATTCTACTGCATCTAGCCTATGTCCTTAACTGTGCTCAAATACTACAACCAAGATTCTCTCAACAGTATCGGATATATAGGAAGAAACTCCCAATACAAGAGCAGAACTCTAAAAAGCTGTCTGGTAGATTAAACTGGCGAAACCGGTGTGAGGGTTCACCACTGATGAGCCAGGCATTCACAATAAAATTTTCATCGCAGTAACGACAGTAGGAACTTCGTTAAAGACATATATATACTACGCATTAAGTTTATTTGCATGTAGGCATAAAGTGCTTGAGTATAATATTAGGTGAGAGTAAACCCATTACACCTTTTTAAAAATGATTTTGAGTAAATTTTTAATTGGAAACATTGCGCCCTAAAGTCCGCCCTTTACTCATAACTTGATACCTTACCATGATTAACTTGGCCTGGAAGATATCTTGTAAAAGTAACAAGAATTTGAAGAGAAAGTACTAAATGGGAAAAAGATACTAAATTAGTATTGTTACAATCTTTATCTGTTACTTCTGTGTGTGATTAAAAAATAATCAAATACCTTTGTAGATGATAAATAAAAAGTAATTATGTTAATTATAACTATCATGACTATTAGAGAGAAGATACTTTTAAAATAGTTACTACCTATATGTAATTATTATAATGATAATTAATGATGTTTGTGATGGAATTATACTAATTGTCTCTCAAATAGAAAAAATAAATATATATAGATAAATAAAGGTTCCTGACCACTGACCAACCTATCATTACTATCAACGATTAATTACATTAATAAAAAATTGGATTTCTTTTGGAGCTAAAAGTTTGAAAGGAAAGGGGGGTGAAGAGAACCAGCTTAATCTCACCATACCAGCTCCGGGATATGTAAAAAGAGACGACCAGGTTACCTCGGGGTATGTAAAAAGAGACGACCAGGTTACTTCGGGATATGTAAAAATAGAAGACCAGGTTACCTCGGGGTATGTAAAAAGAGACGACCAGGTTACCTCGGGGTATGTAAAAAGAGACGACCAGGTTACCTCGGGATATGTAAAAATAGAAGACCAGGTTACCTCGGGATATGTAAAAAGAGAAGACCAGGTTACCTCGGGATATGTAAAAAGAGAAGACCAGGTTACCTCGGGATATGTAAAAAGAGAAGACCAGGTTACCTCGGGATATGTAAAAAGAGAATACCTGGTTACCTCGGGATATGTAAAAATAGAAGACCAGGTTACCTCGGGATATGTAAAAAGAGAAGACCAGGTTACCTCGTGATATGTAAAAAGAGAATACCTGGTTACCTCGGGATATGTAAAAAGAGACGACCAGGTTACCTCGGGATATGTAAAAAGAGACGACCAGGTTACCTCGGGGTATGTAAAAAGAGACGACCAGGTTACCTCGGGATATGTAAAAAGAGAATACCTGGTTACCTCGGGGTATGTAAAAAGAGACGACCAGGTTACCTCGGGATATGTAAAAAGAGACGACCAGGTTACCTCGGGGTATGTAAAAAGAGACGACCAGGTTACCTCGGGATATGTAAAAAGAGACGACCAGGTTACCTCGGGGTATGTAAAAAGAGACAGGTTACCCTGGGGTACGTATGTAAAAAGAGACAGGTTACCCCGAGGTATGTATGTAAAAAGAGACAGGTTACCCCGGGGTATGTATGTAAAAAGAGACAGGTTACCCCGGGGTATGTATGTAAAAAGAGACAGGTTACCCCGGGGTATGTATGTAAAAAGAGACGACCAGGTTACCCCGGGGTATGTAAAAAGAGACGACCAGTTACCTCGGGGTATGTAAAAAGAGACGACCAGGTTACCTCGGGGTATGTAAAAAGAGGCGACCAGGTTACCCAGGGGTATGTAAAGATTCCACAGGTGTCCAAGGTTAAACACCTCCCACCACAGTGTCATCTCACCAAACGATGATGTGACACACCCCGACAACTGTCCAACCATCAGACTCACCTGACGAGATCATCCAATCAATTTGATTGACATACGTTAGCTAATCTCATTACGTCATACAATGTTATCAGATCAGATAGTCAGAGACACCTTATAAATATTCTATATAATAATTATGTAACTATTTCTGAAAAAAAAAAAAAAAAAAAACAAGAACATCCGTAACTTCTAAAATT
>CP092874.1:34174478-34281069 GCA_030710605.1 Cordylochernes scorpioides
GAAAAAAAAAAAAAATTGCCCCTATCATTAAGATCTTTCTAAATTCGTAGCCACTGAAGTATATGCACGATCAAAAAGACTATGAATAAAATATGTAAAATGGTACAATTCTATAAAAAATAAAGGTCACCTATCTACTTTTGCAGCAGAAGTGATCAATATTAAAATTGAAACTGACAGGTTCTGGGCAAAAATAGTTGTTTTTTAGTCAGAAAATGATGATGACAATATTGCTTCATCATGTTTGAATATTAGATACAAAATTATATCGGGAAAAATCCCAAAAATCAGAGACCACGGATGAAGCCAGTTCATTTTTAGTATGCAGTAACAAAATTCTCTAACAGAAAAACATTCATTCGAGCAGAAGACACAAAGCCAGATCATCTCTCTATAAAAATATCGCTTCTCAGACACAAAGTTTGGAGCGGGACGTTCCACAAGAGTGACATCCACGGCGCCAATTTATAACGGACCTATCTGATCTGCTCCATGGACAAGACACCCCCACCACGAATAGTATTTGAATAAAAACATTCAATCGGGTAAAACCCGGGCGTTACCTGGGTCATTCGGCTAGTATTTTTATAATTTTTCTTATATATTATCATCATAATCATTTACCGACCTCCCAATATGTGAATATTACCCCGTTCGTTATGTGTGGAAACGAAGGCGAATTCAAGCAAAAGCCCTATATTTTCTACTTATATTGAAAAAAGATGAAAGTTGTAAAACATCAGGATAATATTTCTTCATAAAACAGTTCTCCGTAAAGGATGTTATAGCGATGTACACATTGATGTGCAGTGAGGTTATATATGTTAGGTGTACCGTGCCGTTTAAAAAGAGTCTGTAAAACATGTCTAAAATATCCTATTACACTTATTACTTTACACTCTCATGGACAAAACTTGTTGTTGTACCTTTTAAAATGGATTCAGGCAATAACTCTGAAAGATATTACAGTGACCTTTATTGAAGACACGAGATAACGCGCCATCTATATATCACGAAAGAAGACATTAAGACAAGAATGTTTCTTTTTACAAATAAATCAAACTTCTACTGTCCTTACTGCGACGAAAAAAGTATTGGGAGGGCTTGGCTCATCAGTGGTGAACCCTCCAAGCGGTTTCGCCAATTTAATCTACTAGACCGCTTCTTTAGAGCTCTAATACTGTATTGGATCATTCTGCTTTTATATGCTACACTGAATGGTGGAATCTTAGAAATGATATTTAACAAAACTATGGACATAAGCTTTTAGGACAGTATAATTACATTTAAACATTTTCATCGAGCAATGCTCTTTCGCAAACAACAAGGACAAGTTAGATACATATTGATACAAATCAAAAACACCCCATCTATATATAACGAAAGAAGACATTAAAACGCGAATGTTTCTTTTCACAAATAAATCAAAAACACAATGTCTTAAAGATTTTATTGTTGTTGACTTGGCTGATATAACAGTCTCTGATAATTAACTATCTCCAAGCCTATGGTCTTTCATGGGAAACTATATCAGCTAAGTGTGTCACGGCTGAGTTTGGATACCTGTGTAAAGTGTACCATAGAGTTATTTTGCAGAACACCGATGGAGAGGCAAATATGACATATGTGTAAAAAATAGTTAATATATGGATAAATTAATAAATATATGTATGGTAGCACTATAGATTTATTAATTGAACATAATTTTACTATGTAGTTTAATTATCATCCTTTCTTTCGTTGATTCTTTTTATGTAAATAGGGTTATTTTCAGGTAAACATAAGGTGTGGTTATTTTAACTAAAAGAAACATGTTTTGTCACCTGTTGGCTTTTGTCCCCCTCATTTCTTTACATTCTCAACTCAAAAAGTTATATTATAAAAGGCGAAGTTAGTTTTCAAATTTAATAAATTTTACTATAAAGAGAAAGTTTAAAGTTAACGAACACTATCTCCGAAAAGTTGGTTAAAGAGACAATATGTAAGTATGTATTGTCGTAAGATTTGCATAAGTCGGTCGAGACGGAATTTAACGGGAGAGTCTGGCGCCATGATAGCATTGTTACAAGAGATAACATTGTGCTTTCTAATGGGAGGTGATTGAAAACAATTGGCCCGACGACAACAATGTGACGCTAAACATAGTTGGTTCCGGGACTCTATTTGCATAGGTCCCATCCTTATGTTACACGTCTCAATCCAAAACGCACACACAACTATTCAACTCCATTTATAGAACTATATCTCTACAAATCTCGCTGACCCGGATTTTAATCTCTCTCATATACACCTTATAGAAAGAGAAATAAGGATAACCCAGGCCCCTGGAGCGCAAGAAACGCCAACTGCCTGGTACGCCTTATAGCGATGGTATTCATTTATATGTCTTTTTCTGATTTCAAGAGACATCTGGCGACACTGTGGATAGTCAGCCAATCACCGCGGTGCATGGCTACTACATGTCCTCAAATATCAAACGCTTTCTTCCATCAAGGAGTAACTGCTGATTGTGCAATGAATGTCATTATGATCCAATGCTATATATTATTGTATAACGAATCTAAAGTTTTACGAAGGAGCCTATAGATTCGTTATACAATTATACTTATTATACGGAGTTTACCTGTAGAAAAAATGCTATATATTGTTACACCAAGTTGCAGCTTTGCAGGGTCGTCGACCTTGGTTTCTTCCTTCTTGGTGTTATACACGTTTCCCGAGCGGGTTTCCATACTCAAAGCAAATAAATTACCTTTTTAAAATTATTGTGTTTATTTATTCGTTGTCTTCCTCGTAGGTAGTGATCCGCAGTCTTAGGTGTAGGTCCTCTCTCGCTCCAATAACCAATCAAGATATATGTACAATAAAATATTACAAAAGGAATGAAACTATAAAAAGGAATGATGATATTTTAAATAATCTGTTTTAAATAAATATTAAATATCATAGAATATTTTGAATAAATGTAGAGCGCATTAAAATTGATGTAACAATATACAAGTAGGTAAAATCAACTGTGGAAATTTTTATTTCATTTTCTTGAATTAAAACGAAACAAAGAAAATCCCTTTGGTGTGTCTTCAACGTACAACCATCACCAGGCTGTCGAGGGCAATCAGCCTGAGACGCGTACGTGGTTGACCTTTTTCTTGATAAAAGTAGAGAAGATACTAACAAACTTTTCTTTAAATAAAAAAACAAACAACGTTAAGTTGGAATGTTTTCCTGATAAATGCCAGTGAGTCATAAGCACTACTTAACTTGACGATCTTAATATTTAACATTCTAATTCACTTCTCTGATCTTTAAAATATTTAAAGTAAATTAAGAAAAAGGCATCTCCTGATCGTGCAAATTAAAGTTTCTGATGGCTTGCGCCATCTGTCGGAATAAATATCAACTATTCGTTGATAAATATTCCAGAATTAGCCACAATTTTTTTTTTTTGCTTATCCCTAGTACATTTTTTTAACAACAAAAAGCCTTTATTCAGGGTCACTGACCCTATACAGGATTCACCAGAGGTATGCATAAGAACAAAGCAGTGAGACAAAGGAAATAACGATACATACAGAAGAAAAGGAAAAAAAAAACAAGAAAAGAAAAAAAAAAAAACAAGAAAGAGAAAGAGGGAAGCAAGAAAAACAACACAAAAAGAGTAGCAGTAAGAAAGTGAGGAGTGAGTGTCACTTGGCCTTCTTCTGAGATATGGACTTGTGGAAACCATAAAACGCCGTAGCAATATACTTATTCTGGGTCATATTGTCAATTATTGATGGAAGTGAAGCACAGAGTTGCCCAGTTATCCCTAGTACATATGGTACAGGCCATCATAATCATGGTGGGTAGAAGTTACCGACTTCTTTTACTGTAAATGCACCACATGTCTACACATATGAAAAGCAGTTCACTTTACACTTACAAATGTATTAATGAAAAAATAAAAGATAAAAAGGTCAGGTGTTGAAATCAAAAATAAAAATAGCATATCCTGACCAGGAGCACATGTGCTTTACAGAAGGCAGAGCGCCATCTGGTGGAACAGAAATCAACTAAACATTGATTTAGCCTGTTCCCTGATATTTGGCCAACCCAATTTCTTGATAAATCAAGAAAAGCCATCCACGAACGCGTTTCGCGCTTTTGGCGCTCGTCAGCGTGGAGTAGGCTGTACCAACTGCGACCAAAATTTTTTTTATGTATTAATGTAAATTGGTCACAAATACCTTATATAATTAAAAATCGACGAAAAGTTGATATTCATTCCGACAGATTGCGCAAACCTTTTAGATACATGATCAGGAGAAGCTTTTTTTCTTAGTTTATCCACTTTATCCAGGTACAATTTCACTTTTGTACTGTTTTTCCATATCTTTTAAGTAAGTTTATTTATTCTTATAATTTTACAAAGTGTGATATAAATATGTATATACAGAGTCTAGCCATAAATTCAATTACAAATACTTTTTAAATAAACAATAATGTACAAAACAGTAGCAGAATTTGAAAATACATACTTTATTATTCAACAACAACAACAACAAAAAGCCTTTATTTAGGGCCTCTCGCCCTATACAGGATTCGCCAGTTCACAAGGGATGGGGAGAACACTGTGTGGCCTTTTTCCGGGCTATAGTCTTGTGGAATCCAAATATCGCCATCGCTATATACCTATTTTTTATATTTCATTAATTAGTGCCGGAAATGAAGGACAAAGTTGCCCCGTTTTATCATTTAGTTTTCGTCTTTTTTTCCTCCATATTTTATTATTCAATATTCGAAACTATTATAGACGCGTATGATTCTTTTGAAAATTAAACAATTTCTTTACTGCCCTTACTGCATTAGAAAAATTAAAAGGGAGGGATTGGCTCATCAGTGGTGAACCCTCCCAGCGGTTTCGCCAGTTTTAATAATTTTTCCATTGCAGTAAGGGCAGTAGAAATTGTTTCATTTTCAAAAGAATCATAAGCGTCTATAATAGTTTCGAATATTGATAACAGATGGCGCGCTATGCATCACTTTATTATTCAATGAAATAACCCTTGAATCAATATTGAGAAAATCAATCATTCCTCCAGGGAAAATTGTCTTTTCAAAACATTTTTATTCTTCTCTAGCTTTCAGGCACAGACGCCCTTCTACAGGAGAAAACATGGTATAATAATTCATCAATAGAACACAAGTTAAATATAATCAGATACTACAAGATACTTGTATTTTACATAATTTTATAAAATTCTATAGATATAAAATATTTTTATATTAACTATTATACAAATTGAGACAACATACCGAGGTTTCTCCTGTAGAAGGGCGTCCGTGCCCGACAGCTAGAGAAGAATAAAAAATGTTTTGAAAAGACACTTTTCCCTGGAGATCTAATTAATTTTACTCAACATACTTTATTATAGCTAATAGAATATAAATTTTTAAATATATTTATTCAAAATGTCTTCCTTTTTTTTTTAACACGGCCTCTCAAATGTTAGGGTCATTGATCTATGTTGGCAGACGCCTTTTCTAAGATTATTTCTCTCATTCACTTCATTAATGCTGAGATCTTTCAAACGATGTCTTTTGATAACTCTTGCTCGAAATTATAACGGTTCGATAAAAAATTGCTGTTGTCATCATGGTCGGTGATATAATAGAATCCTTTTTTAGAGACACGAAGAATATTTCATAGTCGATCAATTGTCAGAATGATTGAGTGAGGTATACCCATATGTGTGCCCAAAAGAGGCTCTGGCATATTTATTTGTAAGTGCAAAGTCGAACTGCTTTTCACGTATGTAGACATGTGGTGCACTTACAGTAAAAGCAGTCGCCTTCTACCCACCATGATTATCATGGCCTGTACCACTTGTACTAGGGATAAGCAAAAAAAAAAAATAATTAATGCTGATATTTTAATTGATCTAAATTCTGATAATTCTTTGATAACACGACTTTCTATTCATATATTCCTACAAAGTGTGATTGAGGGGTTCAAATCAGACCATCTAAAATACCATTCATTGATCATTATGAATTCTGGACTATTGACTTTAACTTTGTTGACCTGTTGACATTGATAATTAACATCATTTTATTGACATCTTGTCAATACATGCAAAAGTGCACAGTCTGCATTATTTTAAAATGGTAATTATATATATATATGTATACAATACAATATAATGCGGCTTATGATTGTAAAACGACATTTGATAATTATCCCGCATGTGTTTCTTTTGAACGAAAAATCAAAATTTATTTCAAGGAGAAATAACGATCATTTCTAACCTTAAGGATGAAGTATGAAAGGATGAATTGTGAAGAGTAATGATAAACGGAAAATAAAAGTGTCCAGGGATGGGAATCGAACCCACAGTGTTCCGCTTATCATACTATGTACAATGTACATGGTGCCTCTACCACCGCTGCAGAGTTTGGTGGAGAATCGCCAGTAGGTCTCCAGCGACAGCACGTATTTCGTGATCTACGAAGAAAACGTAGATAGCTGTTGACATAGATTGGTGAGCAGGAGATGAATCTGGTTGAAATATCCAATGTTCTTCTTTTTGTGACATTTCTGTATTGAAAGACATTTGCCATTTGTTACCTTATATCTTCTTGATAATCAAAAATAAAAAAGGCATATCCTGACCAGGAGCACATGACATTTGGTCGCAGTGGTGCAGCCTACTCCACGCTGACGAGCGCCAACAGTGCGAAACGTGTTCGTGGATGGCTTTTCTTGATTTATCAAGAAATTGGGTTGGCCAAATATCAGGGAACAGGTTAAATCAATGAATAGTTGATTTCTGTTCCATCAGATAGCGCTCTGCCTTCTGAAAAGCACATGTGATTCTGGTCAGGATATGCCTTTTTTATTTTTAATATCAACACCTGACCTTTTTATTTATTTATTTTTTTCCTATTGTTTTTTCATTCTTGATAAAGTATTTAGTTGTAGTTCTTTGGAACAGAAGTGAGGATGCTACACATTTGCAGCTAATCCCCCATCTAACTATGACAGATGGTGACTTTTTCAAGTCTTCTGACTTTTGAAGAAGCTTATACCTATCAACATATACCTCACTCAATCATTCTGGCAATTGATCGACGGTGAAATATTCTTCGTGTCTGTAAAAAAGATCTATTATATCACCGACCATTATGACAACAACAATTTTTTATCGAGCCGTTCTAATTTCGAGCAGGAGTTATCAAAAGACATCGTTTGAAAACTCTCAGTTAAAAAGTCTTCCTTGATTTTCCTGTAAACAGTTCTTGGAACTAAATTCATCACCTATTCTCTAAGATCTTTTGTTTGCAGTTTTGGACGAATTCTCTCGCTAACGGCTTTTCTAGATGCTTACGGTTGACTAGATATTCCTAGGTCGTTAAAAATGTCAGCTTTTTTGAACCTTTCAATGGTTCCTTAAGCAAATTGACGTATATATATATTTTTTTTCAAGTTTAAAAATGGCTGAAAAACTTTGGCTTAACCTGTGTAAGGCTATACGGTTTTCTTTAACACCTCTCACTTCACTATCAAAACAAATTTATTCCTTTTATATATATAGATATAACCGGGTATACATGAGGTATACCACTATTGTTATTTTGAAAACTCCTGCTTTTGTAACAATATGAAGGAACAATATATATGAAGAAGACTTCAAGCAAGTTTGGCATTTCAGTGTGTTAAGAATAACTTCTAATTTATTCATTAAGGTCTAAAGCGCTCGGCATTCCAATATCAAAAAGATGTGACATAGATCATTCTACTTTATTATCAAAACCAAGAAGGGAAAGAGTACAAAAATAAAACCAAAACCAACTTTCCCGCCATAAATCCAACTTTAACCACAATTTATGATGATCCACCCCACAAGATAATCCTATTATCTAGGGAAAGTTTTTCAGTGAGAAAAAGATTATTGAGAGACAATAAAGATTTTTGACCATGGCGTAAAATAAGAGAGCAGACGAACACAGGGTGAACAACCACCACATTCCACTAATTCTATTGCACCCGCTCTCAAATAATTTAACTATTATATATCACTAACTAATCTTCTTATCTATACGGATTACCACAGGAAGCTATGGCGGAGGTATTAAAAACGGATTAGCTTCTATTTCTGTCTCATTCCCCTAGAGATTATTTATACTCCCCTTATCTACTTCAATTTGTCTATATATCTATTGGATTAACGTCTGAAAAAAACAGAAATGAAAGTGAAACTTCGGGTATGTTGCCCTTCTTCAGGGAAAACACGCTTCCATTTCTATTTGTTTCAAAATGCAATAGAAGGAATCAATGGTTATCTTTGTTAAGAAGATATCAAAGGTTTTATTATTATTATTAGTATCCCTAGTACACGTGGTACATGCCATGATAATCATGGTGCATAGAAGTTGGCGACTATTTTTACTGTAAGTGCACCACATGTCTAAACATGTGGAAAGCAGTTCGATTGTTCGAGACCAAAGTTAACCAGTTTCTTTATTGAAGAGGTGCAAGCTTTCAGACAATAATGTCCCCAGCCACAGGCTTTAACGGGATTACAATAAAGAAATTAATCGCTTTTAACTTTTGATCTCTTCTTAGCGATTTCTATTTGTCATCGAGGAACATTTTTTAAACCTTTTCCCCAAGATTTTTTAAAATTATAATTGGATTCTCCTAGTACAGAATCTATCACTGTTACATATATGAGAAATTGTTATTTCACTTTATACTACTATTTTCTTACCTGTGAAATCAGATGCTTCAGTGTTACACCACTGGTAAAGTGGTAGGATTGATGATATTGCCACGTGGAAAGACAAACTTCAGGATGACACAGCAATTTATTTAAGGCAAGAATAAACTTGCACCACGCTGATGAGGGCCAACAGCCCGAAACGCGTCCGTGGTTAGCTTTTCTTGATTAATCAAGAATGGGTATTTGGCCAATTCTGGAATAATTAAAAATCAACGAGAATAGTTGATATTTATTCCGATAGATGGCGCAAGCCATCAGCAACTTTCAGTTGCACGATAAGTAGATGCCTTTTTCTTAATTTATGCACCTTATCCCAGTACAATATTACATTTGTACTATTTTTTTAACAAACTATGAATGATAAAAAAAAAAAAGATAAGCAATGAGGGAAGTTTACACAGAGTAGTAAAATATAAACATAAAAAATGATACTCTGTTAATAAAATAATAAATACTCCTCTACAATATTGTTGCACAACCACACCGCCATGTCTGGGATGGACAAATGAGAAAGCAGGATCTGTAAGGATCTCTGTTCCTCTTTGTTTACCTTCGTGTATTCATAGAGAACAAAGGAGGTCGGTGGAAGGACGATTTAAACCGTTGGTTTTCGATCGCTACGACCCGGGATAGAATCCCGCATTGGGAACTTGTTTTTCTGATTAAAATAAATTGCTTTAATGGCCCCCGATTCTCACAAAAGTCCAACCTCACCAGCGAGTGCGAATAACCAAACGGAGCTCTGGCATATTTGTAAGTGAAAAGTCGCGCTTTTCACATGTGTAGACATGTGGTGCACTTAGGGTAAATGCAGTCGTCAACTTCTACCCACCTTGATTATCATGGTCTGTATCACGTGTACTAGGGATAATCATATTAATTTAAAAAATAGTGAACAAAACAAGTAACAGACAGGGAGGATCATTCTTTAGGAGGGCCTTTATTGCTTTGTTCATTATTTCGTCACAGCCAGTCAGTCGCCTTACCACATCTTATCCGAGAAATTTCTCTGTTTATTTCGTTCAGAGTTATGCGTCCAGTTAGCTCATTATCTGTATTTAGTCACAGTAAGTTGTTTATAATCGGGTATTGTCTCTGTATCCAGGGGGTTTTTCGTAAAATTGCTGCCAATCCGATATTGTTATATTGCCCTGCGTATAGTTTATTTTCCTAAAGGAAGTTATAGTTTTATAAAATATAGTTGAGTCGTATGTATTATTTAATTTTTATTGTATTTTACAAAAGAGTATTTTTGCTTTTTAGGGAGGAACAGCCCCTGTCAACAACAAGTAGAATGATTTCACTTCTGGACACACAGCTGGGATTCTCCTTTCTTGACTGATCCGTCGGTCCCCCTCAGCTATCCTTGGAGCAGAACACTTGTGGTCAAACTGACCCTGCTAGCTACCACGGCGATTCCGTAGCTTTCTCGTCTTAACCCTTTAGGTGCCGGCCGTTTTCAAGGTCATTCCTGATTGTTGTAAGCCTTCAAAAGACATCAAACTATTCTTTAAATTATTATTATTATTTTAATATAAACGCTTTTATGATTCATATAAACATATGAAACACAATGCAACAGAATATACGCTTTAAAATACAATTAATTAATTTTCATTCGATTTTTTTAAGGAGAAAAGGAGCATCAAGTCACATCAAACCTATACATCGTCTTGCCCGGCGCTTAAAGGGTTAACAATTATCTTTATTGACTCCAGTCTTTATGAAAGAATGTCACTAAGTGGCGCATAGTTCTTTGTGGTTATTCTGACATGGAAGATATATTTTATTTTTTAAATTATAAATTTTGCTCATCCAATATAATCAATGGTGTAATATACCTTGTAATATAAAAGAAGAAAGAACAGTAAAGAAAGCGATACATTTTTTGTCCGTCGCGCGGAGCTGAGTGACTTCACAAGACGCGCGTGCATCGAGCAAGTTGTTGTTACTTTTTGTATTTCGAATACTTGGATTTATCATTTTATATCTTATTCTTTAATTTAATAAAAAAATAAAGAGGAAAATATAAAAACATTTTGCTACCAAAGTTGACCCAGTCAAAATATTTAACCAGAAAAACACTTCTCTGGACCTTATTGGAGAATATAACGAGTTTAACCTTGTAAAATTGATACTGTCCTGAAATAACAAAGTTCACAACTTTCAGGTAGGTTTGATGAAGAGAGAGGTGTCCGTTTCTTACAAAGAATGGTATTCTGTGAATTAAGTATTCTGACGGAGGGATACCTTTTAGGGGATTTTCCTTTCCCTGTTGTAAGACTACTCGCACAAGTTAGAATATTTTCCAGTTTTTTAGAGAAAACCACACCAAGATGCTCTGCGGTGAGGACCCGACTTGTACCTTCTGTAATTCAAAACTAAAAAATGAAATCACTCACTATATTTTTGATTGCTCTGCTCTGAAAGAAGAAAGAAGAACCCTTATGCTCAAAACTGGGCAACTCTGTGCTTCACTTCCATCAATAATTGACAATATGACCCAGAATAAGTATATTGCTACGGCGTGTTATGGTTTCCACAAGTCCATATCTCAGAAGAAGGCCAAGTGATACTCACTCCTCACTTTCTTACTGCTACTCTTTTTGTGTTGATTTCTTGCTTCCCTCTTTCTTATTATTATTTTTTTTCATTTTTCTTCTGTCTGTATCGTTATTTCCTTTGTCTCACTGCTTTGTTCTTATGCATACCTCTGGTGAATCCTGTATAGGGTCAGTGACCCTAAATAAAGGCTTTTTTGTTGTTGTTGTTGAATTAAGTTTTCTCCAGGATCAGCTACAGGATCTTACCTAGATGCGTACCAGGACAACACAAGAGTTCAGGCTCTAGAGAGATAGTTATTTAAGAAGTACAACCGTCCCTTCAAAGTTTCCTACCCAATAACCAATCCAAGATGTCGAGGACCACATTCCTCAAGATAAAGTCACTCCAACAAACCTCATCACTTCACCAAGACTCGAGCGTTTTACCTACCCATGTATTATTGTGCAGTAAGCAAAACAAGTAAACCGCACACACAAGATATGATAATGATAAACAAATAATACGAAGAATAGGATCTAAAGACATTTTAAAGAAATATAGCAAAAACTTTAATGTTGAAATTGAAAGAAGAGAACTTTTTTTGTTATAAAGAAATTTTGTGATGAGTTTTCTCTGTAATTAATAGCTAAGCTATTCAAGTGTTATTAAAAGTAGAAAGATACACAAGACATATCACGCTAGGCTTAATAGGTTTTCATAATGAATTAGCTTATTGCGAGAAAGGTTTTGTGATCATTTTATAATAGTACTAGCGGATGTACCCGGCTTCGCTCAGGTTTTTCTCGAGGGAATGTTTGTAGTCTAGTAATAAGAAAATATACTACACCTAAAAACTATCAGAGAAAAGAGAAACCACGGAAGGTGAACAGAAAAATGCTTACAATGGATGTTATGTTTACGATATCAAGTTAAATAAAAACAAAGATAAAATTTGCATATGTTGGTCACTATAAATTTGTATATTTGTTAGGCGAAATTAGAAACATGATAAAACAATTGGGTATTTAAAAACAAATGTAGAAATAAAAGTTTAAGTATAATAAACAATGTTAAAGATTAGTTTTAATTATTAATCAAGATTGTGTGTGAATATGTGAGAAAGATGCAATATCGTTGTTGTTTTCTTGGCCGACTGTTTTACATATGGTGTTATCTTAAAATTGCTTGTTTTGAATATTTTTTAGATTGAGATTATTAGCTAGTATGTAAAAAAATTAACTCTGTTGAAATTTAATTTTGTATTTATATATAAATAAAATTAACTCTGTTGATTTTTTTTTGTATTTAATCGATAACAGCGAAGTTACGCATGTTAATGTTAGGAAATATATTTTGATATTAAGCAAAACCTGCTCCATCTCGTTTTACATAAATGTTGAAAATTTGGTTGAAATTGATGCATTGTAACGAAAGTTTTTAGTGATGTCCACTTATGAAATTTCCATTTTATTAATATAGATATATCACACAATTTTCTCATATTCAATGTCTTGAGTAATAGTTGGTTTCTAACCTTGTTAAATAAAGGAAAATATTAATAAGTATTGTGAATTAGAATGAGACATTTGCAGAATTGATTATTGCCTCCTTAAAGACCACTTTGTTGCAACGATAGGGGTCTTTAATGGAGCTTTTTACTTCATATATGTTTCTTAAAATGATACCATGAAGCATACACGACTTGAATTATTTCCTATTATGTACTACAAGCCAAATGACCCGGGCAACGCCCGGGCTTTACCCGATTAAAGGTTTTTATTCAAATACTATTCGTTACAATTATAAATTGGCGCCGTGGATGTCACTCTTGTGAAACGTCCCGCTCCAAACTTTGTGTCTGAGAAGCGATATTTTTATAGAGAGATGATCTGGCTTTGTCTTCTGCTCGAATGAATGTTTTTCTGTTAGAATTTTGTTCCTGCATACTAAAATTGAACTGGCTTCACCCGTGGTCTCTGCTTTTTGGAATTTTTCCCGATATAATTTTGCATCTGATAATCAAACATGATACAGCATTATTGTCATCATCGTTTTTTTGAATAAAAAACAACTATTTTTGCCTCAATTTAAATTTTTCATGGTTAAAAATGGGACAAATATCTTTCAGATTTTTCTCTATGTCCTGTTAAAACACGTTTTACGTGTACATTAGGTTAGCTGATATTATTTCCCATCTTCACCACTAGAGGCGCTGCTTGCGAATATTCGGGATAGAGGCCTGAATTTTCACTATAAGTTTTTCCAGGTTTTACTATATATACTGTTAAAATTTCAGTCAGATTAGTCACGAATTGTGGACGTGTATAGCCGACAAACATACATACATACACACTGATTTATATATATATATATATAGGGATATAAGTTCTGTGTTCAGCCACTTTCTGATGTCCGTTCGTGTATATTTCCATCCTTTCTCTCATTTTCTTTATACCATCATTGTGCAATATATCCTAGATTATCTAATTTTTTTTCCAGGAAGAAATTGATTCATAAAAATAAAGGTCTACTCTACCGCAATTAACGCAAAGCAATATTTCTTGGTAGATTCAATAGGGCAGTGTCATTGAAAGAGGGCAGTCCAAGAAGTGTAGCCGTCTGAAATCTCTGTAGTTGGAATACTGGGCAGTTGAAAAGAACATGCTCTACGGTTTGCTCTGTGTCCTTCATGGATTAGCAACAACAACAACAACAAAAAGCTTTATTAAGACCTTTCAGTCTTATACATATTCTCCAAGCAGAGATGTAGGATACATGCTGTGAAAAAGTAATAATACCTTAATGGTAATATGATATTTATATACAGGAAAAATTATATAAAGACAATCAAGATAATAGATTAGTCTGGGTAGATTGGAGGAAGATAAATTTTTCGGTTAGGTTATTACAACAACAAAAAGATTTATTAAGACCTTTTAGTCTTATACAAATTCTCCAAGCAGAAATGTAGGATACATGCAGTAAAAAGTAATAGTACCTTAATGGTAATATGATATTTATATACAGGAAAAATTATATAAAGACAATCAAGCTAATAGATTAGTCTGGGTAAATTGGAGGAAAATAAATTTATGGGTTAGGTTATTACAACAACAAAAAGATTTATTAAGACCTTTTAGTCTTATACATATTCTCTAAGCAGAAATGTAGGATATGTGCAGTAAAAAAGTAATAGTACCTTAATGGCAATATGATATTTATATACAGGAAAAATTATATAAAGACAATCAAGCTAATAAATAGATTAGTCTGGGTAAATTGGAGGCAAATAAATTTATTATACGTGGATTTATCACGGATTCACCGCAAACCTTCGTGGATCAGCATGTCTCGCTCTCCAATAGAAAGTAAAATAAAGTTGGAGATTTTCAAAGAATTATTTAAAAAGGGCCATTTCCTGGTCCTACAGCTGAACGTCGAAAGATCACTACTGCCATCTATCGATATAACTAAAAACTAAGCGTTTAAATAAAAATATATCTCATTTCCCAAATACTTTTTCAACATTCACACTCAAGAAGAGTAACTTATAAATCAATGCTAACTGTATAAATTTTCTTACAACATAAACCTTAGATTATTAAAACATTGGATCAGTAAACATGAGGGCAACCACTTCGCTAATTTACCTTACTTTATTTTTCATATAACATTTTTGTAAAAACAAAAAGGTGATGATGATAAATTCAATGAATATTTACACAATCATAGAAAAATTATATTAAACCTTTATATAAACATAAATATTCTAACTAAATTAAACACTAACTATAAAATAAATGTATGAAAACTACCATTTTTCATTTATATTAAGAACTAGCGGATGTACCCGGCTTCGCCCAGGTTTTTCTCGAGGGAATGTTTGTAGTCTAGTAATAAGAAAATATACTACACCTAAAAACTATCAGAGAAAAGAGAAACCACGGAAGGTGAACAGAAAAATGCTTACAATGGATGTATAGGTTTACGATATCAAGTTAAATGAAAACAAAGATAAAATTTGCATATGTTGGTCACTATAAATTTGTATATTTGTTAGGCGAAATTAGAAACATGATAATTATCTTAAAATTGCTTGTATTGAATATTTTTTAGATTGAGATTATTAGCTAGTATGTAAAAAAATTAACTCTGTTGAAATTTAATTTTGTATTTATATATAAATAAAATTAACTCTGTTGATTTTTTTTTGTATTTAATCGATAACAGCGAAGTTACGCATGTTAATGTTAGGAAATATATTTTGATGTTAAGCAAAACCTGCTCCATCTCGTTTTACATAAATGTTGAAAATTTGGTTGAAATTGATGCATTGTAACGAAAGTTTTTAGTGATGTCCACTTATGAAATTTCCATTTTATTAATATAGATTGTAAACATTTTACAGGCTATAAATATATATATATATTATTAATATATTGATATTTTAGAGTTTTGAACTAAAGAAATGGTATTAAAAAAGAGAATAACAAAGAAACACAAATATTTCAAAAACAAACCAAACACACACCAAAATCAAATACAACTTCCCCTGTAAAGAATGCAGGCAGACACAAAGAAGGAGATAAAAGATAACAAACCACACCCCGGATAATATATATGACAGATAAAAAAAATGTGGGAAGTCGTTTTTTTACGGGGATTTGCTACACTTTGTTTTGAGGTCTAAATACATCAATGAATTGAGGAACAAATTCCCAACATAATGAAATAAATAAATTAGCTCACTTGGGGGGAAGGGGAGTGAAATAGAGAGAGTGAGAAAAAAAAAGGAGGGGGTAGAAAAAGAATGGGTTAGAATCCCCCAGCCATTTATTTTACAAAACTCAAGAAAGTTGTTTCCAACTTGTGTTTTTATATCACACTCGTTATAACTGGTGTAATTTATTTTTTTCTTTTAAAATTTATTATTTTTCATTAACTTTTTTTAATAAAAATAATATATATATAATACAATAAATATTTCATTATAATTAAGATATGAAAAGATAATTCGTTCTAATAGATTTTTTTTTTCAAAATGGCGATTTTGAATAAGATAGCAGACGAACCCTAAAGTCGGGAAAACAAAATGTATTGAATAATAGTATATTAAAATGTGAAAATAATTATATTGTAGCAGATTATTTATTATTCATTGAAAATATTTTTTATTTCGATATTTGTATTTTTTTTACACTGTAAAAATTTTCTCATTGCCTTTCTGATATTTTATTATTTTTAATTTGGTTTTACATTAAATTGTCGTGTAATTCTGAGGTTTGTCTTTTTTAATTTTCTATGTTACAATATTATATATGTAAATAGAGAGAGATAAAATTCAACACAAAGTTGTGGGAGAATGGTAGTCATTTCCCAAAAGAGATGCTTCTTTTTATTATTAAGCTTTTTTTTTAATTATAAAGATTTTTTTTATTCTAAATTTATATATTTGAAACGTATATAATGTAAATATAATTTAAAATATCTCATAGCACTAATAAATCAAATGTATAATACAGGGTGACCCATAAGTCCCGATCCCTTTTATTTTTTCATTAAAAATCAAAAGGCAAAGAAAAAAATATAGTAAATTTTTACTCCGGACTATATCTTACGAACAGAAACCGGAAGGATGTCCCTTGAATTAAACAATACGAAATTTATTCTAAAGTTCTGGATACGGATTTTTAAAATGGACAGGACAAGATTACCTTATGTTTGCTTGTTCCAGCTCTGGAAAGTTTCAATTGTGGGAAAAGCGGGAAACAACTTTATTTATAACCTGAATAACATCATTGACTCTAGGGGTGTTTCCTTTCTTAAGAACTGTGAAGATTATATGGTTGTGCGAGGAGAAATGCCTAGAATAATTCAAACCACAGTGGACCAGCTGCTCTAATTTGACCGAGCTAAGATACAAAACTCAACTCATTTTATTCACTACCAATCTCAAAGTAGCTCCTTTATGACGGAGGACTACTTACTATCAAACCTCCCTTTGAAAATTAAACGATTTATAGCCCGTCAAAGGATTCTATGACTATTTTCCCTGAGGATATCACGGGATTTTGGAACAGCGATCCTTTAAATTTCTACTTCTGCAATGCTGTCATCCAAGACAATTTGGTTCATTATCTATTCCATTGCCCATTTCTACAGGAAAAGAGACCGGAAATTCGCGAAATTTCGGGGCTAACTCAATATAATGAACAACATGCATATAAATATTTTACTGCTCTCCTGCTGGATAAAACATTTGTTTATAAATATTTAAAATTTTTCAAGGCGATTGATAAAATGAGGGAAGAAGTGCTCAACTCCACAGACAACGGCTGATTGCTCCCCCTCCCCTCTAAATTGCTTTTCCTCCTCACTCATGTACATATATAACCTTTTAGGGGAATCCCCTTGTAAGACAATAGTGTTTTAATAAAGGTTTTTGTTGTTGTTGAATAAAATATAGTTTTTATTCTAGTTTGCCTTTTAATTTTTAATTTCAAAAATATATAATTTCGGGACTTATGGATCACCCTGTATATGAATTTTATATTCATTTATATAAACCTAAAATAACTAAATATAATATTGAAAAATCTACTCTAAGTAATAAATATATCTCTAAATAGCTATGCGTTTTTAAAATTTTATATTCGATTACCGTGTTTCTCTCCTAAAAAAAATAGATCCGTCTTTATATTAATTTTTGTTTTGAAAATAGAGCAATCCATAGATAGCAATCCATAATTTTTTTTTTTTTATCCAATATATGCCTTTTTAATTAAAAATAATAATAATTTTTGTGTGTGTGCGTGTGTGTTCACAAGAAATAACCAGTAGAGCTTATTTTTATAGGATGATGACTCTGGATCCTATTTGACTGACTAGAGTTGATTTTCTGGGCATACTTAATATTATGAGAATACAGAAAAAAATCTTGGTAAGGCTTATTTTTGTACTAGGGGAAACATGAGATCTTTATGGTAATATGCAAAATTAATGAACGTTTATATTTTATATGGGTGTAATAAATATGGACTCTTCCTCTCTTTTAACTACTTTTGCTTATCTCTGTGTATAAATCATGCCACACAATCTTGCTTTAAATTCATCTTAAAAAAAAAAAAAAAAAAACTCGGTTTGATGAGAGTCAAAAGTTCTTTTTTGTTATTTATAAAATACAATATATCAGCACTTTTATCCGATATAATATATATAAAGACAAATATATATATTATAATAAAAATGTTTCTCACTAGATTAAAATAACAACCCTAAAATATGTCTAACTTTAATAGAAACAGGTGTTAAACATCTTGTTCAGTTATAATATAATGTCAATTTTAAATGAAAAACAAAATTATTTTTTAAAATTGTAGGTATCAGATTAGAAAGACTTAATATATATAAAATATATTCATACATTTGTGTGAGTATGGGTAAATGGTTTATAAGATACATGGAATATTTCTAAGAAAATATTTTAAGCCATTAATTTCAGAAACCAAAATGGAATTTGATATTTTTATTTCTTAAAGTAATTGATTTAAGTTTAAATTTTAAAAATTAAAAATTTATTTAAATTAAATTTATAAAAAAAATCTATTTTAATTTTTCAATTCATTTTATAATTCATTATTCTTTGAAAACAAAACCACTAAAAATATCTCCAGAACACGAATTATTTTAAAATATCCTTAATATTTTATTATATTTATAAATAACATCTAAAACCTTTATTAGAGAGAGATTTGAATGTGTTAATAAATTACACATCAAGCTACAGAGGGAACATAAACATCGTTTGGCATTTTATTAATATAAATAATTCAGTGATGCCGCATTCTTTGATCAACAAATATCAGACGAATGTGTACCGAGATCATTAAGCCTTGAGAAAAACAACTTCTACAACCTTTTTAACTTTAATTAATGGCTGAGGAACCCTCAACTAGAGAGGCTTCCATAAATTAATTTTAAAAAGGTCTTGGAATTTTATTTACGCGTGTTCTAGACGACGCTAACAAAATATGCACCAACCCAAGGATGTAATTAATGTCATATTTCGTCCCAATATTTATTGACTAATTTATAAAAATATGATGCACACTATATTTCATTTTTGATTGACTTGTATAAAAATAACATTATTAAATAGATAATAAAGAGGTTTAAAATAAAAGATAAAGAAATTACGCATTGTGATGTAAAATTATACGAGTGACATTTTTTTCTTTATTTTTATCTCTAAAATTTTAATTCGTAAAACTATTTGTAATGAGAAGCACATTTTGCTTCGAATAAATAATGTTTTTTTTTTAAATTAATGACGATAAAGTTAGCAGAATGTCAACGACCTGTACTTTTAATTTATTTAAGCTACAAAAAACTATTTTGTTAAAATTTCAGACAGAAATTAAAATTCTAAAAATTAAACTCGAAACAATTCTATATACATTTAACCTAAGGATTGAGAAAAAACAAAAACCGAAAGATTTCCCAATAAATATATTGAAAAAAAAACACACACACACAACTTGCGGTAAGTAATTTATTTAATTTTGTGTCAATTTTTTTTACATTTTTTTAATTGTATATTTTAAAAAATATATATGTATAGTATATTATTTATTAAGATTTTATAATACAAATTTTTAATCGAAAACTATATAACTAGACAAAAAAATCTTGTCTAAATTCTATTAGTATCTTCTGCTTCAAACATTTATAAAAAATACTCAAATTTATGATAATGGGGTTCACACTTCTCATATAAATAACTTCTTATCTTGAAACTTTGATATAAAGCAGCAAAAGCACAAAATTTAATTTTATGTGATAAATGGATGAGAAAAGGTCAAGTCCATCAATATTTCTCAAAATCATTTTTCATATGCGGTGCAGCAGACACCTCTCTGAAAATTGTTTTACATTCAACTTTCCGCATGAGTCAAATATCATTTTTAATATAAATTATTCTCAGAATTTTATTTTTTCATATTGTTTTTTTTTTTAAATTAGTTTTTCATATAAAATGTTTATTATCGAAAACGATTATTTCTATAAAAAATATAATGATTGGTAAATTTTGAAAATTTAGAATTTATTTAAACATGCTAACATATTTTTTTATGGAGATAAATTATATTATAGAACTTTAAATATTTCGAACATATAAAACATAATCGAACATATAAAACATACTTCGAATATATATAAAAATAACTTTTTATAACACAACCTTTATTTCAAAAGAGTATTAAGTTATCAGTGATTTATAATTTTAAAAAATCAATAAAATAAAATAAATGCGAACAATGAATAATATACCATGTAATTATTATAAATATCTCGTATATTTTCAGGAATATTTTCGATCTTAAAACCTTATATAAATTTCTTTTTATTAAAATAATTATTTATAAAAACTTTGTGTGCGATATATATATACAATCTGTTAAATAAATTTCTCAAATAAATAAGCATATTATGCGTTGATTAATTTACTCTGTGTTTATACAAATTTATCAGTTGTTGACCTTATTTCTCAATGAATCTATCTTATAGAAACAAAAGGTTCATTGTATAAAAACAAGATAAGAAATCTATAAATAAATAAAACAAAAACTTTGATGAACGATTTATTTAAGAGAACACTTCTCCTTATCTAAGGGTTATTAAGACATCAGTTGACCTCCTTAAGCCTCATTAGACTTAGGAAAAATGATAAGAGAGAATTGTTAAACTGAGGGGTTATCTGAAGGATGATGGGAAGATTCATCTGTGCCTTTTTTTTTTCTTTATCCTGAATACATGAAGGGGGTTGAGATAGAGGGGTATATATATTATTTATTTAAATATAGCATATTTGTTTTTTTGTTTGTTTAGCAAGTAGATTGTGGATAAGTTTGGGTCAAATTATAATTTTATTTTTAAGTGAAAAATTTGTAAAGAGAGGCGAATAGTGCAATTTAAGTAAAGAAAAGGTATCTTCTGATTGCATAGCTAAATATCGACGATGATTTGTGCCATCTATAGGAATTCATATCATCTAAAAGTTGCCTTTTTATTACAAAATATGACCCCAAAATCTTTGACTTTTGAAACTCTTTTCTTGTTTTATCAGGGAGCCTCTAGAACCAGCATTTTTGGTCGTTGAGGTATAATCTGCATCACGCTAACATGGATCTGCATCTTTGAATATGTACCTGGTTGGATTTTATTGATTTAAAAAAAAAAAAACGATTATATTATATTTAATAAGATAGATGGCACAATGTACAAAGAAATATGTTTTTTTCTTATTATTTTACCACCTATTTACCTTGATAACAAGGTTCAGGCAAAAGCTTCGGCAGATACGTGTCATATATGTTGAACATAAAATAAAATGAAAAAAAAAGGGGAAGGTGAAAATAGTTATAATAGAAAAAGAGCTAAATGCAGAACCATGTTATTATTTATTAAAACAAATATTGATTTGAATAAATATTATCATGGTTCTGTCTTAAGCTCTTTTTCTACTCTAACTCTCTTCACACCCACCCCCCCCCCCCCCCTTTTATTTTTTCTTTCTATGTTCCGCATATATGACGCGTAATTGCCGAAGCTTTACGTGAAGCTTGTTATAGCCCTTTATTGTTATGAAAAAATAAAAATATTTTTGAAATTTCTATTATCTATACTCTTCATATTTACATTTTTCTTATTTTCTTTCTATTTTAACACTTTTAAATGTTGAATTTGTTAAATCAAGCACTTAATTTATACTAATGATTGTAAAAAAAAAACGATATTTGTTTAATTTGGCTGGCTAAAACTGGCAATATATTAATAAATCAAATTTTCAAATCATTTTAAAAGTATTTATTAAAATTCCTTTATTTTTTAAACGTTTATATTATATATGAGTATATATATAATTGTCAGTTGTCCCGAAACCTAGCAAAGTTTAATTTAATAAAGAAATTAATCACTTTGAGTAATATTTAATATTTTAATTTAATTTAAATTTAATTTTATGAACTCTGTCGAGATTAATATATGTAGATTTGTAAATATTTAATCTTAAGTTTTAATTTGTATTTTCCCTCTCTCTCTGTAATAGGCGTAAATACTTCAATATCGTGTCTTATTGATAAGAAATAAAAATAAAATGGTTAATATCTCTATATATATAAATGAATGTTTGTATGTTTGTCTGTCTGTATGTCCGGTATACAAATTCGCAGTAGTTCACTAATTCAAACCAAAATTTCCATACATAGGTAAAAGAATACGGGGAAGACGATAGGCTATTTTAAAAAATATATAAATCAATTATTAAAACTATATATTTTTAGTCAGAAAATGATGATGACGATATTGCTGTATCATGTTTGATTATCAGATACAAAATTATATCGGGAAAAATTCCAAAAAGCAGAGACCACGGGTGAAACCAGTTCATTATATTTGTATGCAGGAACAAAATTCTAACAGAAAAACATTCATTCGAGCAGAAAACAAAAGCCAGATCATCTTTCTATAAAAATATCGCTTCTCAGACACAAAGTTTGGAGCGGGACGTTTCACAAGAGTGACATCCACGGCGCCAATTTATAATTGTAACGAATAGTATTTGAATAGGGTACATTTAATAGGGTAAAACCCGGGCGTTGCCCAGGTCATTCGGCTAGTATCCAATATAATACACTGCGGCCTGTGATTGCAAAACGACATTTGAAGTTAGGTTAATATATTTTGTTAATATATTTGAGCCACGTGATGAAACACGCTGCCTAATTCTATCTGCCTAGAGCGACCAACTTTTAAACTGATTATAAATTTTCAATAAAAACATCCTTTTCCTAAACAGCCACTCTTCAACGTGGTCAGTGACTATTACAAATTGAGACCACCCAGATTTATTATAATTTCTATTTTCCATAATTTTGCTTCCCCCCCTCTTCCCAATATATATATATAAATAAATAGTTGTATAGTTTTATAGTTAAGTATTCTATTAAAATTATCTTAATTATTTTGATTATTTAAATTCAAATTATAAAATTAGTAAATTGTTATTATTTAGTATAGATAGAGAGAGAGAAAAAAAAATCCTTTACTTCTAAAACATCATCTAGTTAATTATATATTTATAATTAATAACAATAAAATTTAACAACGTAACGTCTTTTGCATCGGCTTTTACACGTCATTTAGACATACTCTAATCCTATATATAGAATAATCGAAGTGAGAATATATATAATAGTTAGAAAAAAGAGAGAAAGACAGAACCATGTACTTTTGATCAAACTAATAATAAGAAGACTAAAAGTTTTGTAAAGAAGGTAGTTAAGATTGTTAGTATATATATATATATATTTATAATTTTATATTTTATCGTTTTTTTTTTTTAATGATTTTTTAATTTTTTTAATTTTAAAATATGAATATAAATAGTTGTATTTAGTAATATATCTATACTATGAATTAACTTTTGTTATAAGTTTGGTTATTATGTTTTGAAACCCTAATGGTAGACCAGACATTAGGGTTTCAAAACATAATAACCAAACTTATAACAAAAGTTAATTCATAGTATAGATATATTACTAAATACAACTATTTATATTCATATTTTAAAATTAAAAAAAAATCATTTAAAAAAAAAACGATAAAATATAAAATTATAAAAATATATATATATATACTAACAATCTTAACTACCTTCTTTACAAAACTTTTTGTCTTCTTATTATTAGTTTGATCAAAAGTACATGGTTCTGTCTTTCTCTCTTTTTTCTAACTATTATATATATTCTCACTTCGATTATTCTATATATAGGATTAGAGTATGTCTAAATGACGTGTAAAAGCCGATGCAAAAGACGTTACGTTGTTAAATTTTATTGTTATTAATTATAAATATATAATTAACTAGATGATGTTTTAGAAGTAAAGGATTTTTTTTTCTCTCTCTATCTATACTAAATAATAACAATTTACTAATTTTATAATTTGAATTTAAATAATCAAAATAATTAAGATAATTTAATAGAATACTTAACTATAAAACTATACAACTATTTATTTTTATAATTAATTTAGATTTAGCTTGCTAATCTAACCAAATCTACTTGATATGATTTATCATTCTTATCAGTTTGCTCCTTAAGTTTTAAATGTAGAATCACTGTTATATTTTTATTATATAGTTTTTACACTATATATATATATATATATAAACTATTTTAGCTCAAATATTTCATTTTAAACTGATTTTTTTTTTTAATTACGAATTTCTTCTCCCCTTTCCCACCCCCTCCTACTTTGACCCCCCCCCCCCCCCCCCCCCCCATCTGATAAACAATGACACAGTATCGGATTTAAAAAATACTTCTTTCAAAATTTTATAAAATATTATAGAGTGATTTTTGTGTCTACTATTTGAAAAATGTAAATAAAGATATTTACAATGTACAACGTGTCTTATAGAAGTTTTTATGTAATTTTGTGCCTATGTAACTTTCAAAGGCCGGATTTGATCATTTATTTTTTATTTCAATTTAAAACGCTAAGTACCCCTAAGGACATTTGCGCTGACATACATGTATGTTTTTACACTTGTCTATACATATTTACAATGATTTTAGGCCGTAAATAATTGTCTATCCTTTGATAAGAGTCCAGTAAAGAAGAGTGTCTAGACCTGACCATTATTTACACCAGTTCCTCCAGAAATTTGTACCTTTTACCATGTATATCGGGATTCAGACAATAACTCTGAAAGATATTACAGTGACCTTTATTGAAGACTTGCAAACAAAACTTAAGGAAGTTGTACCTTTTATCATGTATATCGGGATTCAGACAATAACTCTGAAAGATATTACAGTGACCTTTATTGAAGACTTACAAACAAAACTTAAGGAAGTTGTACCTTTTACCATGTATATCGGGATTCAGACAATAACTCTGAAAGATATTACAGTGACCTTTATTGAAGACTTACAAACAAAACTTAAGGAAGTTGTACCTTTTACCATGTATATCGGGATTCAGACAATAACTCTGAAAGATATTACAGTGACCTTTATTGAAGACTTACAAACAAAACTTAAGGAAGTTGTACCTTTTACCATGTATATCGGGATTCAGACAATAACTCTGAAAGATATTACAGTGACCTTTATTGAAGACTTACAAACAAAACTTAAGGAAGTTGTACCTTTTACCATGTATATCGGGATTCAGACAATAACTCTGAAAGATATTACAGTGACCTTTATTGAAGACTTACAAACAAAACTTAAGGAAGTTGTACCTTTTACCATGTATATCGGGATTCAGACAATAACTCTGAAAGATATTACAGTGACCTTTATTGAAGACTTACAAACAAAACTTAAGGAAGTTGTACCTTTTACCATGTGTATCGGGATTCAGACAATAACTCTGAAAGATATTACAGTAACCTTTATTGAAGACTTACAAACAAAACTTAAGGAAGTTGTACCTTTTAATATGTATATCGGGATTCAGACAATAACTCTGAAATATATTACAGTGACCTTTATTGAAGACTTACAAACAAAACTTAAGGAAGTTGTACCTTTTAGCATGTATATCGGGATTCAGACAATAACTCTGAAAGATATTACAGTGACCTTTATTGAAGACTTACAAACAAAACTTAAGGAAGTTGTACCTTTTACCATATATATCGGGATTCAGACAATAACTCTGAAAGATATTACAGTGACCTTTATTGAAGAATTACAAACAAAGCTTAAGGAAGTTTTACCTTTTAGCATGTATATCGGGATTCAGACAATAACTCTGAAAGATATTACAGTGACCTTTATTGTAGACTTACAAACAAAACTTAAGGAAGTTGTACATTTTAGCATGTATATCGGGATTCAGACAATAACTCTGAAAGATATTACAGTGACCTTTATTGTAAACACACGAGATAACCAAGTGTGAACAACCTCTGTCTCCTTTAAAATAATAGACATCCAGCGACATCAAAATATGAAACTTCCTTTAGTTTTGTCCATGAGTGTATATTTTTGTGGCTACCTAATTTTTTTTTTTTTCAAATCCGAAACGTTATGGAGAGATTTTAATGCATGATGATACTAACAACGAGTAGAGGGTTGTGACAGCTTGTACTGTAAGTACACCACATGTCTACACGTTTATCATAAGGACAGTTATCATCATAATAATAATACAAGATGTCACCAACCTCTAGCCACCATGTATATCATGACCTGATACAATTGTCAGTGAGACGTATTTTGACAATTTTCATAACTTCATATCCAAGCTATTAATATACAAAAGAAACGAATCAATAAATATATCTAAGGGGATGTAGCTCAGTGGTAGAGCGTTCGCTTTGCATGTGAAAGGCCCCGGGTTCAATCCCCGGCATCTCCACTTTTTTTTTTTCTTATATTCTCTCAAGTTGCTGATCTGAGTTTAAACATTGACCTTGTTGTTAGCGTCCATCAAGTCAGTTCGACTTTTGGTGACACAATATAGACAAATATTCTCTCTTATTTTTCTTCAATAAACGATTATATTATATAAACTAAATTACATATCACCTGAAATGCATACACAATACATGAAACCCATTACATCAGACTTGTGTGCTCATCAGTTTCTCTGTTCTTAAACAGATTCTGGTCGCCAATGGTCGCCTTTTTTTATTTCTTCAGAGTATCCTAAAGAGTTTGTCTATCTAGTTTTGCTTCTTTTTCTGCCGTTCACTTTCCATTCATTTTACCTACCCGAACTTTCTTCCAAGAATCCACATTTCAAGTTAATTTATATCTAATCCATCTATATTTTCTTATTACCTTTGAGAAGCTTCGTTCTCCTCTTGTTTGTATGACTTCTATCCGCTCTCCACTACTTCCATTCATATTTCCAAAAAAAATTTTTTTTTTCCAGATCCATATTCTTATTTTCCATAGGATCATTCAAATAATAATCTCTATATATTTATCATGTGTATATAATCTTTCTCCATTTTTACCCCTTTGTATATTTCCCACTTTCATAGGTTTCTCCGTCTTGTAACCCCAAGGAGAATCCTCTGTAAGACCTGTGTGTCTTAATAAAGGTTTTTGTGTGTGTGTGTGTGTGTGACTTCTATCAGAGTTTATTCAAGGTAATTAAAACACACGGTGGTTTAACATTTCAATCTTTCTCTCTTTTATATATTTACATATATTTATCCTTATTTAATCTTATTTAAATACGAAACTATTATAAGAGGCGTAAGATTCTTTTTAAAATAAAACAATTTCTACTGCCCTTACTACAATGGAAAATTAATGGGAGGGCCTGGCTCATCAGTAGTGAACCCTCCCAGCGGTTTCGCCAGTTTAATCTACCATACCGCTGTTATATTGCATTTTTGGAACTTCATTTTATAGTGATACTGATGCTAGACTCTTTGAATGGCCATTTTAGATGAACTATGGACATAAGCTTTGAGGACAGCAGAATTACATATAATTATAAATATATAAATTAAATATATTTATTCATATTTATACAATTTTATATTTAAACCTTATATAATATTATATGGACGATGTAATAAAGAAGATTCTATCTCTCTCTCTCTAGTGAAGCTCTTTTGTTCTGGACATTGTGACAACCCGGGTGATTCCATTCCTGCCACAGTCCAATCATGTCGTTGTCACATGGTGGACATTATTGCTGTCCTAGTCTAATGGCGACACCACTCGGGTTTGACAGGAATCCCTTCATCTGTTGTCTACACCAATAGAACTCAAAAATAAAAATGGCATATCCTGACCAGGAGCACATGTGCTTTACAGAAGGCAGAGCACCATCTGGTGGAACAGAAATCAACTAAACATTGATTTAGCCTGTTCCCTGTTATTTGGCCAACCCAATTTCTTGATAAATCAAGAAATTCCTGTCATCAGATTAATCGCACAATTTAGAACCCTTTCAATTTTTTTCAGAGAACACCATCTGATTTTATTGAGGCGTGAAGACCTGAAATGCACTTTCTGTGGATCAGGAATAACAACGGAGTTGTTGCACTACTTATTTGACTGTGCTGCTCTGTCTGAGGAAAGACGAAAACTAAATGATAAAACGGGGCAACTTTGTCCTTCATTTCCGGCACTAATTAATGAAATATCAAAAAATAGGTATATAGCGATTGCGATATTTGGATTCCACAAGACTATATCCCGGAAAGAGGCCACACAGTGTTCTCCCCATCCATTGTGAACTGGCGAATCCTGTATAGGGCGAGAGGCCCTAAATAAAGGCTTTTTGTTGTTGTTGTTGATAAATCAAGAAAAGCCATCCACGAACGCGTTTCGCGCTTTTGGCGCTCGTCAGCGTGGAGTAGGCTGTACCACTGCGACCAAAAATATTTTTTGTGGTCTCAGTGGCTTCTTGAAAAACCAAGAAATGGGTATTTAAGGCCAAAATTGCGTAAATACGCTTAACACATGAAAAAAGAAAGAAAAAAAAAATAAATAAAAAGAAACAAATAAATAAATAAAAGTACATCGTCCCTCACTCTGCTAACAATACTGTTCTCTTTCCACGGCTGCTTGTCTTTATTCTAACCTTTTTCCCTGTGAACACCTTCCCCATTTGAGATTTATTAAAGTTTTCTATAAGCTTTATATTTTAATAAACTCGCATCTATTTTTTTCCTGAATTCTTTCTGGTTCTTATAACTACAAGGTACTTTAATTAAATTCACCTAATTTTCTGAAAAAAAAATGCAAATAGAGAGAAAGAGATATTGAGATTGAAACTTCATTATTCCATCGTTCATAAAAGGTTATATAGAAGCATAGGGCGCTTCTCCCGTCAAAATAAACGTCAAAACCTGACGCCATCTCAAAACACCTCTTTGGTAAATTGTGAAGATTTCATTAGATCCCGTGTGATTCTCATGGAATAAAGTTCGACCTAGACTGACGAGGGCCATTAGCCCGAAACCATGGTCTCTAGGTGGACGCTTATCAGTTTGCCAAAGCTGATGTTGTGGCTTTGTCACCGAACTGAGGTCGCTAGTTTGCGGCGACGGTCAATAGATGGCATCAAGTTCTGACGTTTATTTTGACGGGAGAAGCGCCCTATGTTTCTATGGATCAATTTCCTCCCGGCAAATTTTCCATCTATATAAGGTTATATGTATATAGAATAAATATGAATAAAATAAGATTTATATATTGTTGCATCATGATTAATGCGCCTATTTTTAAAATTATTTATAATATTATTTTTAATATATTTAAAATTTAAATTATAAATTTATTTATTTTTATAAAACAGATTATTAATATAAATATTATGTACTATAAAACATTTGTATTTTGATACACTAAATACCCTACATGCTTTAAACTTTGATGTGGTAAATAAAGGAGATTCTAGGTGCTACCTAAATTTATAGTTGTCTTATTATTGACTGGTTTAACCTTGTAAGATGGTTGAGACACGTTCTGGAAAGATGCAAGACACGTCTGAGGAGAGACTCAAGACTGAAGAATCTGCCAAACCGCAGCCCAGTGCAACAATTGGTAGAGATGCAAATGCCGACCCAGTTGTTTTGAACCCCAACATAGACATCCCCAAATATGATGGAACAGAAGACCCTCGCCCATGGATTGAGTCCCTTGAAGAAATTGGCTTCCTGTACCACTGGGCAGAATATATTATTTCTCGCTATGCAGCCATGAACATGATTGGTAGCGCCAAAACCTGGCTGGACCTACACAAGATAAGTTTTACCAGCTGGGAACATTTCAAGAGCCGCCTAATTCAGGATTTTGGCTCAGACGCCAACAAAGAAGAATTGAAGATGAGGCTGAACAGAATGCAGCAGTGGAATGAACCTGCAATCAGGTTTGCAGAGGATATCCTGGTTCTGTGCAACAAGGTCGACCCCCAAATGGAAGAAGAGAATAAAATAAATTGGGTTATTGGAGGGTTAAAGAAAGAATACTCTTTTGCCCTCTACTTAAACCCTCCTAAGAATACCAACGAACTCCTAAGATTGTGTAAAAAGATGGATTTGTTTGAAAATAATTATCAAGAACGTATAGAAAAATCAAAGGTTCTATATAATGGACCACGCTCTCCTCGTTCCCACCATCAAGAGCAATGGAAAGAACGCTCCGTCGTTCAGAAGACCAGACCAGAACACCTCCAAGCCCCAGGCCCCCGCTCCGAGGTACTACCAGAACACCCCCAAGCCCCAGGCCCCCGCTCCGAGGTACTACCAGAACAAGCCGCTGCCCCAGGTATCTGCCCCTAGACGATTTTACACTCCCATTCCTGAGCCAAAACCGGTCTACCCAAGGAAAACCTACAATAAGAGTCCAGATTCAAACAGGAATAGGACAGAAGACGGGAGACCAATATGTTTCAAGTGTAACAAGCCAGGACACGTAGCGCGGTATTGCAGAGTCAAGTTTGTGAGGATCGTAGAAGAGGACCCCCTCAGTTTCCCAAGACAAGAGCCAAGAAAATCTTCAAATGGACGAAAGGAAAGATTATACACGGCCTCGCCTCTATGCGGATGTTTGTAATGACACACAAATGAATATTCCTACACGGAATAGATATTCCGTGTTGGAAGATTTAAACTAAGTGTCGCGCCTGATTCCTTCAATCAAAGCAAGTCGACCATAAATGGAATTAGAAAGTTGGACCCTAGGTACAAAATTAATATTAATGTGGACAAGATAGGGTTATGCGAAGCTTTGATTGATACAGGCGCCGATCTTTCAGTGGTCGACCTAAGAACAGCACTTTTTGCTAGCCGTGAAATAAATAGTCTCACTAAAACGTGTTCAGGACCCGATGGAAAAAAATTAGATATGGTAGGTAGTATTATTTTAGATTTAAAATTGATGACACTGAATTATCCCACGAATTTGTAGTAATGGATGCGCATCTACGAACTCTTATTCTTGGACGAGATTTCCTTAAAAAAATGAATGCTAAAATTGATTGTAAACGAGAAACAATAAAATATAATTTGATGAGTAATCATGACGTAAGCAATTATGATCTAAAAAAAATAAAGAGCACTACAGATACCGTTATACCTAAACTATCTATTAAATTGATTAGGGCCTCAATAGAAGCAGAGGATGGCGAATATGTCATCGAAGAGAACAACAGAATGACTCAAACAAATGGTCTTCGATTGGCAAGAAGTTTGCTTACTGTCACGGATAAGAAAACCCATATCTGGATAACGAACCCTTATCCTCGACCTTTAAAAATCATGAAAGACCAAACATTGGCTTATGGAAGTCTTCCTGCAGGGGTAAATTTTATAGGGAATAAAGAGAAGCAGAATGAAAATGACGAAATACAATTTCAAATAAACAAAAATTTAACATTTAAAGAACAAGAGAGGTTAAAACAAATTTGGCCAAGTATACTGATTTGTTCTCATCGAGGTTAGGTAGGACCAGTTTGGCAAAACATCAGATTAATACAGAAGACGCAAAACCAATAAAGCACAAGCCTTACCGGGTAAGCGCTAAGGAACGAACCATCATAAAGGATCAAATAGACGAGATGCTCGAAGAAGGAATAATTAGACAATCTTCAAGTCCCTGGTCCTTTCCCGTTATATTGGTCAAAAAACGAGATGGCAAATACAGATTTTGTGTGGACTACAGGAAATTAAATGAAGTAACAGTGAAGGATGTTTATCCAATCCCAAGAATTGATGATGTAATGGATACTCTCCAAGGATCCAAGTACTTCTCAGCAATAGATCTCAAATCGGGATATTGGCAAGTCGAAATTGAAGAGAGAGACAAAGAGAAGACGGCTTTCACTACTGCACATGGGTTATATGAATTCAACGTAATGCCCTTCGGTCTATGCAACGCCCCTGCTACTTTTGAGAGGAACATGGACAATGTCCTCGGAAATCTGAGATGGCAGATTTGCCTTTGCTACCTGGACGATGTAATTATATACAGCTCGGACTTTCCAACCCACATTAAAAGACTTGAAGCTGTCCTCAGATGCTTCAGCGAATCTAATTTAAAACTGAACGCCAAGAAATGCAGATTTGCTTTCGAGGAACTTGAGATCCTTGGACATATAACCAACCAAGAGGGTATAAAACCTGCCGAATATAATATCAAAGCCGTTAGAGATTTTCCTCAGCCCAAGAAGGCCAAAGAAGTGCAATCATTCCTAGGAATGTGCTCATATTATAGAAAATTTATTAAAGATTTCTCATTAATCGCTGACCCATTGACCAGTCTCATCAGAAAAAATGTGCAATTTATCTGGACAGGAAAACAGGAAGAAGCGTTCCAAAACCTTAAAAAAGCTCTTATGAATCCGCCAATTTTAGGTCACTTTGATCCAAATGCAGCCACCTGCATTCACACAGATGCCTCTAACATCGGCTTAGGCGCAACACTAATTCAAAATATCGGTGGCGAAGAGAAGGTAATATCATATTTGAGCCGAACCCTAAGTAAACCTGAGCAAAATTATTCAACCACCGAAAAGGAATGTTTAGCTGTAGTGTGGTCGATATCAAAATTACGGCCCTATTTATATGGAAGGCACTTTAAAATCGTAACTGATCATCACGCACTATGCTGGCTTAAGAATTTAAAAGATCCGACCGGTCGATTAGCACGATGGGCACTGAAGATTCAGGAATATAATTTCGAAATTATACACAAATCGGGAAAAAAACATCTGGACGCTGATGGTCTATCTAGAGGACCCTTACCAGAAAACGAATGGGACGAGGATTATGAAAGACTATTTTTGAATCAAATAATAGACGAAAAGGATGATTTTATTGAGAATATTAAGGAGAACCTTAGTGGAAACAAGCGTTCAATTACACAGAACTTTAAAGAAGAAAATGGGTGTCTCTACAAGAAAAATCCAAATCCTGAAGGCAGAGAATGGTTGCTGGTAGTGCCAAAGAAGAGAAGGAAAGAAATCATGAGTGAATACCACAACCATATGCTGAATGGCCATCTGGGCGTCGCCAGAACCACATACCGATTGAAGAATAAATACTATTGGCCTTCCATGCTGAAAGATGTTTCCGAATTTGTAAAGACGTGCCATCTTTGCCAAAGTCGGAAAGGTTCAAATCAGTTGCCATCTGGACTTCTACAACCTATTCCCCCAGCTAACTACCCTTTTGAAAGAATCGGAATTGACTTTGTTGGCCCCTTGCCATCAACGAAAAGAAGAAGGAAATGGATCATTGTGTTGACGGATTATTATACCAAGTATGCTGAAACAAAGGCAGTACCAGAAGCGACAGTGAAAGAAGTCTCTACATTTTTAATCGAACATATATTTTTATGTCACGGGGCTCCAAGATTTCTTATCAGCGACAGAGGTTCACAATTCACTAGCAATTTGATGAAGGAGGTTATGAAAATGTGCAAAGTTAAACATTGCTTCACAACGAGCTACCACCCCCAGACTAACGGACTAACGGAACGGCTAAATAGAACTTTAATCAATATGATCAGCATGTATGTGAATACGGATCAGAAAAACTGGGACGAAATCCTTCCTTTTATCACCCACGCATATAATACCACAATTCAAGAAACCACAGGCTACTCTCCATTTTTCCTGTTGTTTGGGAGGGAACCCATGTCCCTCTTAGACGACGAGAATATCCCAACGGACAGTAACATGGACGATTACGACGAATATATAGAAAACTACTTAGATAAAATAGCAAGGACGAGACAGGTAGTCATTAACAACACAGAGAAGACTCAGGAAAGAATGAAAAGAAACTATGACAAAAAACACAACGAGAGAATCTATGAACCAGGACATTTAGTGGCAGTTTGGACACCAGTCAGGAAAATCGGAAAATGTGAAAAACTATTGAGAAAATATTTTGGGCCATATCGAATATTAAAGAAGCTGTCCAACGTAAATTACTTAATTGAGCCGAAAGATAATCCTGGCCAAGACCCATTGATTGTCCATGTCTCAAGACTCAAACCCTATTTTGAAAGAATTGATGAGGTCACTCACGAGGACGTGACGACCTCTGGAGAGGGGGAAGTGTTGCATCATGATTAATGCGCCTATTTTTAAAATTATTTATAATATTATTTTTAATATATTTAAAATTTAAATTATAAATTTATTTATTTTTATAAAACAGATTATTAATATAAAATATTATGTACTATAAAACATTTGTATTTTGATACACTAAATACCCTACATGCTTTAAACTTTGATGTGGTAAATAAAGGGAGATTCTAGGTGCTACCTAAATTTATAGTTGTCTTATTATTGACTGGTTTAACCTTGTAAGATGGTTGAGACACGTTCTGGAAAGATGCAAGACACGTCTGAGGAGAGACTCAAGACTGAAGAATCTGCCAAACCGCAGCCCAGTGCAACAATATAAATAAGAATAAATAAATAAAGAGAGATCTCTTAATATAACATTTATTTAATAATCTTCAAGATAATCCTCTTTCCCGCATCTATACACCTACCCCATCTTGTTTCCTAATTTTAGTAGTATCTTTTATAGTTGACTTCTTTTTAGTATCTGAGAAATTTCATCAATTTTCTACAAATCTTGACTTACTTGGAATCATTCTAAATTTCTGAATTAGCTATAACACTTTACAAATATGAAAAAATAGTACAAATGTGATATTGTACTGGGATAAGGTGCATAAATTATAAAAAAAAAGGCATCTTCTTATCGTGCAACTGAAAGTTGCTGATGGCTTGCGCCATCTATCGGAATAAATATCAACTATTCTCGTTGATTTTAATTATTCCAGAATTGGCCAAATTCCCATTCTTGGATTAATCAAGAAAAAGCTAACCACGGACGCGTTTCGGGCTGTTGACCCTCATCAGCGTGGTGCAAGCTGTACCTCAACGACCAAAAAAAAAAAAAAAACTGGTCATTCAGGCATCCTGAAAAATCATAATCAAGAAAAGCTAACCAACGTTACAAATATGTTTTCAGTTTAGATAGCTACAAGAAAATAAGACCTAATCCAAATAAATTAATAGTGTGTGACGTTACAGTAACAGCACTGTTACCGAAACGTCTCACACTATTAATTTATTTGGATTAGGTCTTATTTTCTTGTAGTTATAATCTACTAGCCGAATGACCCGGGCAACGCCCGTGTTTTACCCGATTGAATGTTTTATTAATACTATTTGTTACAATTATAAATTGGCGCCTTAAATAAATGCATATATTAGTTAATAACTATAGCCTATGTGCTTTATCTGTCTATGTACTGTTGGCTTCCGTAGGCGTCTCTTACTGGGAAAAAGAAAGAGAGGATTCCATTTAGTTATTAACTAATATATGCATTTATTTAAGGAGCGACCCGCTCCAACACAATAGTTACAAAAACCAAAAAGCTAGTGGGGGGGGGGGGGGGGGGCAAAGTCAAAAACAAAGTGTCTCGCGTAGTGGTGGCGTGATCGTAGCCAACCAATAGGAGAGCGCCATTCCAAAAAAAAAAAAAAAGCAAACGGTGACAGAGATGAAGACATGACGCATGACGCTCGTAACTGTATATAGAATAATCCAAATTGTACTTTATCAATTTAGATAGCTCTAAAATTCTCCATTGCGATGGGATAATGTACTATTGTATTGGACACTGGTATCTAAATTATCTGTGTGAATATTGTAGAATTATTGCAGTATTATATAGTGATGCACTTGCGCGCCATCTGTTATGAAAATTCGAAACTATTTTAGACGCGTAAGATTATTTTTGACATTAAACAATTTCTACTGCCCTTACTGCAATGGAAAATTAATGGGAGGGCCTGGATCATCAGTGGTGAACCCTCCCAGCGGTTTCGGCAGTTTAATAGTTTGGTAGATTAAACTGGCGAAACCGCTGGGAGGGTTCACCGCTGATGAGCCAGGCCCTCCCATTAATTTTCCATTGCAGTAAGGGCAGTGGAAATTGTTTAATGTAAAAAATAATTTTACGCGTATAAAATAGTTTCTAATATTATATAGTATTCATTTATTATAAATAAAGACCTAGCAATAACTAAGGTTTAAGAAATTGAATAGAATGGAGGTATGCAAAAAAAGACAAGATATTTTGATGATTGACGTTGCCAAATAAAGTTTCCATTATTGATAAGGATAAAATAAAATAAAATTGTAAGTTTCTTTTTTAAAAATCTATTGCTATATTAGGATGGTTGTTCACCAAGATAAATGTGGAATTCAATGGACTTTATAAAGCTGCAAGGTCAAGAAAGAATTGGGTAAAAGAAGATGTTGAAATTGTTGGCAGGCAATCTAAAGAAGTTATACAAAATTGATGCGAACAATTATCGAAAAATCCAACAAATTAGCTTTCCTGAAACCAGTGATTCTTTGAATACTCTCAAGAAAGGTTGGTCTTGAGAAACCCATCAAGAGTGTCGATGCAGGCAGTTCTCGAAGTCAAATATCAGGAACACAATCCCGACAAAATGCATCTCTCTGAAAGGACGGTCGTTAAGGAAATGAGAAGCAATTAAAGGACACCTTGTGATGCACGAAGAAATTCTAATTCTTAAAGTATAAAATCAATATAGAATTGAATTGCGGAGACCACCTGGATGTCTCCCTATATTGTCTTTGACTGATTGTCATCAACAGAAAATCTCATAAGAGAAAAATTAGACTCACCTGGAATTAACTACATAGAACAGGATCTGGCATGGTCAAATTCAATTGTAAGTAATTTTCTATACTCATAGAATATTCGCTACTTATCTTTGAACATTGCGAGTTAAAATCACTGCAATTTTTTTTATCTTTACGAATTTTTTTCCTAAATATTTTCTCTTTTCATATATAATATATTTTGTTCTAAATTTTAAAAAATCGCCATTTTGAAAACACACTTTCTTAACAATATATTAACTATTTTTTGTGTGCCATTCATATATAAAAGAGAATTGGAGCAAAAGAAATATAAATTTGGAGCACATATATCTTTCATTGAGTGTATTATAACACAAAAGAACACAACAAAAAAGGCATGCTTTTAAGAAAATTTATGTATTTATTGTGGGGCATAACACAAGGTCAAAATGGCCTTTCTTTCATCCCCCCCTCTCACAAAATAATTAGCCATGGAAGAGAAATTAACCCAGATGGGTCGCCAAACCGGTGATAAATCAGACGATGTGGGTCATCATGGCTGCCACAGAATATTGGAGCAGACGAGGATTCTTCTAATGATCGTCTGCGTGGGAAAACTTCACTAATGGGTCGTCTGCCATTTAATAATCCCTTCTGATACCTTGATATTTATCAAATTCGGCTGATATTTAGTCCCCCCCCCCCCCCCTCTAATGGAGAGTCTTTTTTGGTTGATTAGGGTTAGACGACTTCCGTTCTCAGCTCTCGTCTGATGATAAATTAGTGATTGAATGAAATTGTTAATGACGCCATTTTTCTTCTTCTTTTTTGTTCAAGCAATGGTTATAATTAATATTTGTCTCTCATCAAAAGGAAATATAACTCTTTGATAGCTTTTTTTTGTTTCCTTTCGTGGACACGTATTTAAAAAAAATCGTTTGTAACTCAATATCTAACTAGAAAATAAATATACGTTTAAAAACACGTTTATGTACTTTGATTACGTGTCGATTATATTAAAGTTCTTTTATAGAAAATTTGTATTATTAGAGATATTTTTAGCGTCATATATTTTTATATAATATAAATACAAGGTATAAAGGTATTGTATTGTATATAAAATAAAGTTACGGAAGGATGATATTCACGTACCTAGAGAGGCACCTTTAATTATGTATTATAATGATGCATTATGTTCATCACTGTTGACTTTGCTTAGAATTATTAATGAAACAGATTCCACTAATTATTAATTAAACATTATATTTATTGTTACGATGTAACAATTGATTATTGTAAATTATTGATTTACAAGAGAGAGAACAAAAATATAAAAGGGAAACTAATATTGAACAAAGGAACTTTTTTCTGGTTAGGTTAGCGCCTATTTACCTGTGAGCTTACACACACTCTGTGGTAACAATTAATTAATATATATATATACAACAATCATCCTAGCCCGAAATTAGCCAGAAACTATGGAATACAGTTTGGATTTTGTCTGAATTTGATAAAACTGGTGTTGGGGCTCATTCTTCATCACTAATAGTAAAGTTTTTTTTACTGGGGTAAGCAACATATCGTTTTGATGTACAATTAAAGGAAGAGACACCTCTCTATATATATAGGTACATAAACGTGTATATATTTTATAAATAAATATACGTTTTCTAAACATAACAATTGTAGTCTTTTATTATGAAAAAGGCATCTCCTTATCGTGCAACTGAAAGTTGCTGATAGCTTACGAACAAGGCACCTCAGTTGGCCGGTATTGTGATCAGGGTGCACGGACCGATCTGATCTGCTCCATGGACAAGACACCACCACCACCATTGTCTCTAACAATGGTAATTTTGTGAAAAAATAGTACAAATGTGAAATTGTACTGGGATAAGGTGAATAAATTAATAAAAAGGCACCTCCTTATCATGCAACTAAAAGTTGCTGATGGCTGGCTCCATCTATCGGAATAAATACCAACTATTCTCGTTGATTTTTTTAATTATTCCAGAATTGGCCAAATGCCCATTCTTGATTAATCAAGAAAAGCTAACCATGGACGCGTTTCGGGCTGATAGATGGCGCAAGCCATCAGCAAATTTCAGTTACACGATAAGGAGATGCCTTTTTCATAATTTATGCACCTTATCCCAGTACAATGTCACATTTGTACTATTTCTCTCACAATTGTAGTCTTATTAGTGATGTATATGATCTATAAATATAAGCATTGTGCTCGATGCAAGTATTTGTATGTAATTCTACTGTCCTAAAAGCTTATGTCCATAGTTTACTTAAATACTCTTTCTAAGATTCCATCCTTAAGTGTAACATATATAAGCAGAATGATCCAATACAGTATTAGAGCTCTAAAGAAGCGGTCTGGTAGATTAAAAATTGGCGAAACCGCTGGGAGGGTTCACCACTGATGAGCCAAGTCCTCTCAATATTTTTTCGTCGCAGTAAGTACAGTAGAAGTTTGATTTATTTGTGAAAAGAAACATTCGCGTCTTAATGTTTTAATTCGTTATATATAGATGGCGCGTTATTGCTTTGTATTAATCAATATTACGAATGAAAACGTTAAGACGCGAATGTTTCTTTTCACAAATAAATCAAACTTCTACTGTCCTTACTGCGATGAAAAAATATTGGGAGGACTTGGCTCATCAGTGGTGAACCCTCCCAGCGGTTTCGCCAATTTTTTTGATCTACCAGACCGCTTTTTTAGAGCCCTAATACTGTATTGGATCATTCTGCTTTCATATGCTGCACTGAAGGGGGGAATATCAGAAATGGTATTTAAGTAAACTATGGACATAAGCTTTTAGAACAATAGAATTACATTCAAATATTTGCATCGAGCAATGCTCTTCCGCAAACAATAAGGACAAGCCAAGCATAAATTAATACATATAGCGCTCTCTCTATTTACATATTTCCCATAATAACTTTGCATATTTTCTAATTTATTTCTCTCTCTTTTTTTTTTCTTCATTGCTGTAACTCTCAGAAGAATTCTATATACAGTTACGAGCGTCTTTCCTAATCCGTCAATCAGTCAGTCATCGGCCGACTCTGTCACGGTTTGCCGGCGCCCTCCTATTGGTCGGCTACGATCACGTGTCATCGTTTGCTGCGCAACCCTGCCGGCGGCGCGCGCCCGTTGGCTGCCGGCGAGCACGTGACTTCCCTGTGCGCGCGCATGGCGGGCGGTAGGCGGTAGAAGTGCAACAAATAGTATTTGAATCAAAACATTCAATCGGGTAAAACACGGGCGTTGCCCGGGTCATTCGGCTAAAACTCATTTATATATTATACAAGGATGACATCCATAGTTTAGTTGAAAACCATTTCTAAGATTCCATCCTTCAGTGTAGCATATAAAAGCAGAATGATCCAATACAGTATTAGAGCTCTGAGAAGCGGTCTGGTGGATTAAATTGGCGAAACCGCTGGGAGGGTTCACCACCGATGAGCCAAGCCCTCCCAATATATTTTTTCATCGCAGTAAGGACAGTAGAAGTTCGTTTTATGTATAAGAGAAACATTCGCGCTTTTAAATCCTTTTATTTTATAAGGATGACATCCACGACGCCAATTTATAATTGTAACGAATAGTATTTGAATAAAAGCATTTAATCGGGTAAACCCCGCGCGTTGCCCGGGTCATTCGGCTAGTATAAATATAAAGGTCTTCTCTACCGTTAAAACACGCTAAAAGACACTAAAACTAAGCGCCATCTATTGACCGTTTCCGCAAACTAGCGGACTCAGGTCGGTGACAAATTCATAGCTTTGGCAAACTTAATTTTATCCTTTGTGGATCTTATGGAATAAAGTCCGAAACCATGGTCTCTAGGTGGAAAGGAGGTGGTCCACGGTTTGATCTTCACTTTAGCGATAATAGCGCCTTCTGATCGCGCAATTTGCTGATGACATAGCGCCACCTATCGGTCAGAGTATTAACTGAACATTGTGTGTGATTGTAGAAATTAAACTCTTAAAATCACGATCATTAAAAACAATAATAAGCATTAAGAGGAGCGTCTTGTGTAAATTTCTTTAATACCGCAAGCTTTCGAACAGAACGTTCTTCAACGGGCGTGGATAGTAAAAACGTACTAACATGCTATTAGAGGAGAAAAACTAATATATAAACCAATAAATTTACATACTAAAGAGATAATAGCGTAAAAAGAAAAGAAAACAACATAAACATTTAAAATTGAAATTTGCATATTACAAACGTGACGATATTGTGTGTGATATTTAGAATTTTTCACAGATTTTTGCCAATTAAAAAATTCAAATGTTTTTTTTTTTGCCTCCAGCAACATTTATTTGTAAGGACAGAAAACTTTTTTTTTTTTTTTATTTTGTTACCACTCTGATATTATTTCCCACTTTTTATTTTTATACAAAACTAGCCGAATGACCCGGGCAACGCCCGTGTTTTACCCGATTAAATGTTTTTATTCAAATACTATTTGTTACAATTATAAATTGGCGCCTTAAATAAATGCATATATTAGTTAATAACTATAGCCTATGTGCTTTATCTGTCTATGTACTGTTGGCTTCCGTAGGCGTCTCATACTGGGAAAAAGAAAGAGAGGATTCCATTTAGTTATTAACTAATATATGCATTTATTTAAGGAGCGACCCGCTCCAACACAATAGTTACAAAAACGAAAAAGCGAGTGGGGGGGAGGGGGCAAAGGTGGCGTGATCGTAGCCAACCAATAGGAGGGCGCCATTCCAAAAAAAAAAAAAAGCAAACGGTGACAGAGTTGATTGATTAGGAGATTAGGAGCTGAGGAATGACGCTCGTAACTATATAGAATACAAACATTTTCAAAATAAGACCCTCCTGCATCGATGCACTTTGCCATCTTTTCTTCCAACTTTGGAAACACTTGGAAAATCCGTTTTTCTGAATGCCGCTCAAAATGTTCAGTGATTTCTCTTTAATGGCTTGTATCATGTCAAAACGTTAACCTTTAAATGTCTTCTTTAATTTTAGATAAAGATAAAAAGTCATTCGGTGCTAAATCAGGAGAATAGGGAGGTTGTGGAAGCACAGGGGTGCTATCTTTTGTCAAATAAGCTAGCACCGTATGAGCCATATGTGGCCGTATTATTTATTCTGACATATTTCTGGGCGTTTCTTTCACACAGCCTCCCCGTAACCGTTTCAATATAGCAAGATAAGATTCTTGGTCAATTGTCAGCCCAGTTGGTATCAATTTATGATATATGATTCTTTTGCCGTCGAAGAAAGTGACGAGCAGAATCTTTATTTTTGACTTTCCATCCTATTCTTTTTGGGTGTCAGTGCGTCATCTGCCAACCATTGACATGATTGGGGGTTTGTTTCGGGATCGTAGCCGTAGACCCGTGTCTCATCCCCTGTTATCCACCTTATGTTGTCACATTTGGTCTTGTAGGCCAATTTGAGCAAGTTTTCGCTGATCTCTTTACGTTTCTCTTTCTGCTCCAGAGTTAATATCCGAGAGACAAACTTGAAAGACCGTCTTTTTAGGCACAGATCATCATGGATAATGGGATGACATATACAAATTGACATTCCGGTTTATTCGGACACTTCTCTGATTGTTATTCTCCCATTTTGAAACACCAGGGCTTCAATTTTTCAAGAACACTCACCATATTTGGCCGTCCACATGTGTTATCTTCCACGGGAGTTCGACCATCTTTAGACCTTTTGAACCTCTCAAATGCTGTTCTTCTTTCGAAAGCGTCTTCTCCAAATGATTTTCGTAACAAATCAAAGGTTTCACTGGCTGCTGATTTAAAGATTCGGAAACAGAATTTCAAACAAACACGTTATTCCATTTTAACGTCCATTTTTTTGAGCAGTCGCCTTCTTCTACCCACCATGATTATCATGGCCTGTACCACGTGTACTGGGGAGAAGCAAAAAAAAAAGTCCATTTTAATATAGCCGCGCTGTTACTACTATGTCTTCTAAAAATAGAATTATTTAAAAGAATGCGAGGCACACACGCAAACATTTAAAGGAACCTGGTGTTGATTTTCCCCCTCTTTTTTAATAGGTATGTTATTATTTTACTTCACGTATTTTTTTATTAGGTTAGTGTGAGAACTGTGTAATCATACCTTGTGTATATAATCTACTCAGAGGTAAATACAATAGCAAAAACTCCAAGAAAACGGAGAAATGCATATTTTTTATAGCGATCATTTTCGCTTTTAAAAAAACTGAAACTGGGTGGCTTCTAGAGAGGATAGTATCACAGCTTTAAGATAAATCTTACCGCAGTAACTACACTCGTGGGCAAAACTTAAGGAAGTTGTACCTTTCAGCATGTATATCGGGATTCAGACAATAACTCTGAAAGATATTACAGTGACCTTTATTGAAGACTTACAAACAAAACTTAAGGAAGTTGTACCTTTTACCATGTATATCGGGATTCAGACAATAACTCTGAAAGATATTACAGTGACCTTTATTGAAGACTTACAAACAAAACTTAAGGAAGTTGTACCTTTTAGCATGTATATCGGGATTCAGACAATAACTCTGAAAGATATTACAGTGACCTTTATTGAAGACTTACAAACAGAACTGCACGGATCTTAGTTTTAATACTAAAAGCGTGCTGTAATATATAGGTTTCTTCTCGCAAAGGTTATTTTAGCCAACATCCAAATATTCAGCTTATTACAAACAATCATATAAAGCTGCAACTCTTTTTATTCACCTGATTAAAGGAAGCTTTTGGGCAAGCCCTTTTTCACAGTGTTTGCCCTTTGTAATTTGTCGAAATCCTCAATCCTGTACTAATGAATCCAAATAGCTATTGATTTTATCAATATGCGCACTCTTAATATTTGTATACAGGGCAGTAGAAATTGTTTAATTTCAAAAATAATCTTACGCGTCTAAACTATTATTTTTGTAATACTACTGAACAATAAAACTGACATGATTGAGCTGCTCTGTATAATAGAAGTAAATATTAATACAAGAAAATAAGACTTAATCCAAATAATTTAATAGTGTGTGATGTTTCGGTAACAGCATTGTTACCATCATCAGACAAAAGAATAAATGAGAAAAAATATCACAGCCTGTGATATACACAAGTAACCTTGGAAAATAATTGGTGTAGGGAAGAAACTTCCAAATAGTATAGAACAAACCTCTCTATGAGAGACAGTTACAATGTCTTTTAGAGAGAGAGAGGTGACCTCTGTAGCAGGGATGGTTGCCCTTAGAGGTTCTACTGTATAATGGAATAATCCGATTTAAACCAATACCATCCAAGTAAAATTGCCAGCTTATATGACCAGCATTTTTGTCGTTGAGGTACAGCTTGCATCACGCTGACAAGGACCAACAGCCCGAAACGCGTACGTGGTTAGCTTTTCTTAATTAATTAAGAATGGGTATTCGACCAATTCTGGAATAATTGAAAAATCTACGAATAGTTGATTTTTATTCCAATAAACGGCACCAGCCATCAGCAACTTTCAATTGCATGATAAGGAGATGCCTTTTTATTAATTTATTCACCTTATCCCAGTACAATTTGACATTTGTACTATTTTTTCACATAATTTCCATTGTTAGAGACAATGATGGTGGTGTCTTGTCCATGGAGCAGATCAGATCGGTCCATGCACCCTGATCACAATAGCGGCCAACAAAGGTGCCTTGTTCGTATTTTGTTGCTCCATGGAAAGTGGAGGTGCCATTGCTCCCTTAGTCAGCCACATTTCAGAGTTCCCTGTTCACAGTTACCGTAGTGGCTCACGACACCATACTACAGGGCAGTCCCTTACTTGTTCTGCATCTCCGCCCGCCACGTAGAGGAGGACTTCTGGGCAGGAGAGACAATAATGGCATTATTAATGATAACAATGTTATTACTGAAATATTCTAATTGTTTTGGATGTTATGTTAGACATATACAAAAACAATTTTCTCTTTCTTTCTTCTTCAACAGATGTTCTGATGAACCAAGACTTCTGTGAACAGTAAATCTCTCCATTCTGTCCAGTTGTTATATTTTGAGACATGATGACATCTTGCCAATTACAGTAGAACCTCCCTATAAAGGACAACACCTAATTGCAGAGACAAAGTGTCCTTTAGAGAGAGGTGTCCTCTTACCGGAGAGTTGCTAAATAGTAAAAAAGGTAATTTGGTAAAATGTCTTTTATAGAGAGGTGTCCTCTAGCATGAGTGTCCTCTCATGGAGGTTGTTCTACTGTATAAAGTTTCCTCTTCTCCTTCTTCCAGACCTCCTTCTAAACCAACAAGTAGTACCTTAAAAGAAAATAAGACCTAATCCAAATAATTTATTAGTGTGTGATGTTTCGGCAACAACATTTTCACCATCATCAGACAAAAGAATAAATGCTTAAATAAAGATTTATTCTTTTGTCTGATGATGGTGACAATGTTGTTGCCGAAACATCACACACTAATAAATTATCTGGATTAGGTCTTATTTCCTTCTATTATAATCTATAATCCAAATTGTGCTTTATCAAATAGTACCTTCTTATTACACTCATGGACAAAACTTGGGGAAAGTGTCATATATTCTATGTCACCAGTCATCTACTTTTTGAAGGAAACAGAGGAAATATTGTTGACATTTGGTTATCTCCTGTGTCTTCAATAAAGGTCACTGTAATATCTTTAAGAGTTATTGTCTCAATCCCGATATACATGGTTGTTAAAAATAAAAAAGGCATATCCTGACCAGGAGCACATGTGCTTTTCAGAAGGCAGAGCGCCATCTGGTGGAACAGAAATCAACTATTCATTGATTTAACCTGTTCCCTGATATTTGGCCAACCCAATTTCTTGATAAATCAAGAAAAGCCATCCATGAACGTGTTTCACGCTGTTGGCGCTCGTCAGTGTGGAGTAGGCTGTACCACTGTGTTAAGGGTACGATAGGTCAGATTGAAGAAAGCCTCCTCTTAACAAGTAAGACTTTGACCTAAAGTCTTGATATTATTTGGACTGCTTCGGGTGATCAAGCGAGAAAAGAAAATAACGAAGACAAAAACCAGCGGCTACAAAAGCAAAGCTCTCGCTCTACTAAGAAACTCTTTATTTCAACAACACGGCTCAGTTATATACAAAGGGGAAATTTACATAATAAGAATTTATACATTCAATTAGAAAATCTGCATCTCCAGTCATACATTAAAAAATATATTTACATATTGTATGTTACGACTTCTAACATACCCCCACCTTTCTTTTTTGTAAAAAGAAAAAATCCGGCATACTGCGGCACCCTCTCCATACACACCACCGGAGGTTGCCCTACAAGCGTCCATCTTCCTCTTCCAAAGAAATCGGAGGTAGTCCCAATCATTTTCCTTGATGGCCATCACCTGGAAATATCTCCCCATGTCGGCCAAAATTCCGAATCTATTCTCCCGATATTTCATCCTTATTTCCGGGATTCTCCTCAGTAGAATGGGTCTCCTCTTCAAATACCGTCTTAAGGCGCGTGCGCCGTGTCCTCGACAGGAAGCGTCGCCAAATACTGGCCGTATAGGCGTAGCCCTGGACTCACTCTTAAACCAATCTTTTGGATCAATAATTTTTTATTCCACCTTTGATTCAGTACCTTGTTCTGCATCTAGGTTTTCTTCCACCTTTAAATCAGTACCCTGTTCTACATCTAGCTTTTCTTCTTCCACCTTTGAATCAGTACCCTCAGCTACTGCTCTAGAATTGCTCACCGGTTTATAACCTTTAATTGCAGTCTCAGAATCCTTTACTCCGTCGCCCTTAGGCTTCGCTTCAGAATCTTCCTTATCCTTTAAATTTGCCTCTTCATATTTTCCATTGGCATTATTTCCACCAAATTGCCCCCACCTTGAGAGCCAATCCCCTGGGTTGCCCTTAAGTTTTTGTAGATCTCCCTTATTCTTTATTTTAGATTCCGTATCTCCAGTTGGTCTTGCTTCAGAATCATTTACTCCGTCGCCCTTAGGCTCATCTTCAAAATCCTTTATTCCGTCACCCCTAGGATTCACTTCAGATTCCTTTACGCCTTCGCCCTTTGGCTTCGCTTCAGAATCACTTACATAGCTATTAACTGCAGTTTCCGAATTCGGAGAGGCACTAGACGCCCCTGGTGGAATTTGAGAAGTCTTGACCTGAGCATCCCTATCCTGCTCACGCATTCTGCGAATTCTAGTCTTTAAATAATATCTTTCCGTGATGTAGGGTTCACACTCCTCAAACTCCCTATCTATTTCATCATCGGCAGCCTCAGCTTTGGCTAATAAAATTGCCTGGCATCGTTCATTCAATACCACCAGCTCCAAATAGAGAGCTTCCAATCTATCAAATTTGGCATATATGCCACTTTTGTCAATAAGAGGATCCCTTAACTCTGTATTCATATCCTTTACCACCTCGGTAAAAACGCCTCTTATCGCCTCTCTACGCCTTCTGCTAACATCCTCCATCTCACCTTGTAGTTATCCTTTCACCCTTGTAGGTATCCTTTTTACCTTGTAGGTAGCCTTTCACCCTGTAGCTTCTTCAACTTCTTTGCCTTACTTGAGCTTCTTCTTTTTCCTTGAGCTCCCCTTTAACCTTTAACAAAGGGCTTTTTGAGCTCCTTTAAACCCCTGAGCTTCACTGAGCTCTTTTTAACCTTTAACAAAGGGTTTCCCGAGCTCCTTTAAACCCTTAACCAAGGGCTTCTTGAGCTCCTTTAAACCTTGAGCTTCACTGAGCTCTTTTTAACCTTTAACAAAGGGCTTCTTGAGCTCCTTTAAACCTTGAGCTTCACTGAGCTCTTTTTAACCTTTAACAAAGGGCTTCTTGAGTTCCTGTTCTCTTGAGCTTCTTGAGCTTCTGTTCCCTTGAGCCTCTTGAGCCTCTGTTCCTTTTGCTTCTTTAGCTTCCCTCACCTTGAGCTTCTCTAGCTTCTTTGCCTTGAGCTTCTTTAGCTTCTTTGCCCTGAGCTTCTTTAGCTTATTTTACCTTGAGCTTCTTTAGCTTCTTTCACCTTGAGCTTCTTTAGCCTCTTTCACCCTGAGCTTCTCTAGCTTCTTTTGCCTTGAGCTTCTTTAGCTTCTTTCACCTTGAGCTTGAGCCTCTTGAGCTTCTGTTCCCCCGAGCTTCCTGAGCTTCTGTTCCCCTGAGCTTCTTGAGCTTGAGCCTCTTGAGCTTCTGCTTCCTGAGCTTGAGCCTCTTGAGCTTCTGCTTCTTGAGCTTCTGTTCCTTTGAGCTCCGCAGATTCTCACTCTCCCTCTGCTACTCGGCAGGCTAATTCTTCCTCTGCTACTCGGCAGGCTAAATCTTCCTCTGCTACTCGGCAGGCTAAATATTCCTCTGCTACTCGGCAGGCTAATTCCTCCTCTGCACTCGGCAGGCTAATACTTCCTCTGCACCTCGGCAGGCTAATACTTCCTCTGCACTCGGCAGGCTAATACTACCTTTGCACTCGGCAGGCTAATACTTCCTCTGCACCTCGGCAGGCTAATACTTCCTCTGCACTCGGCAGGCTAATACTTCCTCTGCACCTCGGCAGGCTAATACTTCCTCTGCACTCGGCAGGCTAATACTTCCTCTGCACTCGGCAGGCTAATACTTCCTCTGCACTCGGCAGGCTAATACTTCCTCTGCACTCGGCAGGCTAATACTTCCTCTGCACTCGGCAGGCTAATACTTCCTCTGCACTCGGCAGGCTAATACTTCCTCTGCACTCGGCAGGCTAATACTTCCTCTGCACTCGGCAGGCTAATACTTCCTCTGCACTCGGCAGGCTAATACTTCCTCTGCACTCGGCAGGCTAATACTTCCTCTGCACTCGGCAGGCTAATACTTCCTCTGCACTCGGCAGGCTAATACTTCCTCTGCACTCGGCAGGCTAATACTTCCTCTGCACTCGGCAGGCTAATACTTCCTCTGCACTCGGCAGGCTAATACTACCTTTGCACTCGGCAGGCTAATACTTCCTCTGCACCTCGGCAGGCTAATACTTCCTCTGCACTCGGCAGGCTAATACTTCCTCTGCACCTCGGCAGGCTAATACTTCCTCTGCACTCGGCAGGCTAATACTTCCTCTGCACCTCGGCAGGCTAATACTACCTTTGCACTCGGCAGGCTAATACTTCCTCTGCACTCGGCAGGCTAATACTTCCTCTGCACTCGGCAGGCTAATACTTCCTCTGCACTCGGCAGGCTAATACTTCCTCTGCACCTCGGCAGGCTAATACTACCTCTGCACTCGGCAGGCTAATACTTCCTCTGCACTCGGCAGGCTAATACTTCCTCTGCACCTCGGCAGGCTAATACTTCCTCTGCACCTCGGCAGGCTAATACTTACTCTGCACTCGGCAGGCTAATACTTCCTCTGCACCTCGGCAGGCTAATACTACCTTTGCACTCGGCAGGCTAATACTTCCTCTGCACTCTGCAGGCTAATACTTCCTCTGCACCTCGGCAGGCTAATACTTCCTCTGCACCTCGGCAGGCTAATACTTCCTCTGCACCTCGGCAGGCTAATACTTCCTCTGCACCTCGGCAGGCTAATACTTCCTCTGCACTCGGCAGGCTAATACTACCTTTGCACTCGGCAGGCTAATACTTCCTCTGCACCTCGGCAGGCTAATACTTCCTCTGCACTCGGCAGGCTAATACTTCCTCTGCACTCGGCAGGCTAATACTTCCTCTGCACTCGGCAGGCTAATACTTCCTCTGCACTCGGCAGGCTAATACTTCCTCTGCACTCGGCAGGCTAATACTTCCTCTGCACTCGGCAGGCTAATACTTCCTCTGCACTCGGCAGGCTAATACTTCCTCTGCACCTCGGCAGGCTAATACTTCCTCTGCACCTCGGCAGGCTAATACTACCTTTGCACTCGGCAGGCTAATACTTCCTCCAAAAAGAATTTTGGTCTCAGTGGCTTCTTGAAAAACCAGGAAATGGGTATTTAAGGCCAAACTTGCGTACATACGCTTTACACATGAAAAAAAAAACATTTCTTGGTTTCTCAAGAAGCCACTGGGACCAAAATTCTTTTTGGTTGCAGTAGTACAGCCTACTCCACGCTGATGAGCTCCAACAGCGCGAAACACGTTCGTGGATGGCTTTTCTCGATTTATCAAGAAATTGGGTTGGCCAAATATCAGGGAACAGGTTAAATCAATGATTAGTTGATTTCTGTTCCACCAGATGGCGCTCTGCCTTCTGAAAAGCACATGTGCTCCTGGTCAGGATATGCCTTTATTATTTTTAACAACCATAACTGACCTTTTTTTTTTTTTCTATTGTCTTTTCATATATATGGTTGTGAGTAAAAAATTATCCAACCGATACTACACGTGACCTTTAAAAATTATTTTAAATTTTATTTTTTTAATTAATTATTTTTATCAGAGAAACGGCACCACAGAAATAACAGGGATAAATTGTCTTTGACCAAAAAGATACAACTTCCTTAAGTTTTGTCTATGAGTGTATATCAAGAATAGAAATTCCCATTTTCAATTAAAACAATTTCCTACTTCCATGAGAAGGAGGGTCTGGCTCATCAATGGTGAACCCTCATATCAACCAGTTAAAAATCTCTACAATAAAGTTTATCTTAATTTCAAGACAAACCAGTGGATGACTCAAGTTCCTATTTATAAACACAAGGTAATAAGACCAAATCCAAATAAATAAATAGTGTGTGATGTTTCAGTAACAGCATTGTTACCATCTTCAGACAAAAGTACTGAATGAGAACATTTTTTACCACAGCATGTTTTTAAATAGTTCCTGTTATCAAGTGTGTAAACAAGATAACAGATAAGAAGAAAATATTTATCTGATAAACAGATGAGATAAACACATGATGAATATTATTCTTAGAATTAAAAGTTTTTTCAAATATAATTAAAAGCATATCTATAACAGGAACTATTTAATTGATAACAGTAACTATTTAAAACATGCTGTGGTAAAAAATTTTCTCATTCAGTACTTTTGTCTGAAGATGGTAACAACGCTGTTACCGAAACGTCACACACTATTTATTTATTTGGATTTGGTCTTATTACCTTGTGTTTATAATCTATAATCCAAATATAATCCAAATCAATTCCTATTTATAACTATTATCTAATATCCTCTAACTGTTAGGTATTAAAAAACACCAAGGGGTCAGTAAACAAGTGTTCACCACACAATCCCACATTGGACACTTTTTCTAAAGAAAAAAATTGCTTCAAAGGCCCCTGATTCTTGCAAAAGTCCAAATCCATAGTAGGTGCAAGTAACCGAATGGAGCTCTTGCACACTTGTTAGTGCAAAAGTTGAACTGCAAATAAAAGTGTCCAGGGGCGGGAATCGAACCCACAACCTTCTGCTTACCGGGCAGGTGCCATGTCCACTAGGCTACCCTGGACGTATTTCTCCGTTCGTAAATAATACTTAAAGTAACTTATAACTTATTACGAACGGAGAAATACGTCCAGGGTAGCCTAGTGGACATGGCACCTGCCCGGTAAGCAGAAGGTTGTGGGTTCGATTCCCGCCCCTGGACACTTTTATTTTTCCCATTCGCCATTACTCTTCATATTTTCACCCTTTCATACTTCATTCAAAAAGTTAGAAATAGTAAATATTTCTCTTTGAAATAAATATTGATTTTTCATAGAAAAGAAACTTATGCGGTGTAACTTTAAGTATTGTTTATAATCACACGCCGCAGTCCTTTATAATGTAATATAAGATTATGTCCATAGATTCCTTAAACACCCCTAAGCTGCCTTCCATAGTAAATACAAGATATATAAGAAAATCAATCCAATACAAAAATAGAGAGGTCTGGAGATTAATTTGGCGACACCGCTGAGAGGGTTCACTACTGATGAGCCAAGCTCTCTCATTTAATGATTTTTATTATTGCAGTAAGAGTTTATAAAGATAATATATTCATTATTTAAATAAAAAACACATTGCCAAAAATAATTGTTATAAATGTTATCTATGCAAATATGCTAGGTACACCAAGAAGAGATGGCAAAGTACCTTCTACAGAGGAATAATACCTGTTTCTAATTGGCTGATGGAAACCACTCACAAGTTTTATAATTAAAGCAGTTTTATAAGTTTTATAATTTATATAAGCAGTCGCTAACTACCCACCATATCCATGGCCTGTACCACGTGTACTAGGAATAAGCAAAAAAATAAATAAATAATTAAACATGCTGTGTCATAGAAATTCCTTATTTATACCATTGTTAGATAAAAATATATGAATATTATTATTTTGAAATACAGTATAACTACATCCCTGTAAAGGACAACACCTAATTGCAGAGCCAAAGTGTCCTTTAGAGAGAGGTGTCCTTTTTACTGGAGAGATACTGAATAGTAAAAATGATAATTTTTCAAATGAAAACTGTACTTTATAGAGAGGGGCCCTCTAGCGTGAGTGTCCTCTCATGGAGGTTCTACTGTATTACTGAACAATAAAACTGACATGATCAAGCTGCTCTGTATAATAGAAGTAAATATAGCTACAAGAAAATAAGACTTAATCCAAATAATATAATAGTATGTGACATTTCGGTAACAGCATTGTTACCATCATCAGACAAAAGAATAAATAAGAAAATATATCACAGCATGTGATCTTTTTTGTCTGATAATGGTAACAATGCTGTAACTGAAATGTCACACACTATTAAATTATTTGGATTAGGTCTTATTTTCTTGTATCTATAATCTAAATTGTGCCTTATCACAGAAGTAAATAATGAAATGTTAAAAATGTTTTTAATAAAAAAATCCACTCAGTTGATGAGCAACATGTCTCTTATGAAATGAGAACTCCCCCAATCAATCAATCAATTGTAGTAAAAGTTGTGTGAAGAAAGGGAAGACCTACAATAAGCTGACTAGAAGAGATCAAGAAAACTACCAGAAGGTCACTAGATGAGTTGAGAGTGATGATCACTGACAGATCAAATTGGATAATATTTGTCACCATATAGTCACCCAAAGTCGACTTTATGAATGTTAACAACAACAAAATGTTGTTTCATTGCAGTTAGGGCAGTAGAAATTGTTTAATTTCAAAAATAATCTTACGCCTTTAAAACAGTTTCAAATTTTGATAACAGATGGCGCGCTAGTGCATCATATTATAAATGTTCTAATAAAAGACACAAAATGATATTTGCAGAAGAGCGATTGCTCGAAGCATATTAAATACAGTAGAACTTGGATAATTCGAACTTCTTTAATTCGAAAACCTCTTTAATTCGAATATTTATCTTGGTCCCTAGAATTTCCTATAAATAAGTTCGACTGTATTTATAAATGTATGTAATTCTACTGTCCTCAAAGCTTATGTCCATAGTTCTTCTAAAATACCCATTCCAAGAGTCTACCAACAGTATCACTTTAAAAGGAAGTTCCAAAAATGCTATATAACAGCAGTATGGTAGATTAAACTGGCGAAACCGCTGGGAGGGTTCATCACTGATGAGCCAGGCCCTCCCATTAATTTTTTCCATTGCAGTAAGGGCAGTAGAAATTGTTTAATTTCAAAAAGAATCTTACGCCTTTAAAATAGTTTTGAATTTTGATAACAAAATGTCTGTAGAAATGGCTCTCAATTATGTATATTAAAATAATTATCATACAGAGTTGGTGTATCGCTTCCACACCATGAATTTTCATGATATACAAGTAATGCACTAATTGGAAAATAATTGGTGTAGGAAAGAAACTTCCAAATAGTATAGAACAAACCTCTCTATGAGAGACAGTTACAATGTCTTTTAGAGAGAGAAGTTAATTGTAGAGAGAGAGGTTACCTCTCTAGCAGGGATGGTTGCCCTTAGAGGTTCTACTGTATATTGGAATAATCCGATTTAAACCAATACCATCCAAGTAAAATTACCAGCTTATGTGACCAGTATTTTGGTCGTTGAGGTACAGCTTGCACCACGCTGACGAGGGCCAACAGCCTGATGTGTACATGGTTAGCTTTTCTTGATTAATCAAGAATGGGTATTTGACCAATTCTGGAATAATTAAAAATCAATGAATAGTTGATATTTATTCCAATAGATGGCGCAAGCCATTAGCAACTTTCAGTTACATGATAAGGAGAGGCCTTTTTCTTAATTTATTCACCTTATCCCAGTACAATTTGACATTTGTACTATGTTTTCACAAAATTACCATTGTTAGAGACAATGGTGGTGATGTCTTGTCCATGGAGCAGATCAGATCGATCCGTGCACCCTGATCACAATACCGGCCAAGTGAGGTGTCTTGTTCGTATTTTGTTGCTCCATGGAAAGTGGAGGTGCCATTGCCCTGTTAGTCAGCCACATTTCAGAGTTCCCTGTTCACGGTTACCATAGCGGTTCACGACACCGTACTACAGGGCAGTCCCTTACTTGTGCTGCTTCTCCGCCCGCCACGTAGAGGAGGACTTCTGGGCAGGAGAGACAATAATGGCATTATTAATGATAACAATGTTATTACTGAAATATTCTAATTGTTTTGGATGTTATGTTAGGCATACAAAAACATTTTTCTCTTTCTTTCTTCTTCAACAGATGTTCCAATAAACCAAGACTCCTGTGAACAGTAAATCTCTCCATTCTGTCCAGTTGTTATATTTGGAAACATATTGACATCTTGCCATTACAGTAGAACCTCCCTGTAAAGGACAACACCTAATTGCAGTGCCAAAGTGTCCTTTAGAGAGAGGTGTCCTCTTGCCGGATAGTTGCAAAATAGTAAAAATAGTAATTTTGCAAATGTAAACTGTCCTTTGTAGAGAGGTGTCCTCTAGCGGGAGTATCATCTCATGGAGGTTGTTCTACTATATAAGGATTCTCCTTCTTCCAAACCTCCCTCTAAACCAACAAGTGGTACCTTCTTATTACACTCATGGACAAAACTTGAGAAACTTTCATATTTTTATGTCACCGGTCATCTACTTTTTGAAGGAAACAGAGGAAATATTGTTCACATTTGGTTATCTCGTGTGTCTTCAATAAAGGTCACTGTAATATCTTTAAGAGTTATTGTCTCAATCCCGATATAAATGGTTGTTAAAAATTAAAAATGGCATATCCTGACCAGGAGCACATGTGCTTTTCAGAAGGCAGAGAGCCATCTAGTGGAACAGAAATCAACTATTCATTGATTTAACCTGTTCCCTGATATTTGGCCAACCCAATTTCTTGGTAAATCAAGAAAAGCCATCCATGAACGTGTTTTGCGCTGTTGGCGCTCGTCAGTGTGGAGTTGGCTGAACCACTGCAACCAAAAAAGATTTTTTGGTCCCAGTGGCGTCTTGAAAAACCAAGAAATGGGTATTTAATGCCAAACTCGCGTAAATACGCTTTACACATGAAAAAACCCATTTCTTGGTTTCTCAAGAAGCCACTGGGACCAAAATTCTTTTTGGTTGCAGTGGTACAGCCTACTCCACGCTGACGAGTGCCAACAGCGCGAAACACGTTCATGGATGGCTTTTCTTGATTTATCAAGAAATTGGGTTGGCCAAATATCAGGGAACAGGCTAAATCAATGAATAGTTGATTTCTGTTCCACTAGATGGCGCTCTGCCTTCTGAAAAGCACATGTGCTCCTGGTCAGAATATGCCTTTTTTATACTTAACAACCATAACTGACCTTTTTATTTTTTCTATTATTTTTTCATATATATGGTTGTGAGTAAAAAATTATCCAACCGATACTACACGTGACCATTAAAAATTATTTTAAATTTTGTTTATTTTTTTAATTAATTATTTTTATCAGAGAAACGGCACCACAGAGATAACAGGAATAAATTGTCTTTGACCAAAAAGATACAACTTCCTTAAGTTTTGTCCATGAGTAGATATCAAGAATAGAAATTCCCATTTTCAATTAAAACAATTTCCTACTGCTATGAGAAGGAGGGTCTGGCTCATCAATGGTGAACCCTCATATCAACCAGTTAAAAATCTCTACAATAAAGTTTATCTTAATTTCAAGACAAACCAGTGGATGACTCAAGTTCCTATTTATAAACACAAGGTAATAAGACCAAATCCAAATAAATAAATAGTGTGTGATGTTTCAGTAACAGCATTGTTACCATCTTCAGACAAAAGTACTGAATGAGAAATTTTTTTACCACAGCATGTTTTTAAATAGTTCCTGTTATCAAGTGTGTAAACAAGATAACAGATAATAGGAAGATATTTATCTGATAAACAGATGAGATAAACACATGATGAATATTATTCTTAGAATTAAAAGTTTTTTCAAATATATAAATAAAAGCATATCTATAACAGGAACTATTTAATTGATAACAGGAACAATTTAAAAACATGCTGTGGTAAAAAAATTTTCTCATTCAGTACTTTTGTCTGAAGATGGTAACAACGCTGTTACCGAAACGTCACACACTATTTATTTATTTGGATTTGGTCTTATTACCTTGTGTTTAAAGTCTATCTTAATTGGCCACTCAAGACAAACCAGTGGATGACACAAGTTCCTATTTATAACTATTATCTAATATCCTCTAACTGTTAGGTATTAAAAAACACCAAGGGGTCAGTAAACAAGTGTTCACCACACAATCCCACATTGGACACTTTTTCTAAAGAAAATAATTGCTTCAAAGGCCCCTGATTCTTGCAAAAGTCCAAATCCACCAGTAGGTGCAAGTAACCAAATGGAGCTCTTGCACACTTGTAAGTGCAACAGTTGAACTGCTTTTCACATGTGTAGACATGTAGTGTACTTACAGTAAGCAGTCGCCAACTACTACCCACCATGATTATCATGACCTGTACCATATGTGTACTAGGAATATTAAAAAAAAAAAAAAACATTAATAACACCACTAACTATTATTTATTAAAATAAACCGGAAATAAACAAATTGCAGAAATAGGCTTTTTTATTTGAGATACTTGCATATAATTTTGTTAATTTCAATATTTTGTAACATAAGGTAATATGACCAAATCCCTATAAATAGATAAGTGTGTGGCGTTCTAGTAACAGCATTATTACCATCATCACCCACCCATATTTCCAATTTTTTTTTTTTTTTCCAAATCCATATTCTTATTTTCCATAGGATTATTCAAATAATAATCTATATATATTTACCATGTGTATATAATCTTTCTCCATTTTTACCCCTTTGTATATTTCCCACTTTCATAGGTTTCTCCGTCTTGTAACCCAAAAGAGAATCCTCTGTAAGACCTGTGTGTCTTAATAAAGGTTTTTGTGTGTGTGTTACCATCATCAGACATGTTATTTCATCATTCAGTACTTTTAAATGATGATGGTAACAATGCTGTTACCAAAACGACAAACACTGGGACATCGCAGAGTGCCATCTAGTGGAACAAAAATCAACTAAACATTGTTCCATGATATTTGGCCAACCCATTTTCTTGATAAATCAAGAAAAGTTAAATCTATACACATTTCAGGCTGTTGGTCATCATCAGTGTGGTACAGACTGTACCTCTATGACTAATTATTTGTCCTAGAGACTTCCTGAAAAATAAAAAAAATAGGTATTGAAGACCAAATTTGTGTAAATATGCTGTTCATGTGAAAAATAAAATAGAAAAAAGGTCAGGTGTTGTTATTAAAAACAAAATAGACATCTATTCTGACCACTCAAATGAGGATATGCCTTTTTTATTTTTCAATATCAACACCTGACCTTTATATCACATAGCTGCATATAACTGACTTTAGACAAGGTAATAAGACCAAATCCAAATAAATAAATAGTGTGTGACGTTTCCAATTATAAATTATTTTATTTCCAAAGCGCTATATCCTGCAAGGGATACTTGCGCCAAACAAGGAGAAAAGTTTATTTACATAAGTTATTTACATTATTCAACGCATGAAAACATTAGAGATCCAGATTTTGTAGAAAGTTTAGAACTGAATTCATTTTATTTCAGTACTTTTGTCTGAATATGGTAACAATGCTGTTACCGAAATGTCACACACTATTTATTTATTTGGATTTGGTCTTATTACCCTGTATTTATAATCTATAATCCAAATTGTGCCTTATCATGACTTTAGACAGGTTTATTTTGTTCTTCTACAGTAGGGATTTTAGGAAGAAATCTTGGTAGAGGTCTGAATACTATATTGTGGTGAAAAACTGATCTGTTCACCACCAATGAATCAGTCTTTTATCTCAATAAAGATATAGTCCCAATTATTAGCAATCCCCCAAATAACTACAGGTTAGACATTCTAATTTGGAGATTGATAAGGCATACAATTCGGATTATAGATTATAAACACATGGTAACAAGACTAAATCTAAATAATCCAAATCCAACATAACCGAAACTTCACACACTATTTATTTATTTGGATTTGGTCTTATTACCTTGTGTTTATAATTAAAGAGATTACTTCAATTTTTAAACAATTTTTTGTCAATTGGGACAATTTGATGTGTGAGTTGACGATGTAATTTATAATTTGAAATATAAATACAAATTTAAAATAAAAGACCAACATTTCTACCATGTGATGTATAGAATTATATTCACCGAGACAGAACTTCACAATTGTGTTTAAATTACTTCACTATAATCTCTTCTAATGATTGATCACTGGCCTGAGTGACTTATCTTTGTGGGAGTCAGTAGATAAGTGGTATAAACTGTCGATTTGGGAAAGCCACAACCTGGGATCAAATCCTGCATTGGACACTTTTTTTTTTTTTCTGAATAAAAAAATGCCTCAATGGCCTATGATTCTTACAAAAGTCCAACCACACCAGTGAATACAAGTAGCCAAATGAGGATGTTTGACATATTTGTTAGCGCAAACGTTTAACTTCTTTCTACATGTTCAAACAGGTAGTGCACTTACAGCAGTTAACAACTTCTACCCACCATGATTATCATGGCCTGTACCACCATCACTAGGAATAATAATAATAATAAGAAAACCTCAATCTTTGTCTTCTTCTTTCTTATCTCTACTCAATCATATTAGGGTGTCAAGCTAAGCTTGACACTTTTAATGGATGAGGTGAAGTAGAATGCGTCTGCCTTTGTCATTAAGACTGGGAGCACTACTCAGTAGCAGGCCGACTTAGCTCCAAAATAAATGGCCGCCTCTGACATGAGGAACAGACGCCATGTGCAGCCACTCCTAACATGGAGTACAAACGCTGCTCATCCTGTATCCCTGGATTAGGAGCCCTTACAGGGTACTATCAGCCGGGCCAGCTGAACCCAGGTTTTTTACCGAGCTTGTTACTGCTCCCCCTCCTCCTTTTTCATCCGGGCTTAGGACCGGCAAAGGCCGTTTTGTAAAAATACAAAAAGAATTGACCAACCAGGATCTCTAAGGAAAAAGTCAGGAGGAGCACGTCCATGTGTCCAATGTGTGAAGGAATGAACCAACAGGGATGAATGTTAGGGGAGGTTTAATGCACTTGAACCATGTGATGGAAGAAAGAAGAAATTCAGGATGGGCCCCTGGAAACTTTAAGGCGACACCCGTCATATGATCTCCTCACATGGCCTTGTGCATCACCCTAGAAAACATGGCACACACGGGATTAGTACACTCTGTATATCTTTTTTAAAACAAATATATGTGTAAAATATAGGGAAAAGCTATAAACATAGATAATATAACATCTTGCTCTAATACTCTGATATTGATAAATATTGTGTTGACCTCCACAAAATCTACCACCAAACTACACTCATGGAACAGAACTTAAGGAAGTTGTACCTTTTAGCATGTATATCGGGATTCAGACAATAACTGACACGTTTGATAGACCTCAGCAAGGGGCACTCTCCAGGGATATGAAGGAGCTGCATCTGTACTCATGTTAGAGTCAGCAGCTAAGGCTTCCATGTTAGGAACAGCCTCAAATTACAGGCAAAGTCAGACTTTCACCAAACTGTGCCTGGATCATGGTGCCATGATCAACTAAAGCTACACCCCTATACCCTAATAAGACCTTTGAGAGAAGCCGCTGCTTATCATCAAATAGTTCAAAGAGTATTAACTCATGAAATTTGTGTAATCTTTGCACAAGGGGATAAGAAACAACAACAGGCAATAACTCTGAAAGATATTTGATACACAGTGACCTTTATTTTGAAGACACACAAGATAACCAAGTGTGAACAAAATTGCTCCTGTTTCCTTAAAAAAATAAAAATAATAATAGATGACCGGCGACAAGGATTTCCACTTCCTTAAGTTGTGTCCATGAGTGTAGATCCTAATTCAATCCTCTGTATCCAGCCAAGGTACAAACAGCAGCCATCCAAAAGGATGTGAGTTTTTCTCTTTTTGGTAAATTTTACTTTCAAACTGTCTCAGCCTTAAAACCCAGACACAGTTTATGTTATTAATAACATATCATGTCCAGAAAAAGAAACACCTGTTGATAATACATCCAAACAATGCAGAGAATTGATCTTCTCTTTGTAGAACCAAGTCAATGAACATGTCACAACTTTGGCAAATTCCCACCAAATTTTCAACTTGTGGATGTAGCCAAAACCGAGTGTTGTGTGGCTTATTCAATATACACAGAGAATAACAAATAAAATAAGTTTTCAATTACAAAATGGGGGTGACCAAAATTTTAATATTGTCATAACCAAAAATGTACATAGCATGTAACAGTAAATGATACATCGGCAGCTTGGAGAATGTTATGTGCCTAAGCCCCGATAGGTGGTGCGCTGTCAGCTCGGCAAGTGTAATGTAACTAAGCTCCGATAGATGGCGGGCGCGCTAAGTGGGAAGTTTGTAAACAATAGCCGCCATCTTGAGGGGTGTAGGCGATCGCCAGCCGTTTGGGTCTCTGACATTACTTCCTTAATTTATCATTATTTTTATCCATTTAACTTAGTTTATCTCTAATTATTTTTTTATCCCGCAAACTATTTAACTATTTAAAGTCATATAATAAATTATTATTTTATTCTACCCAAATGTCACCTTCATTACTGTGTCACAATATTATTATTTTGTGTAACTTATTTAGTTAAATTTGTTTAACTTTAAAGGAAGACTAATTTATAATGGGGTCTATTCAAAAAATATAAAATAAGTATTTTCAATTATACTGTTTACATATAAACAACTATTTTTACATATAAAGGTGAATTTGTAAGACATTGTTATGTGGAACCATATAAAAAAAATTGATATCTCTGGAAAAGAAATTTCAGAATATTTGGGCAACAAATGTGTCCATTCCTTGTCAATTTGCCATGTAAAATTGCTAAGGCAGAGAGAAGCAAAGTATCTAAATACATTTTCATTCTTTACCATTGAGCCTTTTAGAAAGGCAACAATTATTTCCAATCAACAAATGTGTTGTTGATGTTTCTTATCCCCTTGTGTAAAAATTATAAGAATTCCATGAGTTCATGCTCCTCGAGCTGTTTTAAGATTAGCAGCGGCCTCTTCCAAAGGTCCTGTTTCCATGAACAAATGTGTAGTTAAAATATACATGAACACACATACTCATGGACAAAACTTAAGGAAGTCGTACCTTTTAGCATGTATATCGGGATTCAGACAATACCTCTGAAAGATATTACGATGACCTTTATTGAAGACACAAAAGATAACCAAGATAACCACAAAAGATAACCACTTCCTTTAAGTTTTGTCCATGAGCGTATATTACGCCCAAGCTGAAAATCCTGCTATGGTTCCAGGAAAACAGTGCTAGCAACAAGAGATGGAAGAGTCAGGGTGACATCCAGTAGAGATACCCACCCTCGGAGAAGGCTTGAAGCCGAGTTAGGTTTCAGCCATCTCCTTCTTCTTTTCAAGAGCCGCCTCGATGGCGGCGATAATCTTCTGGACCTTCTGCTCGGAGTCCACGTACCCATCTCCGTTCTACAACACAGCAGCAATATACCTCAGATATAGACCTGGGTGGATATAACTGGCTAGATATACCTGGATAGATAAACCTGGGTAGATATACCTGGGTAGCTGAACTCATGGGTACAGTAGAACTACCTCCCTGTAACTTATGGAATTTGTGTAAGCTTTACACAAGGGGATAAGAAACAACAATAACCTCCCTGTAAAGAACAACACCCAATTACAGAGCCGGAGTGTCCTTTAGGGAGAGGTGTCCTCTTACCAGAGAGTTACTAAATAGTAAAAATGATAATTTTGAAAGTTTAAAACTGTCCTTTATAGAGAGGTGTCCTCTAGCATGATTGTCCTATCGTGGAGGTTCTACTGTAGTAGTTAGCAATCTTACAACCATTCTGGAAAGTCATATGGACAACACATAGTTGCAGAGCCAAAAGTGTCCTTTAAGGAGAGAGGTATCCTCATACTGAATAGTTACTAAATATCAAAAATGATAAAGCACAATTTGGATTATAGATTATAAACACAAGGTAATAAGACCAAATCCAAAAAAAATAAGATGGTAACAAGGCTGTTACCAAAACGTAACACACTATTTATTTGGATTTGGTCTTATTACCTTGCGATCATAACTCTGCTTTTGCCGGTCCCAAGCCTAGATGAAAAAGGAGGAGGGGGAGCAGTAACAAGCTCACTAAAAAACCTGGGTTCAGCTGGCCCGGCTGATAGTACCCTGTAAGGGCTCCAGGGATAAAGAATGAGCAGTGTTTGTACTCCATGTTAGGAGTGGCTGCACATGGTGTCTGTTCCTCATGTCAGAGGCGGCCGTTTCTTTTGGAGCTAAGTCGGCCTGCCACTGAGTAGTGCTCCCAGTCTTAATGACAAAGGCAGATGCATTCTACTTCACCCAGTCATGATGGTTGTCAAACAGATACCATCAAGGGTCACAACTTGATATCCTAATATGATTGAGTGGAGATAAGAAAGAAGAAGAAGAAGTGTAGGTATCCTATCAGAGAAGTTCTATTGTATAACCAAGTTGTGAGGTTATAAAAGAAGCTGTGAGGTATTATAGACACCATGCTTGCAATCACCACTTAGGTAGGTAGTTGATGAAACCATAGCTGTGGACGCAGGCAGTAACAAAAATGTTTTCAAGGTTGAATAAAAAAAACACTTAAAAATAAAAAAAAAGGGAGGAAGTAATCAAGAGAATCAATCAAATAGAGAATTGTGATTTATAATGGAACAGTTTGTTGGGACATTGCTTCAAGGACACTTTCTAGTAAATTGTGTGTGACATTCATTGGATGGAGGTGGGGCATGTATTTTAGAACCATGGGAAAATGTCTGAGAGATTGATTTTTCACTCTGACAAAATTATCACAACTCTTTTAGAATTGATCATCATAATTATTTTCTAAGTGTGGTACCAGGCCATGATAATCATGGTGGGTAGAGGGTTGTGACAGCTTGTACTGTAAGTACACCACATTGTATATACATGTAGTACCAGGCTATGATAACATGGTGGGTAGAGGGTTGTGACAGCTTGTACTGTAAGTACACCACATGTCTACACATGTAGTACCAGGCCATGATAACATGGTGGGTAGAGGGTTGTGACAGCTTGTACTGTAAGTACACCACATTGTATATACATGTAGTACCAGGCTATGATAACATGGTGGGTAGAGGGTTGTGACAGCTTGTACTGTAAGTACACCACATGTCTACACATGTAGTACCAGGCCATGATAACATGGTGGGTAGAGGGTTGTGACAGCTTGTACTGTAAGTACACCACATTGTATATACATGTAGTACCAGGCCATGATAACATGGTGGGTAGAGGGTTGTGACAGCTTGTACTGTAAGTACACCACATGTCTACACATGTAGTACCAGGCCATGATAACCATGGTGGGTAGAGGGTTGTGACAGCTTGTACTGTAAGTACACCACATGTCTACACATGTAGTACCAGGCCATGATAACATGGTGGGTAGAGGGTTGTGACAGCTTGTACTGTAAGTACACCACATTGTACTTATTGCGTCTATATAGAGCGCAGCCCTGAACTGGAGCCCTACCACTACATGAGGGCCCTTGATAGAATGCTCGGAGGGACCAGGGAGGTCTTCCAGATGACCAAGATGAACGGTCACTTCCTGGTGGGACTGGCCAACAGAGGCCTGGCCGAGCGCCTCGTCACCGAGGGCCTCGAGGTGGAGGGAACTCTCCACAGTGCCTTCCCGTTCCGCAAGAGGGCGGAGAGAATTACGGTGGGCAACCTCCCCTTCTTCGTGGGGGACGCAGCCGTCATCAGCGCCCTTTCACCTTTCGGGCGAGTAACATCAATCGCCCCCAAGCTGATGAAGGCTGGCCCATATGTCTACAACGACGGCCGCCGAGAGGCGTTCATCATCCTCCGCGAGGGAATGACCATCGAGAGGCTGCCCACCCGCCTCGACATCTCAATCAAGGGCGAGGCCTGGCCCGCATACCTGTCCTCCGGGATTAGGTGCTCCAGGTGCCGTGGCCAAGGACATCGCAGGGCCAACTGCCCCCTGCTTGCAGGGCTAGCTAACAACACCAGATTGGCCCCACCAACCACTCCTGCCGCCGTTCCATCAACAACCACCTCTGCACCGCCTCAGAGGTCAGCGGCCCAGCCTCCTACACCGGCGTCCTCCAGTCCAGCCAGAGAGACTCCCGGCACTTCTCCTGCGGCCCGAGCTGTAACTACATCTACAGCACCTCGACCATCTCCGCCGGTAGCCCCGGCCGTACCTATGGAGGAGGCGCCTTCTACCCCTCCACCTGTGACCCCTGCTCCGTCCCTGCAGGCGCCTGGGGGTCCCGCCCAGAGGACCCTCGGGTCTGCAGCCCCAACACCGGACGTGGAGATGTCCATCGTGGAGGAGACCTTTGCGTCCTCCACGTCATCGGCAAAAAACGCAACGAGAGTCGACCTCGATGCGTTCATCGAGGGGCACCCCAGCGTGTCCTTCGCTAAGACGGACGCCCTTGGTCTTGGGCGGGAGGAGGTCCTGGACCTCCTCTCCTCGAGGACCAAGGCGCAGAGGAAGGGACCCCTCCTGTCGCCTCCGCAGTGCGACGCCCTCGTCGGCCTGATCGGGCAAATCCTGGACCTGAGACCCGGAGCAGCCAGCAACCTGTACAAAGTCCTCGGACAAGTCAAAGCTGAGCTCAGGACAACACCAGCAGTGCCTCCTACACCCACACTGCCTGCGCCTCGGCCCGCTCGGCCGACAGCACCCGCTCCCCAAGTGAAGCAGTCAACACCGGCCATGGCCACACCTCCGCCTCCACCATCTGTCTGCATGGAGGATGATTCGGAGCCAGACTATTGGACGGACATGGTGGATTCAGTAGATGAATTTATGCGAAGTCCCGGCTCGGAGCCCATTCTCCAAACGTTCGGCGCGTGCGAATTCGTGGATGCGGCCCGTTACCCTGAGGTGAGGGAGTGCGTGCTCGCGGAACTCACGCCGCGGCGAGGGAGGATTCTCGCCCAATTCCTGGATAAGCTCATCGAGCGCACTCGGGACTCGGTTCCCTTGATCCGTAGAGGCTTATCTGAGTTCAGGGCCGCCTTGCCATTCTATGATCCAGACCCTCCCTGAGGACACCCTCTGTCGAAAAAATTTCCAAAGGAAATTGTTCGAGCTCGGGCTACCTCTGGGCTCCTGACAGAGTCAGGATAATTGTAAATAGTTGTAAATATTTTCCATTGACTCTTTGAGTGTTACCATTGACTGTACAGTCAATAAAGTCTGTTTTCATTCATTCATTACACCACATTGTATATACATGTAGTACCAGGCCATGATAACATGGTGGGTAGAGGGTTGTGACAGCTTGTACTGTAAGTACACCACATTGTATATACATGTAGTACCAGGCCATGATAACATGGTGGGTAGAGGGTTGTGACAGCTTGTACTGTAAGTACACCACATTGTATATACATGTAGTACCAGGCCATGATAACATGGTGGGTAGAGGGTTGTGACAGCTTGTACTGTAAGTACACCACATGTCTACACATGTAGTACCAGGCCATGATAACATGGTGGGTAGAGGGTTGTGACAGCTTGTACTGTAAGTACACCACATTGTATATACATGTAGTACCAGGCCATGATAACATGGTGGGTAGAGGGTTGTGACAGCTTGTACTGTAAGTACACCACATGTCTACACATGTAGTACCAGGCCATGATAACATGGTGGGTAGAGGGTTGTGACAGCTTGTACTGTAAGTACACAACATGTCTACACATGTAGTACCAGGCCATGATAACATGGTGGGTAGAGGGTTGTGACAGCTTGTACTGTAAGTACACCACATTGTATATACATGTAGTACCAGGCCATGATAACATGGTGGGTAGAGGGTTGTGACAGCTTGTACTGTAAGTACACCACATTGTATATACATGTAGTACCAGGCCATGATAACATGGTGGGTAGAGGGTTGTGACAGCTTGTACTGTAAGTACACCACATGTCTACACATGTAGTACCAGGCCATGATAACATGGTGGGTAGAGGGTTGTGACAGCTTGTACTGTAAGTACACCACATGTCTACACATGTAGTACCAGGCTATGATAACATGGTGGGTAGAGGGTTGTGACAGCTTGTACTGTAAGTACACCACATTGTATATACATGTAGTACCAGGCCATGATAACATGGTGGGTAGAGGGTTGTGACAGCTTGTACTGTAAGTACACCACATTGTATATACATGTAGTACCAGGCTATGATAACATGGTGGGTAGAGGGTTGTGACAGCTTGTACTGTAAGTACACCACATGTCTACACATGTAGTACCAGGCCATGATAACATGGTGGGTAGAGGGTTGTGACAGCTTGTACTGTAAGTACACCGCATGTCTACACATGTAGTACCAGGCTATGATAACATGGTGGGTAGAGGGTTGTGACAGCTTGTACTGTAAGTACACCACATGTCTACACATGTAGTACCAGGCTATGATAACATGGTGGGTAGAGGGTTGTGACAGCTTGTACTGTAAGTACACCACATTGTATATACATGTAGTACCAGGCCATGATAACATGGTGGGTAGAGGGTTGTGACAGCTTGTACTGTAAGTACACCACATTGTATATACATGTAGTACCAGGCTATGATAACATGGTGGGTAGAGGGTTGTGACAGCTTGTACTGTAAGTACACCACATGTCTACACATGTAGTACCAGGCCATGATAACATGGTGGGTAGAGGGTTGTGACAGCTTGTACTGTAAGTACACCACATGTCTACACATGTAGTACCAGGCCATGATAACATGGTGGGTAGAGGGTTGTGACAGCTTGTACTGTAAGTACACCGCATGTCTACACATGTAGTACCAGGCTATGATAACATGGTGGGTAGAGGGTTATGACAGCTTGTACTGTAAGTACACCACATTGTATATACATGTAGTACCAGGCCATGATAACATGGTGGGTAGAGGGTTATGACAGCTTGTACTGTAAGTACACCACATGTCTACACATGTAGTACCAGGCCATGATAACATGGTGGGTAGAGGGTTGTGACAGCTTGTACTGTAAGTACACCACATTGTATATACATGTAGTACCAGGCCATGATAACATGGTGGGTAGAGGGTTGTGACAGCTTGTACTGTAAGTACACCACAGGTCTACACATGTAGTACCAGGTCATGATAACATGGTGGATAGAGGGTTGTGACAGCTTGTACTGTAAGTACACCGCATATCTACAAATGTAGTACCAGGCCATGATAATCATGGTGGGTAGAGGGTTGTGACAGCTTGTACTGTAAGTACACCACATGTCTACACATGTAGTACCAGGCCATGATAACATGGTGGGTAGAGGGTTGTGACAGCTTGTACTGTAAGTACACCACATTGTATATACATGTAGTACCAGGCCATGATAACATGGTGGGTGGAGGGTTATGACAGCTTGTACTGTAAGTACACCACATTGTATATACATGTAGTACCAGGCCATGATAACATGGTGGGTAGAGGGTTGTGACAGCTTGTACTGTAAGTACACTACATGTCTACACATGTAGTACCAGACCATGATAACATGGTGGGTAGAGGGCTGTGACAGCTTGTACTGTAAGTACACCACATTGTATATACATGTAGTACCAGACCATGATAACATGGTGGGTAGAGGGTTGTGACAGCTTGTACTGTAAGTACACCACATTGTATATACATGTAGTACCAGGCCATGATAACATGGTGGGTGGAGGGTTATGACAGCTTGTACTGTAAGTACACCACATTGTATATACATGTAGTACCAGGCCATGATAACATGGTGGGTAGAGGGTTGTGACAGCTTGTACTGTAAGTACACTACATGTCTACACATGTAGTACCAGACCATGATAACATGGTGGGTAGAGGGCTGTGACAGCTTGTACTGTAAGTACACCACATTGTATATACATGTAGTACCAGACCATGATAACATGGTGGGTAGAGGGTTGTGACAGCTTGTACTGTAAGTACACCACATTGTATATACATGTAGTACCAGGCCATGATAACATGGTGGGTGGAGGGTTATGACAGCTTGTACTGTAAGTACACCACATTGTATATACATGTAGTACCAGGCCATGATAACATGGTGGGTAGAGGGTTGTGACAGCTTGTACTGTAAGTACACTACATGTCTACACATGTAGTACCAGACCATGATAACATGGTGGGTAGAGGGCTGTGACAGCTTGTACTGTAAGTACACCACATTGTATATACATGTAGTACCAGACCATGATAACATGGTGGGTAGAGGGTTGTGACAGCTTGTACTGTAAGTACACCACATTGTATATACATGTAGTACCAGACCATGATAACATGGTGGGTAGAGGGTTGTGACAGCTTGTACTGTAAGTACACCACATTGTATATACATGTAGTACCAGGCCATGATAACATGGTGGGTAGAGGGTTATGACAGCTTGTACTGTAAGTACACCACATGTCTACACATGTAGTACCAGGCCATGATAACATGGTGGGTAGAGGGTTGTGACAGCTTGTACTGTAAGTACACTACATGTCTACACATGTAGTACCAGGCCATGATAACATGGTGGGTAGAGGGTTGTGACAGCTTGTACTGTAAGTACACTACATGTCTACACATGTAGTACCAGACCATGATAACATGGTGGGTGGAGGGTTATGACAGCTTGTACTGTAAGTACACCACATTGTATATACATGTAGTACCAGGCCATGATAACATGGTGGGTAGAGGGTTGTGACAGCTTGTACTGTAAGTACACCACATTGTATATACATGTAGTACCAGGCCATGATAACATGGTGGGTAGAGGGTTATGACAGCTTGTACTGTAAGTACACCACATGTCTACACATGTAGTACCAGGCCATGATAACATGGTGGGTAGAGGGTTGTGACAGCTTGTACTGTAAGTACACTACATGTCTACACATGTAGTACCAGGCCATGATAACATGGTGGGTAGAGGGTTGTGACAGCTTGTACTGTAAGTACACTACATGTCTACACATGTAGTACCAGGCCATGATAACATGGTGGGTAGAGGGTTGTGACAGCTTGTACTGTAAGTACACTACATGTCTACACATGTAGTACCAGGCCATGATAACATGGTGGGTAGAGGGTTGTGACAGCTTGTACTGTAAGTACACCACATGTCTACACATGTAGTACCAGGCTATGATAACATGGTGGGTAGAGGGTTGTGACAGCTTGTACTGTAGGTACACCACATGTCTACACATGTAGTACCAGGCCATGATAACATGGTGGGTAGAGGGTTGTGACAGCTTGTACTGTAAGTACACCACATGTCTACACATGTAGTACCAGGCTATGATAACATGGTGGGTAGAGGGTTGTGACAGCTTGTACTGTAAGTACACCACATGTCTACACATGTAGTACCAGGCCATGATAACATGGTGGGTAGAGGGTTGTGACAGCTTGTACTGTAAGTACACCACATGTCTACACATGTAGTACCAGGCCACAATAATCATGGTGGGTTGTACAGAGTAAGTACACCACATGTCTACACATGTAGTACCAGGCCATGATAATCATGGTGGGTTGTACAGAGTAAGTACACCACATGTCTACACATGTAGTACCAGGCCATGATAATCATGGTGGGTTGTACAGAGTAAGTACACCACACATGTAGAATTAGAGGCTATCTAATACAAACACTATATCTACAGTATGAGGACGGAAGGTGGAGATAACTTGGAAGTACATTTACCTTTTTGGAGTGGGCCAGAACTCCCCCTTCCAACTCCACCTCGAACCATCCTGTTACAGTTTTGGTGACTTCACTGGTCTGGAACACCATATATAGTTACCACATTTTCATTAGGTTTCAAACAAAACAATGTACAAATTTTTATCTACATTTATTTACTCCTTTATTATATATTATCCTTTATTTGATGTAAATTTTTATCTCTTTAACAATTGATTAGAAGAATCAATAAAATTGTTTAAATTGTCTAAGAAAACAATGTGAGCTCGTGGATACAGCTTAAAACAATATTGCCACGTGGGAAAATTAGAGAAAACCAACTTCAGGATGAAACAGCAATTTATTTAAGGCAAGAACAAACTATGAATGGTAAACAAAAGATAAGCAAAGAGGGAAGTGTACAGAATAGCAAAATATAAACATAAAAAATAATACTCTGTTAATAAAATAATAAATAATTTGTTATAACATCATTTATTAAAGCTTTTCTAAACAAACGCTCATGGACACAACCCAAAGAGCTATCTCTCTGATAATTTGCCATACAGAATGGAGGGGAGTATCCATTTTACACTATCTCCATAATTACCATATCAATGTTTTAGCATATTTCACAATTGTAATATAATATAATATGAGAACTTGAAACTCTTCCGGTATGCAACTTAAGATAAACGTATCATTGGACGGAAGATAAGATTCTTATCTTCCGTCCAATGATACGTTTATAATATAATATGTTTAAATATATTTGAACATCGACCAACATTGTTGTTTTTATAAAAATATATAATATACATCTAACTTTACATTATTAGTATGTTGCACGTTGTTCACTTAAGATAAATAAACTAAGTCTTTTATATAAAAATATATCTTTCATCAATAATAAACATAAACAAAACATATTACAACAATGACCTACAGTAAAACCCCTCTAAATTGAACATGAGATATAGTGAACCTTCCCTTATAATGAACCTAAGGTAATCCTCAATTCCATTCCTTCGAATTCAATGGTTATAATGAATTTGGAGATCTTCAAACTATATATATATTTAATTTATGATAAGGTACAAATTGGATTATAGATTAGAATCAAAAGGTAACAAGACCAAATTTCAAATTATTGAAATGATTGTGACATTCTGGTAACAACATTGTTACCATCATCAGACAAAGTTATTTTTCTTTTTTTTTTGCTTATCCCTAGTACACGTGGTACAGGCCATGATAATCATGGTGGGTAGTTAGCGACTGCTTTTTTACTGTAAGTGCACCACATGTCTACACATGTGAAAGCAGTTCGACTTTGCATTTACAAATGTGCCAGAGCCCCGTTTGGTTACTTGCACTCGCTGGTGGGGTTGGACTTTTGCAAGAATCGGGGGGCCATTGGAGCATTTTTTTTTTAAACATAAAAAGTGTCCAATGCGGGAATCGAACCCGGGTCGTAGTGGTCGAAAACCAAACGGTTTAACCAGCCTTCCACCGACCCCCTGAGACAAAGTTCTTAATTTTAACGGCGTTTAATGTTTTCATGTACTCCTGTAGAAGGGCAGAGATGCCTGAAAGCTCAAGAATACATTTAATAAAGATAAAAGAGACTCATCTCCAGAAACCTATGGTATTGTTTGACAGAGTTTTTCTTAGTACTTCTTAGTACTGTGGTAACAATGCTCTTAACAAAATGTCACAAACATTTCAATACTTTGGATTTGGTCTTGTTACATTTTGATTTTTTTTTATACAGTAGAACTACCTCCCTGTAAAGGACACCTAATTGCAGAGTTAAAGTGTCCTTTAGGGAGAAGTGTCCTCTTACTGGAGAGTTACTAAATAGTAAAAATGGTCATTTTTGCAAATGAAAACTGTCCTTTGTAGAGAGGTGTCTGCTAAAAGGAGGTTCTACTATATATCTTATCTATATATATAAAATTGAATGTCTGTCTGTCTGTGTGTGTGTGTGTCCTCTATGGATTCAAAAACCATACATCCAATCGCCGTGAAAATTTGGGATATTATTAGGTGTATCCCCGGAAAGGTTTACGAAAAATAATTTCTTGAATATCTTGAATATCCTTAGAGTTATTTGCAGATTTGTATATTTAACTCGCAAGCAGCGCCGCCATTGAGACGGAGATAGGCTTAGTTTGCTGCTTCTGATGACCTTGGGTCATCGTGTGAGTCACAGCATGATGCTACAAAAACACTCTCTCTGGGGATTTTACAGCGTCGACAACCTGTAAGATTGCCTCTCTCATATATTATACTTTAAACATCTGCTTAATTAAAGCATTTTTCATTTGAAAGAGACTGCTCTCTTAACCCCCTTTAGACAACATTAAATGATATCCTGTGTCGATGATTTTGTAATGTATAGAATTAGGAAAGACAAAATTCACGATGACACGGCTCACAGGGAACGGTAAAAAATGTTCACTTTATCGAGGAAATACAAAATTCGGGATGACACGGCACACAGGGACCGGGAAAAAATGATCACTTTATCGAGAGATTCACGACCATGATTTTATTCAACTTATCGAGTATTTATCAAGGGACCGGGAAAATATGTTAACTAGATAAAACGATGATTTTGTAATGTAGAAAATTATGAAAGACAAAATTCAGGATGACACGGCACACAGGGACCGGGAAAAAATGTACACTTTATCGAGAGATTCACATTTACGAGTTTCAAATTATCAAAATATATCTCTTTTTTTATATAAGTTTATAGAGAATTGTTTTAACAAATGTTCATTAGACAAACCTTTACTCGGGTAAAACCTCGGGCGAAGCCGGGTACGTCCGCTAGTTAATATCTAATGAACACAAGGTAATAAGACCAAATACAAATAATTAAATAGTGTGTGACGTTTTGGTAACAGTGTTGTTACCATCTTCAGACAAAAGTACTAAATGATTAACGGAACGCTGTTACTGAAACGTCGCACACTATTTATTTATTTATTTGGATTTGGTTTTATTACCTTGTGTTTATAATCTATAATCCAAATTGTACCTTATCATAATATCTAATGAGATATCATGATGAGAACACTGTAGCAGTCACTGCTGTTGGACCCCAGCCATCCAGAAACCTATTTCACTGGGACAACACCACCTTATCAAATATTGGCACAGAGCAATTGATTAGTTCCTGGTAGATAAGGCTATCTGGAGTACAATGTGAAACTTGGTGTTTTCCCCTCCCAGGTTTACATGGTCCAACTCTTGGAAGGTGCAACTTAGAATAACTCTCTTTGGAGGGCAGAGTAAAAATAAAAAATAGTTTTATTTACAACTACAGTATAACCTCGTTAATTCGACACACCCCGATTCGACACTCGGCGATAATTCGACCATGTTCCGATGTCCCGACCTCCGGCCTATCAAATAACAAACCGTAATTCGACAGTATCGATAATACGACAGTTCCGATAGTTCGACCATTTTAAAATTCGAATTTCGACAGTTGAATGTTATTTTACATGCAACTTTACCGCTAAACGGTATTATGGCGGCGGCGATCGGCATCGGCAGGCGCCGATAGGATCGCGCCTGCGCACCTTTGGTTTCTGGTTAGTTTAAGTTTCACTTTGCAGTGCCGTTGCGCAATTTCGCGGATGTTATTGTTGTTTTTTTTACGCGGGAATTTCGGCATCATGCGCTAACTAATAATAATTTTTATTCTTTTATTTTTAACATTGAAATATTTTAGCTATTTTTAAATTTATAAATAATTTCTTTTTAAATAAATGATCCAACAATGATTATGATAACATTTTAATTCAATATTCTGTGTTAATTTGAATAAATGAGTGGGGCAAGAATGTCAGGTTCTGCCAAAAAAAATTGGAAACGTAGTCAGTATCACCAGCTCACTTATGTGGAAAAAATGAAAATTATAGAAGAAATAGAACAAGGAAAATCACATAGTCAAGTTTCCAGAGAGAGAAATATTCCACGGTCCACCATTAGCACAATTTTTAAAAATAAATTCGCCATAAAATCTGCCTTATTAAAATCTAATTTTAGCTCTACCTTGAAACGTGATCGTGACGGGGAATTCCCAGAGATTGAAGAAGCCCTGTTTAGGTGGATAAGGCAGGCAAATGCCATGAAACTTGCCATAAATGGCAATATCTTGAAAGAAAAGGCTATACTCTTGGCCTTGAAAAAAAATGGGTCAAGATAATTTTGAAGCTAGCAATGGCTGGGTAGAAAAGTTTAAGGCCAGAAGGAATATTGCTTTTAAACGACTTCATGGAGAAGCTGGAAGTGTGGATGCCAATAGTGTAGCCACTTGGAAAGGTGGGATTATTCCTTCACTTTTAGCTAAATACAGCCCACAGGACATTTTCAATGCTGATGAAACAGGGTTATTTTATAAACTTTTGCCTAATCAAACAATGACTATCAGAGGTGAGAAATGTGAAGGGGGTAAGAAGTCTAAAGAGAAAATTACAGTGTTGGTATGCTGTAATATGGATGGAAGTGAAAAACTGCCTTTACTTTATATTGGGAAATATAGAAGACCACGATGCTTCCATGGCATGAATATTCCCTCAAATTATCATTTTAATAAAAAAGTCTGGATGACTGGGGCAATTTTTACGGATTGGCTGAAAAAATTGGACCAAATATTCAAAAGAAGAGAAAGAAAAATTTTATTAATTTTAGATAATTGCCCAGCCCACCAAATACCTGAAGGGTTACAGAACATTGAAATAAGATTTTTGCCCGCCCTAACTACAAGTGCATTACAACCCTGTGATATGGGTATCATTAAAGCCCTAAAAGACCAATATAGGAAACGAATGATAACGTATCTTCTCACTTGCATGGAAGAAAAAAAAATGCTCAAGTACATTTACTCTTTGCAATTAGCTGGATAGAGGCTGCATGGGTTGGGGTTAGTTCTTCCACAATAAAAAATTGTTTTTCTCATTCAGGATTTGTGATGGATGAAGCAATGGAAGAAGTTGTTGAAGAAGAAATGAACAGATGTTTTGAGGCATTAAAAAACATCAAGCCATTGATGTCAACTATATTGACTTCTTGGAAGTTGATAAAGATGTGCAAGTTGCTGGGGAACAGTCCATTGAAGAAATTGTAAAGGAGGTAATGGGAAAAGAAGAAGATGAAGAGGTAGAGCCAACAGAAAAAGATTTAAACAAAACATCAATAACACCTGCAGCAGCAGTGGATGCCTTTAATACAATAAAAACTCTTTGTTATTTAAAAGACATTTCTGAGGAAGAAAGGCATGCATGTCTTTTAAAAATAGACTATCTGGAATACATCCCGAATAGGATTTCAGAGAAAAAACAGACATCTATAAAATATATTTTTTTTTAATCTTGGTTCTTTTCAAATAATATTTTTTAATTTTCCTTTTATTTTCCATATTTATTTTCTTTAAACTATTATTCACAATTGGAATAAAATATTATTTGTTTCGAAAATATGTATTATTGCCATTTTGTCCCAGATACTAAAAGTTAATCATGAAAATAAAAAAATAAATATAAAAAAGTACACACACAATGGTTTCAATTAATATCATTAATTTATATTACAAAGCTATTTATAAAAATATATATATGTGGTAATTTAAGGATGAAAACACCTGTGTATATACTCCCCACCCCTTCTTATACCCCCTACTCTATGTTGACTTTCAATCATTGTACCCAATCCTCTGTTAAACCATTAATTTTGTATGTTTCGATTTGGTGTGTTCAATAAATATAAAGGCATCTAGAGAACGTAGCAGCCAAGGTCAGACTATAGAAACCAAAACCTAAGATCAAACGCTAGACACCGAGGCGCGCCGTTACGCCTGAGCTAACAAAGGGCTTGGCCAGCAGCCTATGAGAGTCAAGGCCAAAGTAGACGGTTGAGTGTTGCGACATAGCAGACGGTCGTTAGAAAGTTCGTTAGTTAGTCAGTTCAGTGTGGCCAGATAGCAGACAGCAGAAGATAGTCCGTTAGTAAGCGGCCATTGGCCGCAAGGTTGTTACGTTCTCTCCCCGATGCCTCGGATACCCCTTTGATTCGTCTCTGTGTGGTAAAACATCACCATCACGACTGCACAATCACCATCACGACTGCACATCACCATCACGACTGCACAACCACATCACGACTGCGCATCACCATCTTACACCACGACAGCAGCACATCACATAAGAGTGACACGGATCACTACAGAGAGTCGAACAGGAATCATTCAGTAAGTCGACAGGATTCGACAGAGACACCGACAGCACATTACATATATATATTATTTTAGCTAGTTAGATGATTAGCTAATCATCTAACCTTAATTCAACACTTCCTTTAATTCAACCGAAAGCTTTGATCCCTTGGGGTGTTGAATTAAAGAGGTTCGACTGTATATTTCATTGAGTATTCACAGTACTTTTGTCTGATAATGGCAAGGATCTTGTCACCACAACGTCACACACTATTTATTACCTTGTTCTTATATTATATTTCATTCAGTTTAATTAAAAAGGCATATATTGGTAAAATAAATGATATTTTGATCCAATATATGCCTTTTTAATTAAAGATTTATCTATGGATTGCTCTGTTTTCAAAATTTCATTCAGTATTTAGTACTTTGGTCTGATCATGGTCACCAAATGTCACCAAAACTTCACACACTATTTATGTATATGGTCTTATTTCCTTGTTCTTGCATTACATATCATTCAGTACCTTTGTCTGATGACGGTAACATTGTTGTCACCAAAACTCCACACACTATTGATGTATTTGGATTTATTTCCTTGTATCTATAATCCAAATTGTGCTTTATACCTATATATTTTAAATCAAACAACTCACATGCTTTCTAGGATATTTATAAACAATGCTATTTTGTAGATTTAAAAGATTTTTCTGATATGATAAAGCAGAATTTGGATTATAGATTATAATAAAAGAAAATAAGACCTAATCCAAATAATTTATTATTGTGTGACATTTCGGCAACAACATTGTCACCATCATCAGACAAAAGAATAAATGAGAAAAAATATCACAGAAAGTTCTTAAATAGTACTGTTATCAATAACAGTAAATTAATATTATATATTATTAATTGATTATTTGGAGATTAGGTATTATTTTCTTTTATGATTTTTCTGATAGTTTGATTATTGCAACACAAATATAGCTTGTTCAAGACGAAATCAATGTTATTTTTAAAAGCTATTGTTGCATTTATTTTGAAGCACACACACACACAAATGTGTAAAAACATGCTAGCTAAGCAAAATTTCAAAATTAACATTGATCCCTGAAGAAGATAAGTACATTGTCAATTGTAATGTAGAAATCAGACAAACACAAGGTAATAAGACCAAATAGTACCTTATCATTATATCTTATTATATATTATCTTATAATATATTAGCATATTGAAAATCCGAAACTATTATAGACGCGTATGATTTTTAAAAAAATAAAACAATTTCTAATTTTAAAAGAATCATACGCGTCTATAATAGTTTCAAATTTTCATAACAGATGGTGCACTAATGTATCATAATATTAGCATATTATCTAAACATGAAGACTAGAAGGTTTTATTTATAGAACTTTTTCTGTATTAAAAACTACAAGAAAATAAGACCTAATCTAAATAAATTAATAGTGGGTGACATTTTGGTAACAGCATTGTTACCAAAACATCACCTGCTATTAATTTATTTAGATTAGGTTTTATTTTCTTACACACACACACAAACAAAAGCCTTTATTATGAACTTGCCCCATACAGATTCTCCCAATTGGGTAAGGTAATAATCATCTTGTGTTATTTACATAGAAATTGAACTGGCTTTACTCTTCGTCTAAAAGTCATTCACTTGTTGACTGGTCCTTACATAATGATGCTCTAAAAAATGTATAGTAAGCTATTGTCTTAGATTTGTTTGTTGATATTTTTTAAAGCAATACGTAGGGTGAAATGTTGGTACATTTAATTTGTTGATATAGGACCTTCCTCTCTACATCAAGGGCTGTGCAATTAAGCAGGTAATGGGGTTATTTTCTTATGGCTATAATCTATAAATCCAAATTGTGTGCTTTATGATTTTTGATATAAAAAAAAAAACAAATTAAATTCTTAGAATGTTGTACTTACGATTATGAGTTGGTTGGGGAAGGCATCTTCTAAAGTCTTCTTAAGTTTAAGGTACTGGTGCAAACACACACAAACTGTCATCAGTGATTGTATCATCCTATAAGCCCATGATTATAATGGGGGAGATGTCAATTGTTTACTTCAAGTCAACAATTATTATTTTATTGAGAGCAATAGTTACACAGAAATTATTTGAAAAGGGAAAAATAAAATTCAGGTAAAAAATACAAGGTAATAAGACCAAATCCAAATAAATAAAGTGTGTGACATTTCGGTAACATCGTTGTTACCATCTTCAGACAAAAGTAATGAAAATCATTCACTATTACCTTGTGTTTAAAATCTATAATCCAAATTGTGCATCATCATTCAGATAAAAAGTTAATTTTAATTTTGCAAGCTTTCGATAAAATATACTGCTCTTCAACAGTCAAATACGTTTATGTACAACTAGACGAATGACCCGGGCAACGCCCGGGTTTACACGATTAAATGTATTATTCAAACACATAAAACATAGCAAAATAAAACATAGCAAATATAGCAAGAGCAGTTATTTTAAACGGCGAATTAGATCAGTTATAGCAAAAAATGAAAATATATATGTAAATATGTGAAATAGTTATAAATTAGAAAACCTGTAAATATAGTTAAGGACTTGCATTGTAATTAAGTAAAGCTTCTCGTCTAGAACGCTGAGGCGACCTGCCGACAGCCAACGGGCGCGCGCCACCGGCAGGTCGCTTGAGTGTTCTAGAGGGCGCTGCTCGTGAGCTAAGTCGAATAATTTGAATATATAGTTTTAATAATTGATTTATATATTTTTAAAATAGCCTATCGTCATCCCCGTTATTTTTTACCTATGTATGGAAATTTTGGTTTGAATTAGTGAACTACTGCGAATTTGTATACCGAACATACAAACCAACAAACAAACATACAAACATTCATTTTTATATATGTACAATATCTAGATGATCTTTTTAAACAAATATAATTGAACATAAAAAAATAATAATAACAACACATTTGTTTTCAATTATTTTTGTATAAAAAGATCATTTATATATTGTACATAGAAGTATTTGTCCGTTGAAGAGCAGTATATTTGCTTGAAATCTTGCAAAACCTAAATTAAAAGAAACTTTTTATCTGAATTTTATTCTTCCCTTTTCAAATAATTATTTTAATTATATATTTGGTTATATCCTAGAAAAATGTCCACTAGCAGTGAATGTTGTGATGAGATCTCATCTAACTTTAATTCAACACTTCCTTTAATTCAAGGGAAAGCTCTGATCCGGTAGACCAAGGGTCGGCAAAATGCGGCTTGCAAGCCACATGCGGCTCTTTGGATGTGAAGCTGCGGCTCTTTATATAGTTCCATACGTAAATATTATTTATGTGAGTACTGTTTATTGTTGGCAAGAAAAAAAATTGTGGCTCTTTAAAAACTTTGAAATTGTAATTTTTGACTTTTCAGACTCAAAAGTTTGCCGTAGGGTGTTGAATTAAAGAGGTTCGACTGGAGTGTGTGCGTGTGTGTTCAGCTTCTTGAGGTATTACAAAGAGACTTTCTCAGTGGTACAGACTTCTTGGGGTATATCTCCGCCACAATTTGTTTTTATCATAAGGTAATAAGAATAAATATAAATAAATAGAATGACATTTGAAAATTATCCTGCATGTGTTTCTTTTGAACGAAAAATCAAAATTTATTTTAAGGAGAAATAACGATTATTTCTAACCTTAGGAATTCCCATCCCTGGACACTTTATTTTTCCGTTCATCATTACTCTTCACAATTCATCCTTTCATACTTTTTTTTTTTCATCCCTAAGGTTAGAAATAATTATTTCTCCTTGAAATAAATTTTGATTTTTCCTTGAAAAGAAACACATGCGGGATAATTTTCAAATGTCGTTCTAAAATCATAAGCTGCATTATATTGTATTATAAATTACTTTATATAAATAAATAGTGTGCGGCATTTTGGTAACAGCATTGTTAATATCTTCAGACACTATTTATTTATTTAGATTTAATCTTATTACCTTGTGTTTATAATCTATAATTCAAATTGTGCTTTATCATAATAATTTGATTTTTTTCAATTTCCAATTTTGAAATAATTAAAAAATTCAATGTAATATGGGTGTGTGGTATCGTGGTAATATGGTATTATTTGCGAGATCCCTTTCTTTTTCTTATACATATGAAAGTTGTGCTTATTATTATTTTTATAATGCACAGTTTTGAGGTTTACATGTATTAATGAATGCAAATATTTTCCAATAATTTACTTTATATGTAAACTATGTACATTTTAAAAATCTAATGCGACATAAATATGAGAGATAATAATAATAAAAACTTTAGAAAACCTACCTTGGGTTTGTACCCTCATGATCCACTGAAACAAACCAAATTATCGATTATTTTTGGTGAAATTTTGTAGGATATAAAATAAAAAACTTACCAATATATTACTTTAATTTTTAGGGTTGCTGGTTCTTTATCAGCCATCTTAAATTAAATGGAAGAGACTTTTAAAGTCGCGAGAGTGAGAAATATGTCAGTAGGTATTTTGATGTCAAAAGTAACAACACAATATTGCCAGATATAATCTCTATAAAAAAAAAAATAATAATAAATAAAACTTCAATTATGGAAAAATACATTTTTTTATTTAATATCTTTCTCTTTCTCACGCGCGTTCGTTTCAATATAAGAAAAATGTCAAGAAATTATTATAAAATTAATAACGAGTATCTCATTTATATTATTTTTATATTTAAATAAATTAAGATACTTTTTTTTTCTGAATAACTATTCACAATTTTACTTAATATAATAAGAAAAATGTGTTTTATACTATTTTTTGCAAAAATAAAAATGGGATAAATTTTGAAACTCTAAATACAACTTTAATATTCCAAAATCTAAAATATTAACTTCAAATATAAATAGTTTGAAAACAACTAAATAAAACTTGGGAAAATTATTTTAAATATAGGTTTTTAACTTTTAAATAGACAATTTCAATTTATATTTAGATATTTTTCATTTATATTTAGACACATGGGCTTTTTATAGAAAAGTCAATGTGTCTAAATTAAAATGAAAAATGTCTAAATTGAAATTTAAAATGTCTAAATAAAAATGAAAGTGTCTAAGTTAAAATGAAAAATGTCTGAATATAAATTAAAATTGTCTAATTAAAAGTTAAAAACTTATATATAATTAATTTTTATTAAATTCATTATTTGAAGAGGCGTCCGAAATTTCAAATTCCCTTTGAATGATAATTTTCAATGATATTGTGGGGCGGGATGGGGGGGGGGGGGGGAGGAGTGAATAAAAAAGGATACTATATAATTAGAGCTGAAATTTTATTCTTTCGTTATAATTTTTTAAAATGTAAGCAGAAGAGGCAAATATGGTGTGTGTGCGTGTGTGGAGGTGTGGGGGGCTGAGAGACTCCATTCCAGCCTGCTGGATGACGCACCGCGCCGTCAACAAAAACAAACAAGCGGCGCCATAAATCAGGAGATGACGACCGCTGCGCCAGGGCGGCACAGCGGTGGAAACCAGAGAGGACCAGAATGGCATTCTAGGGTGTTGTCCTTTTTGTCTTCCCATATAAATGTAGCTAATAAGTAATACCAATAAAACACTAACTTTGAGAGACTTTCTGAGCCATCGCTGGACTAATAAATCGACACACCACAGAGGAATAATTTATAGGTAAGTAATTCATTGTTCAGGGTTTTTTACTGTGTCAGCCGTTTGCTTAATCTTGCTGAATATAAGAGTCTCAAAACTCTATTAGATGCTTATGTAATCATTAGACTCGTCGGAAATTTCTCTAGGCGTCAGCAGTACAGTCCCCCGTTTTTTAATCTTTGCGAGACGCTTTATGATCAATATTTAAATTTAAACATGGTAGATACTCTAAAAATAAATGAAGATTTCAGTACACTCAGTCATATGTGGATATCGTTTTTCATATGTGGAATAATGGAGATCAACTGGACGTCAGGGCGACGGCTCGGGTGACATCAAATCATACAAGCCCCAGCGGCGCCAGCAGGCAAAAAAGGGAGAGAGCACAGCCTGGTCTGCTGCTGACCAGTTGGATGTTTTCCTCTGTCCTCTTAACATATTTTAATAAAGTTAGTTTGAAGGAGACTTTTACCCCCTCCTTTCTACTATTTAGTGATCTGATTTAAATCCTTGCAACAGCCCACAAAAGAATCATCACTGCGAATTCTTCTACCTAATTTCGCATCAGTGTTTTGTGAAACGATTACCAGACTTTTCTTCACAAAGTGGCGTCCCCGCGGGTGGGCTTCTGACAAGGCAAGATCAAGTGGATTGAACGGCGGAGTACAAGTCAAGACTGAAGATAAGTACCTTTTGTTCATTGTTTATTTTGAAAAATGAAAATTTTAAAAAGGCATAGAAATATACTTAGAAAGCGACTAAATCGCATCTTGAAGACGACAGAAGAGTTTCTGTCAAGTACTCCGCCAATACCTGTAGTGGACATTGATAATAATAGAGAGGTCATTGAAAAACTCACAGTGAGCTACTTGTGATCCAAGGCAAGATAAGAGACTTCATGCTAACTTCAGACGGGAGCGAAGAGGAATTAGAGCAAGACGATGAGGAAGCCTTGCAATATACCCAGAGATATAAGAGGATATATAACAAATGTATCGCTCTTGTTGAGCTTAAGATCACTGCATCCAGTCCCACGACCAGTGAAGTGAGCTTCGCTTCTAGCTCACACCATAGAACTGTAAAACTACCCAAGATAGAATTAAAGAAGTTTACAGGAGAAATAAAAGATTGTTTGGGGTGGTGGGCACAGTTCAACAAGATACATGTCGATCCCACTTTAGAAGACAGTGACAAGTTTCAATATCTTTTGCAATCTATGTCGCCAGGAACCAGAGCTAGGAAACTGGTTGATAGTTATCCTCTGACTGCCGAGAATTACCCCAAAGTGATAGAAACTTTTACAGAACGATTTGGGAGGCCTGAATTGTTGCAACAAATATATGTCAGAGATTTAATTCGCCTAATGATTGACTGCTCTACCAAACAACAGTTGAAGGTGACTTCATTTTATGATAAGTTGGTGACTCATTTGAGAGCATTGGAATCCTTAAAGATTGAGGCCAGACAGATGTCTGTATTTATATTTCCAATGATTGAGGCATGTCTCTGAGAGGAACTCATGAAGGCTTGGCAAAGAAGCCCCCTCCATGATGTCAAGATTGATGCTAATGATTCGACTCAAACTAGAGTTGACCTAATTATGGAGTTTCTCCAAAAGGAAGCTGCAGCAGAACAAGACAGAGCCTTAGCTGGATCCAAATTTGGACTAGAATCTCTGAAACAGGATAGAAACGTGGGCAGACAATCACATCCTGCTAAGATACCTACGGCCTCTGGACTCTTTGCTGGACGTGCCCAGAATTGCATCTTTTGTAATAAAGATCATAAAAACACAGAATGTTTTGCTGCGCGCAGAATGAGCATTAAAGAAAGAAGAGAGCGTATTAAAAACGCTAAATGTTTTTCTCCTGCCTCCAACCAGGTCATATCTCTTCTAATTGTAGAAGGCGCATAACGGAATGTATTAGATGTAAGAAGAAGCACCTTGATATTTTATGCCCTCTTAATGCTCCTGGACGAGAGTCACCGGACGAAGACAAGGAACAGGTGGAAGACTGTGACGCTTCTCCTACAGTAGAAAACGGAGTTTCATTCTCCGGTCTTAGCGCTTCGTCTCAGATTTTGCTACAGACTCTGAAGATTAAGGTCGAAGGTGCGACTTCGGCGAAAGTAGTGCGTGCCCTCCTTGATACAGGTTCCCAACGATCCTATATTTTGTCTAAAACTGCCCATGATCTCGGACTATCTCCCATTGGCCAGGAATCACTTAAACATGTGGTTTTTGGAGGTCATACAAGTGAAAGTGTCCACCAAGAATACAGAGTCAATTTAGGTCATGCATCGGGGAATTTTAAGATGGTCGCGAAGCTTCTTGACCAACAAAAAATCTGTGGGCCATGGTTGAAAGAACTCAAAGCCCGCAAAATCTGGGTTCCTGATATTGGAAAGGATGACATAGAAATTGAAATACTTCTAGGATGTGATGTGTTGGAATCTATTTTCATGATAAAATCTTGTGTGTTGTCAAATGGCTTGACTGCGTCGGAGACGCGTTTTGGATGGACTTTAATGGGAGAATGTCAGCCAGGTAGCGACGTTTCACTCGCTCATCATGTTACAACGATGACAATTTCGGAGAGCAGTATAACCAATCTGTGGAATCTCGATGTTCTTGGCATTATGGATCCTATTGAGGTTAAACAGAGAGATCAGATAGACGCATTGGCGCATCGACATTTTCTAAAAACAGTCCATCGTTCTGTTTCTGGAAGATATGTTGTTTCCCTCCCGTGGACTGTAGAGAAAGCTAAAATCGCGGACAACAGGGAGATTACTATGAAAAGATTAGAACAGACGACTAAGAAATTAATCTCTTTGAATCTTTATGAAGACTATGATTATATTTTCCGAGGCTGGTTGGCTGATGGGATAATTGAGAAAGTCCCAGCTGAACAACACGACGCTGAGGCCTTCTACCTGCCTCATCGTCCGGTGGTGAAACTCTCCAGTGGGACTACGGTTATCAGGCCTGTTTTTGATGCTTTTATCAAGGTCTATAGATCCCCATCTTTAAATGACTGTCTTGAAAAAAGACCTAACCTCATAGAGATGATTCCTAACCTTATGCTCTAAGGTTTAGAAATGGCAAGTTTGGAGTCGTGGCAGACATTAAAAAAGCGTTTCTGCAGATTGAGGTGAATGAAATGAACAGAGATTACCTGCGTTTTCTGTGGTATTCCCAAAATGGAGAAAAGACAGAAGTATTCAGACAGACGTGCCGTTTTCGGTGTTAACTGCAGTCTTTTCATTTTGGGAGCAGTAATCGAATACCACCTGTCCAATGTTTGACCAGAACATAAACCGTTAGCTCAGAGATTGCTAAAATCCTTTTATGTGGAAAATTTAGTCACAAGTGTGAACTCTTTTGAAGAGTTACAATATCTCAAATTGACTGCAACGTTCATCATGGAAAATGCTCGGATGGAGCTAAGCCGTTGGGAGCATAGTCTGGACGTGGCCTCCGATACTTACCCCTTTGAAAAAGCAGAGATATCTAAAGTACTTGGTATATGTTGGGATAAAAGGGAAGATTGTCTGTCATGTGAAATTCCCGTAGCCATACCCCCCAAGATAACCAAAAGGAGTATCCTGTCCTGCTTAGCTCAGATATATGACCCTATTGGATTTCTGAGCCCAATATTAATAAAGCCTAAAATTCTACTGCAAAAAGCTTGGACTCTAAAGTTGGCATGGGACGACGAACTGAACCGTCACTACAAGGATGAACTAAGCCTATGGTTCGACGACCTTCAGCTACACAAAGGCATGGCAATTCCTAAGAATTTCAATCCATTGATGGCACCGCAGAAGGACTGGCAGATACACACGTTTGTTGATGCTAGTAGTGAAGCTTATACTGCTATACTGCTGTGGTCTTCCTTCGGACACGGGTTGCTGACAAAACTGAAGTGCATATGATGGCGGCTAAGTCTCGAGTCGCTCCTCTGAAGAAACTCACGGTACTAAGACTTGAACCTTTAGCCTGTGTTGTAGGAGAGCACGGTTAAACAAGATGATCTCTGATTCTCTAGAGTTGAAAGATATCATAAATGTTTTCTGTTCTGATGCCACAACAGCCCTCGCTTGGATAAAGCGCGATGACCAGTGGGGTACCTTTGTCGGGAATCGCGTTAAAGAGATATGCAGACTTAGTAATCCAGGAGATTGGAGATATGCTCCTAGCGAGTGCATCCAGCTGATTTACCCTCCAGAGGATGCATCCTCTCCCAACTGATACATTCTAGATGGTGGGAGGCCCCTTCCTGGTTAAAACTCTCCGAAGAATATTGGCCTTCCAGGTATGAAGACCTGAATGAAGAAGAAATCGGTGCGGAAAGAAAGAAAATTGCTGTTGTGACAACAGTTAAGAGTACCGATCATAGGTACATGAAATATTTCTCTTCGTTCATAAAAAATGTGCGGGCGATGGTGTGGTTTAGAAGATTCATCAACAACCTCCGAACTTCAACCAAAGTAAAGGACGATTATTATTGTTTTCCTATTGTGTGTCTAGAGGAAAACAGGTGGGAGTATGTGGAATAAAGGAGATCCACTTCGGGACGTCGGACAGCAACTGCTCGGGTGACATCACCCGACAACCCGCCAACAAAGGAAGAGAACACGGCCTGGTCTGCTGCTGACCACTTGGGTGTTTTCTTCTGTCCTCTTAACATGTTTTAAATAAAGTTGGTTTGAAGGAGACTTTTACCCACTCCTTTATGCTATTTAGTGATCTGATTAAAATCCTTGCAACAGCCCACAAAAGAATCATCACTGCGAATTCTTCTACCGAATTTCGCATCAGTGTTTTTTGAAACGATTACCAGACATTTCTTCACAACTGTGTCAGCCATTTGCTTAATCTTGCTGAATATAAGAGTCTCAAAACTCTATTAGATGCTTAAGTAACCATTAGACTGGTCGGATTTTTCCCTAGGCGTCAGCAGTACAGTCCCCCGTTTTTTTCAGTCTTTGCGAGACGCTTTATGATCAATATTTAAATTTAAACATGGCACATACTCTAAAAATAAATGAAGATTTCAGTACACTCAGTCATATATGTCTATCGTTATGATTATTATTCCTACCAAATATAATCCTAGAAAGCTCTTCAAGCCGCATTCTCGATGTTTTCGAATCATAGAGCATTCTTTCTGTCAACATTACACTTCCATTTCTAAAGATGGTGTTGGGGGCTACCAAGGCAAAGCTCGATGCCAGGTCCCCTCTCATCGTTTACTTCCTAGTTCTATGCAAATTTTTCCCCAACCGCTCGCGTCTGAGCGCTAAAATCAGACTATATACCTCTCTATCAAAATATCTGTTTGCCATTTCCCTTCTTCACTAGTATATGCTGGCTGCTATTTTCCGGGTTGTTTGTGGAGAACTTTCACACTGAAATATGTTCCTATCCTTACCATTTTGTTACGAATATACTAAATATAAAACCGCGCGGTCTCTTTGGTGTTTGTCTAAGAAAAATTCGACCTCGGTAAATAAGAGTTAAATTTACAATATACAGGATTCATTTCGCCTGCGTTTTCTTACCCTGCTCTCTGAAGGTATAAATTCTATATATAGTCTCTCTCTCATCCTCTCTACTGTCTAAAAATAGATACTCTCTTCCATAGCCTTATATCTTCAAACCTCTCTCTTTAGCAGGACTATTGTTTTAAGTGAGCCATCTATAGGGGAAGGATGAAAAATAAACAATTTTCCCCTTATATTGATATTAGACAAATGACCCGGCTTCGTTCGAGAATTCCCCCGAGTGCAATTTCCTTCATACTAAAAGTACATCAATAATAAATAGTAGAAGGGCCATAGAATAGCAATACAGAAGTAACACATAAACCACAGGCAAAAAGTGTGTGTGATGGTGTTGGGACACCTCGTGACCATAATATGCCAAAGTAACCCAGAACCCCACCTAACCTAACCATATCCCACCTTTGTCCATTTAAGTTACCAATCTCTGGTGATTGCGAGGTGTTGAGATGGAGCCTGAAGCCACCTTTAGCCTTGGCAGCACCGAGCCAGAGATCGAGATCCCCTTCCTGGTGGTCAAGTCACCTGACCTGTGGTGGATGACCTGGCCCCACCAACACCAGGATAGTCCAAGATGGACTCAGACACCCCTCCCTGGTGATCAAGTCACCTGACCTGTGGTGGATGACCTGGCCCCACCAACACCAGGATAGTCCAAGATGGACTCAGACACCCCTCCCTGGTGATCAAGTCACCTGACCTGTGGTGGATGACCTGGCCCCACCAACACCAGGATAGTCCAAGATGGACTCAGACACCCCTCCCTGGTGATCAAGTCACCTGACCTGTGGTGGATGACCTGGCCCCACCAACACCAGGATAGTCCAAGATGGACTCAGACACCCCTTCCTGGTGGTCAAGACACCTGACCTATGGTGGATGACCTGGCCCCACCAACACCAAGCTAGCCTGAGATGGACTCAGACACCCCTTCCTGTTGGTCGAGCCACATGTCCGATGGTGGCCGACTTGACCACAAGCCAGTCCAAGATGGACCCAGACGCCCCTTCCCTGTAGTCAAGCCACCGACCTATGGTGCTTGACCTGACTCCACCACGAGCCCTGAACCTTTCCCAAGCTGACCCCAAGATGTCCAGAATCAACAATAATAATTATATTTTTTAAATCGTTCTTTAATTCAATATTTTCATAATTTTAATCATTATTTTTTTGTGAATATTTCTTTAATAATTTTTTATATTTAATTTATTTTTATAATTTTTTTTAAGACGCCTTTTTTTATTTTTTTATTTTCATAGAGAGAAGATTGATGATAGCCTTGGGGGGGTGAGTTCAGCAACACGGGGACAAGGAAGCGGGATATTTACATTCTTGAAGATTGACATTTTTGATATTGACATTTTTTTTTCTTAACAAAAATTAGATTTTTTTTTTCGAGAAGCAAAAAAAGACTTGGAGTTGCGGAGGGCGAAGGCCGCTGGCTGCGGCCTTGCCTGCCCCTTTTCGAATGGTGAACATGGGTGGCTGAAGGTAGGTGGGGATATTCTGGGGATAATGGCATAATAGGGTTTTTTTTTGTGTGTGTTTACATTTATATGTATATTAAACTCCTCCCAATTTTAAACTTATATAGTTTTTTTTTATTATCCTTTTCCATGAAATCTTATATATATATCTGCTTGTGTAGTACATTGAAAATTTATTTTATTAGAATAAATAAAATATGTTTGGCCAAAATATTGATTGGTTAATTTCCCCTTTTAACATATAATTGCTAGCCGGCACAGCTTTAGGTCTCTACATGTGCCATAGATGAATAAATTTGTGGTCTGCTTTTCTGCAGCCACTGGCGCCCTAATATTTGGACATGTAGAGATCTGGAAATAGTAAAAGTATAAAATCATCACGATTTAAACAAAAGCGGGGCTTCTTCCATTATACTAAAAATTTATGAAATGCTCTCGAACTCATCAATGGCAAAAATTGTATTATATTACTGTTCAGGTATTTGATTTAATTATTTTTTGATATCCATTTAGTTGTTTCAAAATCAATACAGTTTAAATAGATGGCAGCTTTTCCACCCAACCGCCGAGGTACTCGCTCCAGCGCATTAATCCTTGAAATTGCCCGAGTTGAGTGAGTGACTGCGATGGATCTTAACTGCGATGCCCATCTTCTCAGTAAGAATAAGAATAAATTGGTTTATAAAAAAGATTAATCCAAAATACTGGCATGTAAATATTTTTCTGTAAAAAAATAAAAGAGCACATGAAAATTAGGCAAACAAAGGCCAGAACAAAAATGAATAAAAAATACGAAAGCCATTATTTAAATACAGTAACGCTAATTTTGTAAGGTTTTTTTTTTAATTTACATTGTGTGCACTTACCGTAACTTAGTAATACAAATTTCTATCTCAATACTTTTGTATAAAAATATATTTTAAAAAAGTACAAGCAACTTAAAAAAAATGCAGAACGCTCATTGGTCGCTCAATTGGCCTGGTGTTGTTACTTCACCTCGTATTTACTCCGCGTAAAAAATGTTCTTCAAATTAAAAAATAAATAGCCAAAAATACTAATCAAAATGTTGCCGAAAAATTTCCTTAGGTTTATAAAAGTCACTTGAGAGCTTTGATTGTTGACAGCTGCAACAATGACGCTGTGTGCCTATATAGCCATTATTGGACCTGATGACTAAAGACTCACTCAATTCAGCTGAGGACTTATCTAAGATGAACAAGTAATGGATCCTCACACCTAGGACCTCCTGATTCTGAGGACTTTCAGGATTGTTTCCTTCCACACCTATATGGAACATGAACTGATCCCTGTCGGACTTACCTCCATATGGACCACCAGGACGTGAGTAACAACGTCATGTGGAACATCTCACACGCGTCACACCACACACATGGTCTCAAACGCAGCTTTAGGATCAAAAATTCAATGTAAACACTTAATATACACACTAGATAGATATGTTAGCCAAACAGGTCTGTCTAGCCTAATTTGACATGACTTAATCTAACTTGGAGATAATTTAACAAGTTTCAAATTGGTTATCTCTCACCACTTAACATTTATATATTTTAAAATTGGATCCCATAGTATAGTATATTCTGCTTTTACCTTTTTTATATAGAGATACTTTATAAGTTTCAATTCTGTAAAATGCATACATTGCTTATGTTTTCAAATAGTTATTCTATATACACACACACATATATAATTATTCATTACTTAAAAAAAGAGATTTCATATAGTATTCATATTTTGAATAAAACTGATATCCCCAGAAATAATTTTGAAACTGATAAAGCTTATAACTTGAATTCCACAATTTACGTAGCTTACGATCCAATGACAGAGGTTTCATATGGGATAAAGTTATTCCCCCAAAACGATATGTTTACTTGAGTCCCCCATAACACAAATTATTATTAGAACATACCCCACCCTTTTATAAAAATTGGATCCTCGCAGTAATCTTTTATAAGCTTTGTATCATTATTAATTATAATATTTATGAAGAAATGGATTCTCCGCCAGGAGGCCAAACTGCAAGCAGCACGTACGTTCGCTCCCGGTAAAAATACTTTTAATAATCTTCTTTAATATTTAATGAACCTAAATATAAAGATATAATTAACTTAGTAATACTATACCCCAAACATAATCTTACCACAGGGATTACAGAGGATACCGTGGCCTCAAAAGCTATACTGTTTTTCTATAATCAGACACCAAGAGAAAAAGATGAAATTAACATATATAGTACTTGCATTGTTTTTTATCGTTTGCATTAAAGAGCCTAAATTTCTCGTTGAGAAGTACGTTGAATTCAAAAAACTATCTTACAATAACAAAATGTACCCATCCTGCTACCTTACGCTAACTCAAAAGTATTCTTCTGCTTACTGGATAAGAGTGATTGCCATTCTACTTATCATTGGTGGTGTGGAACTCAACCCCGAGCCCCCTACAAAAAATCAAACAAATCTGTCGACTGTACAAACTACTGAGACAAAGGAAGTCATTGAAGATGATCTCAAATATCTTGTTAAACAAATCTATACAGAGCTAATGACTTTAGGAGCAAGACTAGAAACTAGATTACAAAACATTGAACAAAAGTTCGAGGAATGAGATCAAAGATTAACCGTTATCGAAACTTCACAGAAAACATGCTTGGAATTAGCCACAAAAAACGATTTAAGAATAAAAAGTCTAGAGGATCATGGTGATATGTTGGAGAGGAAAATAAGGGAAAATAACCTTATATTTTACGGTATAAATGGGACCGAAGCCGAAAACTCAGATGAAACTTTATGCAAATTAGTTAAGGTGATAAATGAAAAGATGCAAATACAAGTGGAATCGGAAAAAACACGTTTTCATCGACTTTCAAGGAAAGCTAACGCGCCAATTTTGGTTGAAATACCGAAACAAATAACAAGAATTGCACTACTTAGGAATTCCTACAAATTCAGAGATGATAAAAATATTTTAAACTAAGATTACACTCTGAAGACCCGAGAACAACGCCGCATCCTTATTTCTAAGAAGAGAGAACTATCTGAAAAAGGAATACGCTCAAAATTAAGAGACAATAAGCTACTTGCAAATGGACAAAAATACGAAGTCGTTGACGGTAGAGTGGTTAATGAAAGGGGCTCTACATTATAGCAGTTGACGCAGCCCCGAATTGATATTGACAACTTAGAAACTTTACAGACACTTAAAAATAAAATACATACAAATAAAGATTCACAAAAAAGTTTTAAGATTATTAGCCTTAAAAATCAAAAGTTACGGTAAACACAATAATAAGCTGGAATATAAATGGACTTTTTAGGATGCCCTCTGTTTTTCCACTTCTCGAGTACATTAAAAACTACGAGATCTTCGCTTTACTTGAAACATGGTGTATAAATTTCACAAATATAACATTAAAGGATTTCCAAATTTTTGAACATCCGGCAACTAAGACCACAGAAAAGGGAAGGGGATCAGGTGGAATAATTGTGGGTGTCAAAAAAAGGGGGACATTACAGGTTGCACAGTACAGAAAAGGATAACATCTGGATATGGATTTTCTTATCACAAAACATAGGAACCGGCAAACCTATCACCTGCTTGATATTTGTATATCTCCCTCCAAACGAACTGTATCAGAATAACTTAGTTAGATTAACTAAATATATGGAAAAACAGATAACTGACGGGAAAGAACTTTCTCTAATTGGGGATTTAAATATTAGAACTGGAGGGCTCGGGGGACTGTATAATCCAACAGATCTTCAACTATCTTTAGTTTCCGAAAGAAAAGCAAGATATCTAATAATTTAACCACTGGCTGAAGGACTTCTCGAGTTCCTCGAGGACAACTCGCTGACAATAATCAACGGAAGATCAACAGGAGACAGAGAGGGTGACTTTACATATGTTTCGGAGAGAGGCTCATCAACTATTGATTATTGCATAGTCTCACAAGGGATACTGGAAAAATATCAGACTTCAGGATAGAAACTCAGATGTATTCAGATCACCGTCCTCTTACCCTGAAGATAACAGTCCAAAACACCTATGAAAATAAATCCAAGGTAGAAGAATATGGTATTACGAGATACAGATGGACAGCTGAGGGAATTAAGACATTTAAACAGGAATTAAAGGAATTGCAAGTAGTAAAAATATCAAATCTCGATAGCTCCGTAAATACTTTCACTCAAAGAATTACTAAGGCAATGTCAACATCAGGAATAATGTACTTAACTAAGGGTGCCCCCGGAGAATCTAAACCATGGTTTGACAAAAACTGTTACGAGATGAAAAAGCTAACAAAAGAAAGTCTGAAGGAATACCGTAGAACCAACAGAAAGGAAGACCTTGAAAGCTATGCTCTCCATAGAAAGAAATATCTCGGTTTATTAGATGATAAAAGGAAGAAATATATTCAGGAAAAACAAGAAATATTGACATATATAAAAGATTCAAAGTCCTTTTGGAAGACCATTGCGCTATTTAAAAGAGCAACAAAAATTCAAGGAGAAATTACTGTACAGGAATGGCACGATTTTTATTGCGAATTAATGAGTATTGAAAAAAAAAAGAGAATATTTGTAATATAGAAGTGAGGATTTCGCCTAGTGATCCATTACTTGATCCAGAGATAACTTCTGGAGAGATAGGTAGGGCAATCAGAGATTTGAAAAATAACAAGGCAAGTGGACCTGATGACATCCCCAATGAAATAGTAAAAGTACTCCCAGACTCATACATGGATTTATTAGAACAATTTTACAATAGAGCCCTGATAATGGGGCACTATCCTACAATATGGACTAAATCGATCATACTCCAATCTTTAAAAGCGGTGACAAAGACGACCCTTCAAATTATCGTGGTATAGCACTGATAAGCAATTTATCGAAACTTTTTACGACAATACTAAGATCAAGACTGAATGAATGAGTAGAAAGAAGTAACGTCATTCCAGAAAATCAGGCGAGTTTCCGAAGGGGTCGATCGTGTGTGGATCTGATATTCACATTGACCACTCTAATACAATTATCATTGAGGAAAAAGAGAGAAAAATTATATGTATTTTTTGTTGATTTGAGAAAAGCATTTGATACAGTTCCTCACTCATTACTTTGGAAGAAATTAACCAATCTGGGCGTAAGCTATCAATTTATACACGCAATTAGAAATTACTACCAACAGGCGACTGTGGCAGTCAGATGGAGGGGATCAATTACAGAAAATATCAAGTACATTCGGGCGTTTTACAAGGAGAGCCACTATCGCCATTACTTTTTATATTATTAATGACGGACCTGATTAAAATGTATGACAACTCAGATCTGACGAGTGTATACCTGCCGGAATTTGGTGACGTTCACCTGCTGATGTATGCAGATGATATTGCTATTATAGGGGAGTCGAGGATAAACCTCCAAAAAAAGATTAACACATTGAAAGAATATCTTGGTAGAACTATATGATACTGAACATGTCCAAATCGAAGGTTATGGTATTTCGCAATGGTGGTAAACCCTCAAGAGAAGATAGATGGTACTGGAATGGTAAACCTCTGATGGTAACAAGAAGATATAATTACTTGAGGAACCCTCTGGTCAGTACAACTAAAACCACTCAAGCCGCAAACTTTTTCAAAGGAAAAGCACTTGCGGCAATAAATGCTACAACCCCAATATTAGAAAAATAAAAAATTAATTCATTAAACTCTGCAATTAAACTGTTTGATTCTATTGTGATGGCTGTTTTGATGTATGCTGCTCCAATTTGGGCAACAGAGCATAAAGATTTATTGGATCATATACAAGATACATTTATTCGTAGGTTCTTGAATTTGCCTAGATATACACCAGGATACATAATAAGACCAGAAACAGGCCGCGTCTAATTAATAATAACAGCTCTGAAATTGACCTTGAAATACTGGCTGAGGGTGCTGAGTATAGATACAAATAGATTGCCTCGAATATGTTTAAATAGAATGAGACAAATATCCTGTGCTACAGGTGCACCCATCGGGTTTATAAAACAATTAAGCAATTTACTCAATAATAACGGATCCTCGTGGCTTACTTATTGTAATGATCCTGATTCGCTAAGGAATGAGATCCCAGGAATATTAAGAACTGCGATAGAGCAAACAATACAAAATGATTTAACAAGAATAACCCTATCAAAGTTATATTCCCACTATAGAGACATATATAAAACGTTTACCACCGAAGAATATTTCTTAAGTGAACTCCCTTTTCCTGTCATCAGATTAATCGCGCAATTTAGAACCCTTTCAATTTTTTTCAGAGAACACCATCTGATTTTAATGAGGGGTGAAGACTTGAAATGTACTTTCTGTGGATCAAGAATAACAATGGAGATGTTGCACTACCTATTTGATTGTGCTGCTCTGTCTGAGGAAAGACGAAAACTAAATGATAAAACGGGGCAAATCTGTCCTTCATTTCCGGCACTAATTAATGAAATATCAAAGAATAGGTATATAGCGGTGGCGATATTTGGATTCCACAGGATTAAATCCCGGAAAAAGGCCACACAGTGTTCTCCCCATCCCTTGTGAATTGGCAAATCCTGTATAGGGCGAGAGGCCCTAAATAAAGGCTTTGCTGTTGTATTTATGAAGAAATATATATAAAAATATATCATATTAATTCATTATCATAAAAGTATTTTGCCAGCTTTCTTAAGAAGGTGAATACATAAATAGTAGAAAATCTAAGGTAGAGCTATTTCTTTGAAAATAAATCCATGTTTCTTAATAATAAAATGTTAATTTTAACACAATTTTAAATGCTATATTTATTTTTGAAGTATTTTATTTTATATAACAATTTTTGATATTTTGAGTATAACAATGGAGTAAAAATTATTTTTTTTTAGTTGGGAAAAAAATCCATTTTCCACTCTAAATATGACCACCCATAATTATATATTTATACAAATATATTATATATAAAAAATTATGGAATATAAATTAAAAAGAAAACTAATATTTTTAATATCTTTACTTAGTAAATGAAAAAAATCTTATTCCATAACATAATAATTGAATTAAAAATATTCACATTGATATATTTCATAATATTTTAATTGAAATTTGACGATGGGAAAGGTCCAATTGGCAATAACACCAAATCAATTAATTTTCTATATCTCTATGTTGTATATGATAAAATAAGAAATAAAATTAGCTCATTTTGTACAAACATAATTAACGAAACAATAAAATAAATAATACGAACGATAATGAATAAAAATATTCCTTTGAAAATTAGAAAAAATATATGAGGAATTATGATACAAATTTTGATATTATATTTCATATTTAATGATAATCAGAAATTCCTGACGCAAATTATTAAGAAGAAAGAAAAATGTCATGCAAAAATATTAAGACAATATTACAAACTCGATATATTTATATACCAATATTTTGAAGAATGCAGGTAAGAATTCACCCTGACAATCATACCGAAGACAACCAGATGAATCCAACTCTTGTATCAATCTCAAATGTCGCCTCTCTACTGATGAGGGCCACAATGTCAGCTGACGTTGATTCTCCTTCTTGATCACCAAATCTTGATACACCATCAGCCAACCAGAAGTTGGATAAATATCACGTGATGTGAACTGGCCCAACTGATTGGTTGGATTGATAGAGATCACAACATGACGCCAGTTGTGCTTCTTTTAACCCAATCTTAATATTCTTTAAGAAATCTGTTCCATATATTTCTGCACTAAATTTATATAACTCTGACCATCACATATGCTGAGATGGTAGAACCTCTAACTCAGCTCTATTATATTAAAGGAAGGAAAACTCCATATCTCAGACATGTGGATTTAAATTGAAAGGAACTACCATTCTGATATGACACATCTCATCAAAATTATTAAAAGTTGTTAAATAACTTTGGAAAGTATGATTAGAGATATAAGCAAGATATGAGCATATAACCTTTGGAAAATTATTGCTAAAAATAACAAGTTTGTAAATATTAAACACTCGGGCAAAATGGTATTGAAAATATCAAAGACTAAATGATAATCATATATTAACAACCAATTATCAGTTAACTTTTAAGACATATAGTGGTTTCTGAGTTTTTCTATTTCAAATCACCAAAGAGAATAATGTATATTAATAATTTTAAAAAAATTACAAACCGTGTGAATGCCAAGGATAAAAAAGGGACTCGGTGACAATAGCAATCTGTTGACCATAAAGTCTGAATTCTAGGCTGCTGTGTGTAACAGATGTTCCAGATGGAGAGCCGTGACTTCCCTGTGTTCCAGCTCTACTAACGGCGTTGTTGCAGGATCTAGCTAGTGTTAGACAGTAGCTATTGACAGCGGGGCGGGTTTTAACGCTTACACTTCTGTGATGGTCACAGCAGGGGCTGTGGTCATTTACCATTCCACGTTGGGCGGGAGGACCCACTATTATAACCCTGTGTCACATAACGTGGATTGGTACTCAACTTCTCCTCCGGCAGCTTGGCTCGCTCCACAGATCCAGGACTAGGTACTGATTACTAGTCTGCTGGTTCTGGTGCAAAACTCCGATGGGAGGCCTCGCGTGTGACGTTAAGTCCGGCTTTCAGCGTTGGCAGTGTCAGCAGTTCTGTCTTCGGTCTCTAGTCCGCTCCATTCCATTTTGTTGTCCAATAGTGAACTCAACGAGTTCATCGAGTTGTCGGAATTGGGAAGTTGGGTTCAAGGGTGTGTAGCAATACATGACGGTGTGTATAGTCTAACCCCCTCTGTGTTATGTATCTAGATATCACGTGGAGCCCTCACCGTGTCTAGTTAACATTTAGGTAAATGTCTTTCTTTAAGTTCCCTCCTTAGGTCACCGAGTCCCTTCTTTATAACTTGGTCTTCACGCGGTACCAACTATATTCTGGAGTTAAATAAATCAATAATTTTGTATTTATATACAGGGAGATTTCTCACAACTTGAAGATTTTTAAAAATGCATTTTTTTTTTGTGGTGACTAAAAGCTAACGTGCAATAACAGAGGAAAGTTCCAGCTCAGTAACTTCTATGGAGTTAAAGTGTAGTTGAGGTGGGACCATGTTAGATGGGCGGACTCTCGCCCAGCTGATGGACAAATGGGACCAGGTGTTGACACCAGCGAAGGTAGAAACTTCTGTAACTTCTACTTGAGATTTCTCGATATAACATAATACTGGTGTGACTACAATAATGTCTAATCTGTATAGATCACAACAAAGTGGTCTTTAAGGTAATTAACATGAGGTAGAAATATCTGAAAAACTGAAACAAAGAGAACCAGAGATGTTTTTTTTTTTGAAAGGATATAGTGCAATTACTGAATAATATGTATACTTCAAGTATAGAATAGTATCCATATACTTGGTTTAATATACTATAATTAATATAGAGAAGGTGTAATATATATATATATAAGTATATAAAATGTCTGTCCTTTTTGCCTGACCAAACCGCTCATCCAATTGCCGTGAAACTTTGAAAAGTTGTTTACTATCGGCAAGGTTTCTGGTTTGAATTTGATTTGAAATAAATATTCGTTGCCATTTTATTTTCAAACTTGGCAATTTGACTCGGAAGCAGCGCTTCACGTGGCATCTGGTGGAATGACATTTGTAAATTGTTTTTTTTTTTTTGCTTATCCCTAGTACACGTGGTACAGGCCATGATAATCATGGTGGGTAGTTAGCGACTGCTTTTTACTGTAAGCGCACCACATGTCTACACATGTGAAAGCAGTTCGACTTTGCACTTAGAAATGTACCAGAGCCCCGTTTGGTTACTTGAACTCGCTGGTGGGGTTGGACTTTTGCAAGAATCGGGGGGCCATTGGAGCATTTTTTTTAAACATAGAAAGTGTTCAATGCGGGAATCGAACCTGGTCGTAGTGGTCGAAACCAAACGGTTTAACCAGCCTTCCACCGATCCCCCTTAAATTGTAAAAATGCTAAATGTGTTCCAAAAAATAAATTTAAAAATATTTTTCTGAAAATGAATAATTACTGAATAATAAAATAAAATAAAATTTCTAAAAAAGACTTTTAGAAAAATTGAAAGGTCTGAAATAACCTAGCGATTAATTTAAACCTTGTTAAACTGTAGCACGGTTGTATCACGTATTACTATATGTACCTTACTAGCCGAATGACCCGGGCAACGCCCGTGTTTTACCCCCGATTGAATGTTTTTATTCAAATACTATTTGTTACAATTATAAATTGGCGCCTTATATAAATGCATATATTAGTAGAGTATATAGTATTATATCTACATTTATGTAGATGTGACATATATATCCCTAATGATAATAGTACTTACATATATACATAAGTATGTGCATATATATACACCTTAATAGTACAAAAGCTACATACCTATACTTTCGATATTTGCGGACCTATAATGAGGTATTGTTAACAATAGATTATTTAAGGAGCGACCCGCTCCAACACAATAGTTACAAAAACCAAAGGTGGCGTGATCGTAGCCGACCAATAGGAGAGCGCCATTCCAAAAAAAAAAAAAAAAAGCAAACGGTGACAGAGATGAAGAATTATTAAGAACGCATGACGCTCGTAACTGTATATAGAATGTGTTACGGCGACCTAGGTTCGAAACTGTGTGTTGGTGTTTTTTTTTTTTTTTGAAATTATCTCTCTATTTTTAATAAAGTTATTTAAAATTTGATAATGCAAGTGTTAAAAGTCGTGGCATGGAATATGTAAATATCTTTTTTGAGTGTATGACTTGGAATGTAAATTTCTTATTATTATGTCAAATATATTTTGAATGGATTATTATTATGTAAATTTCCCTTTTGTATATAACCGAGCTGTGTTGTTGAAATAAAGAGTTTCTTAGTAGAGCGAGAGCTTCACGTGTGTAGCCGCTGGGTTTTGTCTTCGTTATTTTCTTTCTTGCTTGATCACCCGAGGCAGTCCAATCAATATCAAGACTTTGGGTAAAAGTCTTACTTGTTAAGAGGAGGTTTCTTCAATCTGACCTAGCGTAATCTTAACATTTAATGGCGTCCCCGGGTGGGCTGCGTGGGCTGGTCAAGTAGAGAAGGCGGGAAGACCTGTAGGCGCTGTCTCTCGAGGAACAGAAGACGGGAAGACCGGGTAGCGCTGTCTCCCAAGCTAAAGAAGCTCAAGGGAAGAGAGGCTAAAGAAGCTCAAAAGGCAAAGAAGCTAAAGAAGCTCAAAGGCAAAGAAGCTAAAGAAGCTCAAAGGCAAAGAAGCTCAAAGGCAAAGAAGCTAAAGAAGCTCAAAGGCAAAGGAGCTAAAGAAGCTCAAAGGCAAAGAAGCTCAAGGCAAAGAAGCTCAAGAAGCCCTTTGTTAAAGGTTTAAAGGAGCCCAAGAAGCCCTTTGTTAAAGGTTTAAAGGAGCTCAAGAAGCCCTTTGTTAAAGGTTTAAAGGAGCTCAAGAGGCCCTTTGTTAAAGGTTTAAAGGAGCTCAAGAAGCCCTTTGTTAAAGGTTAAAAAGAGCTCAGTGAAGCTCAAGGTTTAAAGGAGCTCAAGAAGCCCTTTGTTAAAGGTTTGGAGGAGCTCAAGAAGCCCTTTGTTAAAGGTTTAAAGGAGCTCAAGAGGCCCTTTGTTAAAGGTTTAAAGGAGCTCAAGAAGCCCTTTGTTAAAGGTTTAAAGGAGCTCAAGAAGCCCTTTGTTAAAGGTTTAAAGGAGCTCAAGAAGCCCTTTGTTAAAGGTTAAAAAGAGCTCAGTGAAGCTCAAGGTTTAAAGGAGCTCAAAAAGGCCTTTGTTAAAGGTTAAAAAGAGCTCAGTGAAGCTCAAGGTTTAAAGGAGCTCAAAGGCAAAGAAGTTGAAGAAGCTACAGGGTGAAAGGCTACCTACAAGGTAAAAAGGATACCTACAAGGTGAAAGGATAACTACAAGGTGAGATGAGGAAGTTAGCAGAAGGCGTAGAAAGGCGATAAGAGGCGTTTTTACCGAGGTGGTAAATGATATGAATACAGAGTTAAGGGATCCTCTTATTGATAAAAGTGGCATATATGCCAAATTTGATAGATTAGAATCTCTCCATTTGGAGCTGGTGGCATTGAATGAACGATGCCAGGCAATTTTATTGGCCAAAGATGAGGCTACTGACGATGAAATTGATAAAGAATTTGAGGATTGTGAAGTCTACATCACGGAAAGATATTATTTGAAGGCTAGAATTCGCGTAATGCGTGAGCAGGATAGGGATGCTCAGGTCAAGACTTCTCAAATTCCACCAGGGGCGTCTAGTGCCTCTCCGAATTCAGAAACCGATAATCAGAAAGTTATCAAACTTCAGACTATTTCTACGTCTCTATCGAAAAGCCCGGAAGAGTCCATGAAAAATGAAATTGAAGGCGTGGAAAAAGAGGATTCTGTGAAAACTGCTAGAGCTACGGATGTGAAGCCTGCTCTAGCTAAAGCTAGAATGCTAAAGGAGGCTTGTTCAGCTCCCTCTATAATAGATATTGAATATGAGGACAAAAAAGGTGCTGTGAATGCTATTAAAGAAAAGGAATTGAACGCAGCAGTTGAAGGCGGTGAAGGGAAGGAAACAGAAGCGGCAGTTAAATGCAATGAAGTGAAGGATTCTGAAACTGCAGTTGATAGCTATGTAGGTGTGAAGGAAGCTGAGGCTAAAGACAAAGCAAATGAAGCGGAAGCAAAACCTGATAAAGTGAATTCTAAAGACGGAGATAAAGGAGCTCAAGTAAAAGAATCTGAAGCGAAGCCTAAGGGCGAAGGCGTAAAGGAATCTGAAGCGAATCCAAAGGACGAAGGAATAAAGGATTCTGGGGATGAGCCTAAGGGCGACGGAGTAAAGGATTCTGAAGATGAGCCTAAGTGCGACGGAGTTGGTGATTCTGAAGCGAAGCCTAAGGGCGACGGAGTAAATGATTCTGAAGATGAGCCTAAGGGCGACGGAGTAAAGGATTCTAAAGATGAGCCTAAGGGCGACGGAGTAAAGGATTCTGAAGATGAGCCTAAGGGCGACGGAGTAAATGATCCTGAAGCAAGACCAACTGGAGATACGGAATCTAAAATTAAATCCAAAAGACAAAAAAATGCGCAAGTTCTTTGATCTTGGAATCTAAAATAAAGAATAAGGGAGATCTACAAAAACTTAAGGGCAACCCAGGGGATTGGCTCTCAAGGTGGGGGCAATTTGGTAGAAATAATGCCAATGAAAAATATGAAGAGGCAAATTTAAAGGATAAGGAAGATTCTGAAGCGAAGCCTAAGGGCGACGGAGTAAAGGATTCTGAGACTGCAATTAAAGGTTATAAACCGGTGAGCAATTCTAGAGCAGTAGCTGAGGGTACTGATTCAAAGGTGGAAGAAGAAAAGCTAGATGTAGAACAAGGTACTGATTCAGCGGTGGAAGAAAAGATAGATGCAGAACAGGGTACTGATTCAAGGGTGGAAGAAAACCCAGATGCAGAACAAGGTACTGAATCAGGGATGGAGGAAGGGATTATTGATACAAAGGATTGGTTGAATGATGGGTTAATCGAAGGAGTTGATGAAATTCCACCTGAGGGAAAAGGATACTGGTTTCCTGATCGCCCTGTATTTGGGTGTGAGTCCGAAGCGACGCCTATACGGCCAGTATGTGACGGCGCGTCCTGTCGAGGACGCAGCGGACTATCCTTGAGGCGATATTTAAAAAAGATACCCAATCTACTGAGGAGAATCCCGGAAATAGGGATAAAACTTCGGAAAAATAAGTACGGAGTTTTGGCCGACGTGAAGAGATATTTCCAGGTGATGGCCATCAGGGAAAATGATTGGGACTACCTCCGATTTCTTTGGAAGAGGAAGATGGACGCTTATGGGGCAACCTCCGGTGGTGTGTATGGAGAGGGTGCCGCAGTGTGCCGAGGAGAGGATGGTTTTCCTGGATGAGAGCCTGGGCTCCCTGCAACGGTGTCCCACCTGCCTGGATCCCCCCATCACGGTGGAACGTATTTTTTTCTTTTTACAAAAAAGAAAGGTGGGGGTATGTTAAAAGTCGTGGCATGGAATATGTAAATATATTTTTTGAGTGTATGACTTGGAATGTAATGTAAATTTCTTATTATTATGTCAAATATATTTTGAATGGATTATTATTATGTAAATTTCCCTTTTGTATATAACTGAGCCGTGTTGTTGAAATAAAGAGTTTCTTAGTAGAGCGAGAGCTTCACGTGTGTAGCCGCTGGGTTTTGTCTTCGTTATTTTCTTTCTTGCTTGATCACCCGAGGCAGTCCAATCAATATCAAGACTTTGGGTAAAAGTCTTACTTGTTAAGAGGAGGTTTCTTCAATCTGACCTATCGTACCTTAACAGCAAGTTTTAAAAACTTAAACAAAAATTACACTGGTCTACAAAAAAGTTTTTTCTTTTCCTCAAATGAAATTCTATCTGATCTTAATATGACTTTTTGTGCTTATTCCAAATATATTAGTTTTTTTCTATCACGCAAGGTGTCTGAGTGACAACCTTTTTTCATATTGGGATAAACACGCTGTAATAAAATCAAACAATGTTATGTATTTTTTTTTTGCTTAAACCTCATTACATTAGGTAGTGGTGATAGATTTTCTGCGGGTTTATTCTTGCTTGGACATGTTGATATGTAAACCAACGATTTATTTAGTAGCATTGTAGTGGAGATGGCAGATTTAATCTATGAAAAAAACTCTATATTCATTATTTATATTTTACCATAATGAATAGTTCTATTTTCATTTTCGTATTCCATCAAATTGTTTTTATATATATGTGCACACACAAGATGGTGCTAATATACTAAGGTGTTGCATGAATAATCAATATTGTCAAGAAGCTCCATCCAGATGGGACACCTTTCAATCATCCCTGGACCCCGGGGAGGGACCACAGGTGTGAGGGGTTCTCGGAAGCTGGTCTGCAAATAAGGAAAACGGGACTCCTCGGTGGCTGACGCCGCTCATTATTTATTATCTTTACCTGGGGATAAGTTGTTTTTATCATATGACTCTCTCCCTTAAATACCTCTTGTAAATAATTTTATTGGAGAACTAAAAGGTAAATACCCACTTTTATAATAAATTAATTATCCCCAAATTTGCCCTTGCTTTATTTATCTCCGCGACAATATACTTTCTGTTACAATATGGAGAAAGCTGGTGTTGTGGCTTTGTCACCGATCCGAGGGTCAACAGATATGGTCTAACTTCAACGTCTATTTTGACGAGAGAGGGGAACTTTGTTTACATATATATGCTGAGGAGTAAATTTATGTACCTAAAAGGGCACACATCTCTCCTTTAATTATGCCTCAGAACGCAATGAATAATTAAAGGGAGATATGTCTTTCTAGGTATATATATATATATATACTAGCCGAATGACCCGGGCAACGCCCGTGTTTTACCCGATTGAATGTTTTTATTCAAATACTATTTGTTACAATCATAAATTGGCGCCTTAAATAAATGCATATGTTAGTTAATAACTATAGCCTATGTGCTTTATCTGTCTATGTACTGTTGGCTTCCGTAGGCGTCTCTTACAGGGAAAAAGAAAGAGAGGATTCCATTTGGTTATTAACTAATAAATGCATTTATTTAAGGAGCGACCCGCTCCAACACAATAATTACATAAACGAAAAGGCGAGTGGGGGGGGCATGATGGGGGGGGGGGGCAAAGGTGACGTGACCGTAGCCAACCAATAGGAGGGCGCCATTCCAAAAAAAAAGCAAACGGTGACAGAGATATAAACTGATGACTGATTGTTGATTAGGAGATGAGGAATGACGCTCGTAACTGTATATAGAATATGCGATCTTAAACCCTAATTAAAAGTTACTCAGTGCATATATGTACCTGTACATATTTTTCAAGTCGCTAAAACAACTAGGAAGAAGGTCGCAAAGTGGCAAATAATGATATTAATACCAAAATAACAATACATTGTTGTTGTTGTTGCTTATTCCTCAAATCGTTTAGGTCCCTTTGTCTCAGCTTTTCTATTATAGTCCTGGGGTTTTCCCAGAGGTCTTTTTTGGAGGATTTGATACAATTCAATAGACAATTAGACAATTAAAATAATTTTATTGACATCTTGTCAATATATGCAAAGTGCACAGTCTGTACTATTAAAAAAAAAGATAATATGCATTATAAACACTATGTACAATGAATATGGCGCCTCTGCCAGCGCTGCAGAGTTTGGTGGAGAATCACCAGTGGGTCTCCAGCGACACCACGCATTTCGCGATCTACGAAGAATACGTAGATCGCGTACTTCGCCGCTGAGGAGATGGCGTGGTCCTCGAGACCAACTGGAAAGAATTCAATAGATGTTCAGGACTGGCAAGCTGGGAATCACATTTGGGGCATTTCGGGAATATTTAGATTTTTCCATTAAATTTGAGCATTCTAAGATGTCCTGTTCGTAATCTTGAAATCGCCCTTTGTTCTTCCCTAGTAAGGGTGTGGAAAGAAGATTCGTTAGGAATGGGGGTGTACCAGGGGTGGTTTAGGGTGGATTTCCAGAAATAGGTTATTTTTTGTTTGTGGATGGAAGAAATTTCTGAATAGGTGAGTTGGGAGTTTTCAGGCTGGCCCTTACAGCCTTCTTTAGCCAACTGGTCAGCCATCTCGTTGCCGTCTATGTTAACGTGAGAGGAGATCCATTGGAATGTGATTTGGTTTCCCTGTGAGATTTTTTGAGGATTTTGATTATTTTTATTGTCGTTTTGTCTTTGGCAGAATCCATATCTTTTATGTGCTGTATATCGCTGAGACTGTCAGAGATAATCCAGATATTTTTGTAGGAGTTTTTACATTCTGTTAGGTCTTTTTCAATAGCTAATAATTCTGCTAGAAAATTAGAGCAGTTATTGAGGTTCCTGAATTTCAATTTTTTTCTTTTCTGATTCATTGACGATGAAGACTCCGCAGGATCCATCGTCAAATCTGCTTCCATCTGTATAAATTTTGATGGTGTTAGGAGGGATTGTATTGATAATTTAGAGGCTAAGCTGTAAGAGAATATGTGGGTTTTCTTGGGTTTTGGTTGACCTAGAGAAGTTTGAAAGGTGATGTTGGGTGAATTGAGGTTGGGTTGGATTTTTTTTTCTGAGATAGGATCTTTCTATACTAGAATAGACCATATTCTTTTCGAAAGCGTAGAATAGAGGGGATTCATTTTTTAATATTTGGTTACTTTTCCAATGGTTTGTATAATTTCCTGTTCTGTGATCAGATCCTACAGATTCTATTTAAGTACTTTTCCATTAGTATATCTCTTCTAAGGTTCAGCGGCAGAAGATC
>CP092874.1:34281169-34291744 GCA_030710605.1 Cordylochernes scorpioides
TTCCCCTTCCTAGGAAATGGGATTTTATAGTAAGACATTTCTCACACTCTTCCAGTTCTTTGGTTATGTTGAAGGAACAAGACAAACCACTACATTGGAAACTGGCGAAAATTGTCCAGATATTCCCAGGAGAAGATGATCATACCAGAGTGGTGCTTCTTCGTACTCCTAAAGGCCTTCTGAAGAGTCCTCTGTACTATGTACCTCGAGCCGTTATGGTAACCGTGAAGGCCTACAGTGAACTCTGCAATGTGGCTGACTAACGGGGCAATGGCACTCTCCCTTTCCATGGAATGGACAAGACACCACCATGTATATTGTTATGACACTTTTCAGCCGTCGTTGTTAGCGTACACGGCTTCTAAATAACAAGAGGGGTTCTATGTAGATACAGCGACACACTTTATCACCAGTAGGTGCTAGTAGAATTAAGGATTAGATGTCTACAATGTCCGACACCAGAAGGATCTTCCTCGTCAACAGCCAACTACTATCCAGGTCGGGAAAGATTCTCTGACATCTTCTTCCAGGATCATCCATACGGCCACACTTGCGGAGACAACTTGCCGCTTCTCTCACTGTCGATGTCACCAGAATGTCTGTTCTCCCCCACACTGGAATACCTTCTCGGCGCCTGTGTCACGTGGGCCATCCCTCCACAGCTAGAGTCCATCCATCTTTCCCCCAACATCACCCTGGGATCTTGGTCCCTCAGTTAGCTTGTCATACAGTATAAAAAGGAGATTATCCATGTTACAATATCAATTCTCTTGGAAAATGTTCTACACTTATTACATGAAATATTTAAGAAAACAATATTTTTCCCTAAAGGTTATGTTGTTTATTACCACGGTGAAACTACATCCATAACGGACATGGTTGAAACACAATAGTTGGCTACACTCCAGTTACTGGGACTGGAGCAGACATTGTCTTGGTCAACGTGGTGTCTTTTCTTACAGACTGAGGTAAAACTAGAATAGATTTAGTGATCATATTGAATTTTAGCAAAGTACTTTAACTTGTTTATCCCAAGTACATGTGGCTATGATAATCATAGTAGGTAAGTGCTAGACAGTTACACAAGGTGCTAAATCCCCATTTGGTTACTTGCCTATACTGGTGTAAAAGTTCAATTGTATAATTTTCTTTTTCTAATGTTTCAGCGACCCACTGTCGGCCCTTAAAAAATATATATATATATATATTAAAAATAAAGAAGGCATCTCCTGACCACGAGCAAATGTGCTTTTTAGATGGCAGAGCGCCATCTAGTGGAGCAAAAATAAACTAAACGTTTATTTTGCTTGCTCCGTGATATTTGGCCAACCCAATTTCTTGATAAATCAAGAAAAGCCATCCACGAACGCGTTTCGCGCTGTTGGCGCTCGTCAGCGTGGAGAAGGCTGTAACCACTGCGACCAAAAATATTTTTGGTCCTGTTGGAATAGCGATCAAAATTGGCGTGGAGCATTGGGGATCGACCAATCAACGGCCGCGGCGGCGCTGCGGTCGACGTCAATATATATAGTCTTTGTCTCTCGCCTTTATACATATACTTGCCTTTAAAACCTTGCTACTTTAACATCTTGTTTTAAGTTACTTTGTTTAATAAATAATCCTTTTACTCCTTGATTCAATCTCAAACTTCAACAGGTTATGGGCCCAGCACGCTTCCACTGCGCCTAAAAGGATTAAACGCCAGCAGTGAGTAAGCCTTTGTTTTGCTCGAAGTTTAGGCGTCAACCGCCAACCATAACCCTAGTTTCTTTTTGTCGTTGGCCGATTCCAAGACAAAGAAGATGAGCGAAGATTGTCTTTCTAGGATTAAAGTTTTTAATGGTGAAAACTTTTCACTATGGAAATTCCAATTCAGGCTTCTTATGGAACAACAAAAATTACTAGAATTATTGGAAGGCTTAGAAATAAAGCCGAATGTTGTTTCCTCCGACAGTAACTCTGAAAGTTCACTACAGAATTGGAAATCAAAGGACGTTAAAGCAAGGATGTTGTTATCACAGGCAATCGAATTAAAGTTTCTTCAGCCCCTGATGAACTGTACTTCCGCTTCACAAATGTGGCAGAAATTACTTGCTATTCATGAACAAAAATCCGAATTTACTATTGGCCTACTTTGGCAACAATTCTTCGATGCACGATTGACATCGGAAACAATAAGTGATTACATAGCAAAAATTGAAAATATTTCTGCACAAATTTCACAAATGGGCGGAACCATAACGGAAGATCAAAAGGTAGCAAAAATTTTAAATACTTTGCCTTCGAGTATGCGCTACTTTGTTGCAGCGTGGGAATCGTTAGATCCGAAAGCTCAAACTCTTAACAATTTAACTGCAAGACTTTTGATTGAAGAAACAAGGAATCAACAAAGCGGTTCTTCTAAACAAGATGAGGCCTTATTACACAGGCAAGCAGGAACGAAGCCTAAAGATACACAACGTTCTTTTCAAGATGCCAAGAAGAACACTAAATGCCACTATTGTCACAAAATTGGACATTGGAGCCGCGAATGTAGAAAAAGATTAGCTAATGAGAAAAATAAATCCAAAAATCTTCATGATTCAAAAGGAAGTTCAAGTGATTATGAACTTATTTTGTGCGATAATCAAGTAGAGCCCAATGATATTTGGTATGCTGACAGCGGTGCAAGCTGCAGCATGACATTTCGACGAGAGTGGTTCAAGACCTACACGCCATTCACCAGTGATCATCCAATCTACTTGGGAGACAACTCGACACTACTTGCAGAAGGCATGGGAGACATCGAGATTCAAGCCTACGTCGACGGTGGATGGTACAATACGTACATAAGAAATGTGCTCTACTCGCCGCAACTAAAGAAAAATTTGTATAGCCTTTCTACGTCCACAAGAAGAGGATTCAACGTCATTATCAAACATGACAAGCTACAGATCTTCATGGATAATGACCTAAAAGCCGTAGGAGTGCGTCATGACGGCCTCTACAGGATGCTCTTCAAGGTTACGTCATCATCACAAGGATACATCACCAGCGAGAACAAGCTTCAGTTGTGGCACGAGAGAATTGCGCATCTTCCAGTTGCTACACTTCGAGAGATGGCGACCAAAGGATTGGTGGATGGTCTGCAGCCTCAAGATTTAGAGGGAGATTTTTTCTTCTGTGAAGGATGCCAACTTGGAAAAGCCCATAGAAAGTCGTGCTATCCCTCAGATGGCAAAAACTACCAGCTAGGTGAGTTTATTTATGCTGATATTTGTGGCCCAATGCAGACTCAATCATTAAGTAAATATCTGTATTTCTGCTTATTTAAAGATTACTTTAGTGGTTATCGCCATATTTATTTTATTAAAAACAAATCAGATGTGCTAGATATATTCAAAGAATATGCTACTCTAATCTATACTCAAACTGGAAATAAGATAAAAGTTCTTAGGACTGATAATGCGCTAGAATTCAAAAGCGATAATTTTGCAGATTTATGTAAAAGATTATGGGATTGGAAAACTAGAAAAATAAGAATTTCTAAAGATGTCTTATTCGATGAGAAAGCTACTCCACATTCAGATAGAGAATCTACCAAACCGAAAGAAATAATATTTCAGATTAACAGCGCTCCGGATGAATCACCAGTTGCAACAACAAACATCCCAGTGCAGGAAATGCTGCCAGTATCCGATATCAGTTCGCATCCAATGATAACACGCTCTAAAGTTTCGAATAGCCAATGTAACTTTGCGCTCGCTGATGAACCCAGTAACTATATAGATGCAATAACAAGTTCAGATTCAGAAAGATGGAAATTAGCCATGGATGAAGAGATTGATGCATTAAATAAAAATAAAACATGGACTTTAGAACGTTTGGCAGATGGTCATAAACCTATCGGTTGTAAATGGGTTTATAAAATTAAAACGGAGTCCGATGGTACAATTCAACGGTTCAAAGCCAGATTAGTTGCAAAAGGCTATTCTCAAATAAAAAATGTTGACTATTTCGATACGTTTAGCCCAGTAGTCAGGTATGATTCGTTACGCATTCTTTTATCACACGCTGCTTCTGAAAGGATGTTTCTTAAGCAATTCGATGTAAAGACAGCTTTTCTCAATGGCGAATTAGAGGAACTTGTTTATCTTGAACAACCAGAAGGCTACAAGAGAGATGATAATAGCTGCTATAGATTACATAAAAGTCTGTATGGTCTGAGACAATCTTCTAGAAATTGGAATAAGAAATTTACCAATTTTTTGTATAGCCATAATTTCAAAACATCAGACGGCGACCCGTGCATTTTCATTGGAACACACAATGATTCAAATGTTATCTTAGCTCTCTATGTTGATGATGGAATTATTCTATCTAAAGATAAAGAGGCAATAGCTATTATAATGGATGAGTTAGAACACGCATTTGATATTACATCTGGAAGTGTTAACTTTTTTGTTGGGCTACAAATAGAGCAGTCAGAAGATAGGTCAAGTATTTTCATTCACCAGTCATCATATATTGACAAAATTTTGAGTAAATTTAATATGGCTGACTGTATTCCTGCTTCGGTGCCTATGGATCCTTCTGTCATCTTAACAAAGCAGGACTGTCCTACTCCAGAACAAAAGGAAAAGATGCCTAAATTCCCTTTTCGAGAAGCTGTTGGATCCCTTATGTTTGCATCATGTGTTTCACGTCCAGATATCACTTATGCAGTTTCACAAGTGAGTAAATTCCTAGAATATCCAGGACCTGCACATTGTACAACAGTGAAGAATATTTTCCGTTATCTGAAAGGCACTCCACACATGGGAATTCTCTTCACTGGACAAGACCAACTTGTTGGCTACTCTGACAGTGATTTTGCTCGTGATGTTGACTCCAGAAAAAGTACGACTGGTTATGCCTTCATGATGAACGGAGGAACTGTTTCTTGGGCAAGCCAACGACAACCAATTATCGCACTTTCAACCACCGAAAGTGAATACATCGCTGCCTGCAGTGCTGCTAAGGAATTGATTTGGATCAGAAGACTTCTACAGGGCATCGGCTGTGATATTACTAAAGAAACTGAACTTTATATCGACAACCAAGCAGCAATAAAACTTGTTGAAAATCCAGTATTCCACAAACGAACGAAACACATTGATGTTCGCTACCACTTCATTAGATCCAAACATGAAGAAGGTGAACTTAAAGTGCAACATGTTTGCAGCTCAGAACAGCTAGCTGATATAATGACTAAACCTCTTCCACGAAACAAATTCCACTACTTAAGAGGTCTACTGAACATTTTGGATCGAGAGGGAGTGTTGGAATAGCGATCAAAATTGGCGTGGAGCATTGGGGATCGACCAATCAACGGCCGCGGCGGCGCTGCGGTCGACGTCAATATATATAGTCTTTGTCTCTCGCCTTTATACATATACTTGCCTTTAAAACCTTGCTACTTTAACATCTTGTTTTAAGTTACTTTGTTTAATAAATAATCCTTTTACTCCTTGATTCAATCTCAAACTTCAACAGGTCCCAATGGCTTCCCGAAAAATCAAGAAATGGGTATTTAAGGCCAAATTTGCGTAAAGACGCTTAACACAAATTTGGCCTTAAATACCCATTTCTTGATTTTTAATATATATATATAATGTGCTATAGATTTTGAAAAAGATCGGCTACGTCAACTAATCTTTATTTATTTTCTTCCCGACGTATCAGTGACTCCCTGTCACTCCTCAGGGGAATGACAGGGAGCTGGGAAGAAGAGTGTGCTGTATCTTTTTCAAACAAACTTCCAACCACTAAATTATGTTTATAACGTACTATATAATATTGTTGCGTTGTTGGTTGACAAAGAATAACTTCCGTGGGTACAAAGGATCTTTAGGACTTTATTTAAACCTAATCGATAAAATAATTACAGAAGAGTGCAAAAATAAAACAACAACAAAGAAAACAGCAGTTACAAACTCACCAACTGCAGCACGGTGAGGGAAAGCAGGAGCAGAACAGGAGACAGCAGTTCGTAGAACTTTCTAGATTCTTCCAGGAAGTACACCGGCGTCGGCGGTAAGCAGCAGTCCGACCTCTTGAGACAGCAGCTTGCTTGGAGAACACCACGTAGCTTCGTTCTTCTACCCCCTTGGCATGAGTTCCTCATCCCTATATATTCCGGGGTAGATCTTTCCAGAACGGTTATGGTTGGTCAGCCAATCAGAAAGCCGCCATCGCTAAGCCTTGCGCAATCGCTACTGATTGGCCAATCAGTTGTTCTCCGATTTTTCTACATTTTTCATGAACGTTCTGAAACATTCTATTCTGGAATGCACCCTTTTTTCTTTTTTTTTTTATTCTACGTAACACTGCCCCCTCCTTAGGACTGTCGTCCCGAACAGTACCCCTGAAAGGTGCTAATCGGTTGTAGTGCATCACTTTGGGTTTAGATGTCCGGGTCTTCTGAATCCGATAGATGACATCATTGAGGCACTTGATGATCTTGTAAGGTCTTTCCCACTGATACTGAAGTTTAGGAGAAAGTCCTTTCTTCCGTTGAGGATTATGGAGCCAAACCATTTCACCCTCTTTGAAAGTCTTGTGGGAAGTCTTGACCTTGTACCTATCTTTTATTTTCTCACTGGAAAAGTGAAGCTTTTCTCTTGCCCACTGGTGAATGGTCAGCATCCTTTCTTCCAGGTGAGAGATGTATTCATTATTCGAAGGTTTCTTCTGGACGACCAAGGAGCACATCACAAGTCATTCGGAGTTCATGGCCAAATAGCATTCTAGCAGGACTATAATCAGTCGATTCATGTTCAGCTGATCGATAAGCCATCAGGAGCATGGGAAGATGTTGATCCCAGTCTCTTTGATTCTTGTCGACAAATATGGTCAGGTGTTGTGTAAGAGTCCTGTTAAAACGTTCAACCATTCCATCAGATTGAGGATGCAAAGGTGTAGTTCTTGTTTCCTCAATGCCCAGTCGTCTACACAGTTCTTGGAAAATATTTGATTCGCAATTTCTTCCTTGGCCGGAATTCAGAATTCTTGGCACACCAAAAATGCAGACCCAATCTTGCAGTAGCGCCTCGGATACAGTTGAAGCCTCTTGGTCTGGAATAGGGACTGCGACAGGCCATTTAGTGAAGTAATCCATTATTACTAGGATGTACTTATTTCCTAGGTCACTTTTTGGAAAGGGCCCCACAACATCAATGGCAATCCGTTCAAATGGGGCACCTACATTGTAGATCTTCAACTTTCCTTTGGATCTTGTTGTCGGCCCCTTTCTCGCTGAATATCGTGTACAGTTCCTGCACAATATTTCGACATCAGTTCGAATTTCTGGCCAACAAAATATTTCTCTAATTTTGACCAATGTTTTTTTCTGAAGCGGAAGTGACCTCCTGTGGGACTGTTATGCATCTCCTGGAGAGCCAAAGGTACATGAGATCTGGGTAACACACCAAATTCCAGGATTCATGCTTTCCATCCTCGCTCTCCCATTTCCTGTATAAGACACCATCTCGTAGGGTCAAAGAATTCCAGAGGCGCCAGAGACTTTTGGTTTTAGGACTGTGCGAGGCTACATCTTCCCAGGATGGTCTTTCATCTGATTCCTTCCAATTTATCATTGGCAAAATATCTCGGTCTTCACGTTGAGCTTTTCTCAAAGCTTGGCCAGTCCAGTGTTGCTCTTCCTCTTCATTGCTTTCTTGCACTGTAACTTGTCTTATACAAAATCTGTCTTCAGCACGAGCACAATGTCCACTTTGTCGAACACATGGCCTTCTTGATATGGCATCAGCATTATCGTTCCGACTCCCATGGTTCTTCCTATGGGCTGTGGTGTTTTAGAATTTTCCGGACAGTTTCTTCTCATGTGGCTATATTGTCCACATTTCCAGCAACCTGTATCACTGCGCTGTTTTACTCTTCGGGGGCAAGTTGGAGACATGTGATCATGGGCTCCACAGGTCCAGCAGCGACCCTTTTCTCTTTCTGGATTATCCAATTTAACTTGTCTAGCCACGCGATAACTTCCTCTTGAGGCTTGTTGGGCAGCTTCATGCTTCATGGCTTGGACAAGGGTTTCTTGTAGAGTAGTCGCACTATTAAGTCTGGCAAACTTCTGGGTTTAGGGTCTCCGATGGCATCAATAAACTGTTGTTGGGCCATAAAGTCTTGTGTTTCAGACGGGCACGTTGGAAAGGCTAATCTTGCCAGGCGTCGGATGTCGTTGGCTAAATCCTGCAAACTTTCTTTCTTATCTTGTAGTCTATTCTTGAACTTCACCACATGAAGCTGTTGGTAATGTTCTTCTCCATATCGGGACTCCAAAGCGTTAATCAGGGAGTTGAAGTCTAGGCGAAGTTGTTCCGGAATCATCTGGAGAACTTCCACTGCAGATCTACGAAGTGCAGCAACCAAAAAGCTTGCCTTATCTCTAACGTTCCATCCGTTAGCTTGGGCAACCACATCGAACTGGGTTTTGAAGGAGGTCCATGATGATTGTACATCAAAGGTAGGAACTTTGACAACAGGCCTACCTGAATTGTTATTTTCTTGCTGGAAAACCGGAGTTCTTGGATTGCCAGTTTCTACAGCTGCAAGTCTCTGTTTTAAAGAATCCATTTCTTCTTTTACAAAGGAGATTTCATCTTCTAAGCATTTAAACTTAAGCCCCAAGATTTCTTTTAGATCTTGATGTTGAGTTTGAAAAGCCTGATTTAGAGCTTCACAAGTTTCTTTATTTTGAGCTTGAAGAATTTCACGAGTTTCTTGATTTTGAGCTTGCAAAGCTTCCCGAGTTTCTCGGGTTTGAACTTGGATCGCTTTCAATATTTCTCCCATTTTTCTAGTAAGTACCATAAATTATTCAGGCTTCACCTAAAGATCCCACTTCTGACACCAATTGTTGCGTTGTTGTTTGACAAAGAATAACTTCCGTGGGTACAAAGGATCTTAAGGACTTTATTTAAGCCTAATCAATAAAATAATTACAGAAGGGTGCAAAAATAAAACAACAATAAAAAAAACAAGCAGTTACAAACTCACCAACTGCAGCACAGTGAAAGAAAGCAGGAGCAGAATAGGAGACAAAAGTTGGTAGAACCTTCTAGAATCTTCCACGAAGTACACCGGCGTCGGCGGTAAGCAGCAGTCCGACCTCTTGAGACAGCAGCTTGCTTGGAGTACACCACGTAGCTTCGTTCTTCTTCCTCCTTAGCATGAGTTCCTCATCCCTATATATTCCGGAATGGATCTTTTCAGAACGGTCATGGTTGGTCAGCCAATCAGAAAGCCGCCAGCGCTAAGCCTTGCGCAATCGCTACTGATTGGCCAATCAGTTGTTCTCCGATTTTCTACATTTTTCTTGAACGTTCTGAAACATTATATTCTGGAATGCGCCATTTTTTCCTTTTTTAATTCTACGTAACAATATTCTAAATGTTAATCAAAACATTCAAACATTTTAAAATATTTCACACTAACCTATAACAATTATATAATCTTTTTTGAAAAAGTGGGTTGCGTGAAACATGGGAATGGAATATACACTACACAAAACTTGAAGAAATGCAAAGTATTTATATCGCCGGTCGTCTATTTTTTTTTAAAAGGAGACCGAGGGAATTTTGTCCACACTTGGTTATCTCATGTGTGTTTTCAATAAAGGTCACTGTAATATCTTTCAGTTATTGTCTGAATCCCGATATACATGCTAAAAGGTACAACTTCCTTTAGTCCATGAGTTTATGTAAGGTTTACTCAAATTGAATCGAACAATTAAAACGTGCAAATATGTTCTATATTTAGCGTTGCTTCTAAAAAAAAAATAGTTTGAACATGCTATGTATTTAAATAAAGGAATTGAAAGGTTTGAAAGATTTTAAAGAGGAATGTGTAGAAGTGGTGAACGTTCGAGGAAGGAAAGAACTAATTAGATACCAACCTGGTATTAAAATAAAACGGCTGTAGGGCCATAAACCTACTTGTTTTGGTCACCTTGAAGGCCTTCCTTGCAGGTCTTTTTATGGGCAGGTTTTTTTTTTTTTTTTGTTATGTTATATCGCTGTATACTTGTTTACACGCGCGTGGGCAAATGTTAGGTTTCTATTATTATATTCGTATCAATTCATGTTGGGTTGTGACCAATAGTACACATTCGGCTGAAATGTAAAATATCCATGGATTACTGTGTTTCGGCAGATTGTCAACGAAAGCTTTTGCTTCAGATTCGGCTCGTTACTTTACAGATTAGGTTTCTTCTAGATGAGTATCGCGACGTACAATGTCTGCATCGGCTTGTGATATATCAGTTTATGTTTTGCGTCATTTCAGAGCGCGACGTGCAGTGAAGTTTTGCTTTGTTCGCGACAACCATTTAATCAATTCTTGTTTTGTTGGAGACAATGATATATCCAATGCTTGATTCGGTCACGACATTTATCCATTACTTGTTTCTGTTTTGAAAAATATTGATAATTTTACATGTTTTTGTCGCGACAATCATTGATCCAAAGCTTGCTTCTGTTTTGACAATCCTTGATCACTTCAAGTTTTGGTCAGGACAATCATTGATCCAAAGCT
>CP092874.1:34291844-34358846 GCA_030710605.1 Cordylochernes scorpioides
TGCTTCTGTTTTGACAATAATTGATCACTTCAAGTTTTGGTCAGGACAATCATTGATCCAAAAGCTTGCTTCTGTTTTGACAATAATTGATCCAAAGCTTGCTTCTGTTTTGCCAATCAATGATCACTTCAAGTTTTGGTCAGGACAATCATTGATCCAAAGCTTGCTTCTGTTCGACAATAATTGATCCAAAGCTTGCTTATGTTTTGACAATCAAGGATCACTTCAAGTTTTGGTCACGACAATCATTGATCCAAAGCTTGCTTCTGTTTTGACAATAATTGATCCAAAGCTTGCTTCTGTTTTGCCAATCAATGATCACTTCAAGTTTTGGTCACGACAATCATTGATCCAAAGCTTGCTTCTGTTTTGACAATAATTGATCACTTCAAGTTTTGGTCAGGACAATCATTGATCCAAAAGCTTGCTTCTGTTTTGACAATAATTGATCCAAAGCTTGCTTCTGTTTTGCCAATCAATGATCACTTCAAGTTTTGGTCACGACAATCATTGATCCAAAGCTTGCTTCTGTTTTGACAATAATTGATCACTTCAAGTTTTGGTCAGGACAATCATTGATCCAAAGCTTGCTTCTGTTTTGACAATCATTGATCCAATGCTTGCTTCTGTCGCGACAACCATTGATCACTACAAGTTTTGGTCGTGACAATCATTGATCCAATACTTGTTTTGTCGCGGCAATCATGGATCCAATGCTTGCTTCTATCGCGACAATCATTGATCCAAAGCTTTCTTCTGTCGCGACAACCATTGATCACTACAAGTTTTGGTCGTGACAATCATTGATCCAATACTTGTTTTGTCGCGACAATCATTGATCCAATGCTTGCTTCTATCGCGACAATCATTGATCCAAAGCTTTCTTCTGTCGCGACAACCATTGATCACTACAAGTTTTGGTCGTGACAATCATTGATCCAATACTTGTTTTGTAGCGACAATCATTGATCCAATGCTTGCTTCTATCGCGACAATCATTGATCCAAAGCTTGCTTCTGTCGCGACAACCATTGATCACTACAAGTTTTGGTCGTGACAATCATTGATCCAATACTTGTTTTGGTCGCGACAATCTTTGATCCAATGCTTGCTTCTGTCGCGACAACCATTGATCACTACAAGTTTTGGTCGTGACAATCATTGATCCAATGCTTGCTTCTGTCGCGACAATTATTGAACACTACAAGTTTTGTTCGTGACAATCATTGATCCGATGCTTGCTTCTGTCGCGACAACCATTGATCACTACAAGTTTTGCTCGCGACAATCATTGATCCGATGCTTGCGTCTGTCGCGACAATCATTGATCACTACAAGTTTTGGTCGCGACAATCATTGATCCGATGCTTGCTTCTGTCGCGACAATCATTGATCACTACAAGTTTTGCTCGCGACAATCATTGATCCGATGCTTGCTTCTGTCGCCACAATCATTGATCACTACAAGTTTTGGTCGCGACAATCATTGATCCAATGCTTGCTTCTGTCGCGACAACCATTGATCACTACAAGTTTTGCTCGCGACAATCATTGATCCGATGCTTGCTTCTGTCGCGACAATCATTGATCACTACAAGTTTTGGTCGCGACAATCATTGATCCGATGCTTGCTTCTGTCGCGACAATCATTGATCACTACAAGTTTTGGTCGCGACAATCATTGATCCAATACTTGTTTTGTCGCGACAATCATTGATCCAATGCTTGCTTCTATGGCGACAATCATTGATCCAAAGCTTGCTTCTGTCGCGACAACCATTGATCACTACAAGTTTTGGTCGTGACAATCATTGATCCAATACTTGTTTTGGTCGCGACAATCATTGATCCAATGCTTGCTTCTGTCGCGACAACCATTGATCACTACAAGTTTTGGTCGCGACAATCATTGATCCGATGCTTGCTTCTGTCGCGACAATCATTGATCACTACAAGTTTTGGTCGCGACAATCATTGATCCGATGCTTGCTTCTGTCGCGACAATCATTGATCACTACAAGTTTTGCTCGCGACAATCATTGATCCGATGCTTGCGTCTGTCGCGACAATCATTGATCACTACAAGTTTTGGTCGCGACAATCATTGATCCGATGCTTGCTTCTGTCGCGACAATCATTGATCACTACAAGTTTTGGTCGCGACAATCATTGATCCGATGCTTGCTTCTGTCGCGACAATCATTGATCACTACAAGTTTTGGTCGCGACAATCATTGATCCAATGCTTGCTTCTGTCGCGACAACCATTGATCAATACAAGTTTTGCTCGCGACAATCATTGATCCGATGCTTGCTTCTGTCGCGACAATCATTGATCACTACAAGTTTTGGTCGCGACAATCATTGATCCGATGCTTGCTTCTGTCGCGACAATCATTGATCACTACAAGTTTTGGTCGCGACAATCATTGATCCAATACTTGTTTTGTCGCGACAATCATTGATCCAATGCTTGCTTCTATCGCGACAATCATTGATCCAAAGCTTGCTTCTGTCGCGACAACCATTGATCACTACAAGTTTTGGTCGTGACAATCATTGATCCAATACTTGTTTTGGTCGCGACAATCATTGATCCAATGCTTGCTTCTGTCGCGACAACCATTAATCACTACAAGTTTTGCTCGCGACAATCATTGATCCGATGCTTGCTTCTGTCGCGACAATCATTGATCACTACAAGTTTTGGTCGCGACAATCATTGATCCGATGCTTGCTTCTGTCGCGACAATCATTGATCACTACAAGTTTTGGTCGCGACAATCATTGATCCAAAGCTTGCTTCTGTCGCGACAACCATTGATCACTATAAGTTTTGGTCGTGACAATCATTGATCCAAAGCTTGTTTTGTCGTGACAATCATTGATCCAATACTTGTTTTGTTGCGACAATCATTGATCCAAAGCTTGCTTCTGTCGCGACAATCATTGATCCAAAGCTTGCTTCTGTCGCGACAACCATTGATCACTATAAGTTTTGGTCGTGACAATCATTGATCCAATACTTGTTTTGTCGCGACAATCATTGATCCAAAGCTTGCTTCTGTCGCGACAATTATTGATCCAATACTTGTTTTGTTGCGACAATCATTGATCCAAAGCTTGCTTCTGTCGCGACAACCATTGATCACTATAAGGTTTGGTCGTGACAATCATTGATCCAATACTTGTTTTGTTGCGACAATCATTGATCCAAAGCTTGCTTCTGTCGCGACAATTATTGATCCAATACTTGTTTTGTTGCGACAATCATTGATCCAAAGCTTGCTTCTGTCGCGACAACCATTGATCACTATAAGTTTTGGTCGTGACAATCATTGATCCAATACTTGTTTTGTTGCGACAATCATTGATCCAAAGCTTGCTTATGTTGTGACAATCAAAGCTTGCTTATGTTGCGACAATCAATGATCAAATGCTTACTTCGGTGGCGACAATAAATCAATCAATACTTTAGTCACGGCTCCTCACTCAGCTTCAAAAAGCCACCATCTCGTCCTAAAGAATACAACAGAAACAACTCCATTGTTGTTATGAGAAACTAAACTATATATTCGAATTCAATCAGAAGCTTTTATATCATCGCTCCCCAATAATATATATAATAGATGAAACCTTTTACTTTTATTTTTAAAGACAGAATGAGATTTTTTGCATTTATTCATATTTGAGACTTTGCTTTCCAATTAAAATGCCGAAAATGCTGCACTTACAACGAAAGTCAAACTCAATACACAGGCATATTTATATAACATTAGCCAGCCTAACTCTAGCCTGAGACTAGACTAAGATATTGAACTGCCTGATGGGACGGTGCTTGTAGCGTGGTTTGGATACACAGGAGTTCCAATTGTAGATGAGAATCAATATTCCAGGTTTCAACGAAGCTGAGAAATGTCCGAGACCACTTCGTGAAGAGTTGTGACAGGAATTCGTGCACAGTTCTGATGTACAACAAAGATGACACCTAATTCCAAATCTGTTGTGACCAGGGAATTTTCATCGAGCGCAAAGATGATAACGTGCAAGACTATGTTCACTCTGAAGACAGGTTCTTGGTTGAAGAATAAATCCCAATCCACCGATAGCTTTGGAATTATCCGATATTTTGGAAATTAATTCTTTAATACTTCTCTTCAGGATTTACCATTTGTGTTATTGTGGTGTTGTCGTAGTTTGAGCAGACGTCTCCCCAGGGAATCTCTTCGGCCTCTGGATGACCTCTTGGAACAGTGATAGTCTTTAGAGAAGCCTTGCTCGCCTTATAGCCGCTTTGAACTTGTCCCCACTGGCTCTGGAGAGAGATTGATATTGAAACACTTTTATTGACATCTAGTTAATAATACATTTTAAATTTAAAATGACAGGAGTTTACAATGATTTATAAATGAGGAAGGCTCAAATATCTTGATGAGAGAGAGAGAGCTCCGTTTTCTTAAGAAAATAATGCCCAATGCGGGATTCGATCCCGAGTCATGACTGTCGAATATTTTCAGTTTACACCACTCTTCCACCAATATCCTAGGTTGACCCACTTGTGAAGCAGAGGTCTACAAATTACCCATAACACATACACACACAAAGCTTTATTAAGACCACCAGTCTTATACAGAATCACCACAGGAAGAAATAATAGATGGAGCTTCAGCTTCTATACTCCAGGCAGCACAGCATCCAACAAATTACCCTCAAAACATACAGACAACACCGTATTCATGTATAAACATACCTTGTTTCACCGTAAATGTGGCTTACAAGGATTTACTAACTGTAAAACTATAAGAAAACAACGTGAATTTACAGATATAGTTACAGCACACAATGTAAACAATACACAGTTCAATAGTCAAATTACATTATATATATCGTGGATGGCTTTTCTTGGTTTATCAAGAAATTAGGTTGGCCAAATATCACGGAGCAAGCTAAATAAACGTTTAGTTTATTTATGCTCCACTAGATGGCGCTCTGCCATCTAAAAAGCACATGTGCTCGTGGCCAGGAGATGCCTTCTTTATTTTTATTATATATATTATACACGATTTCACGTTTTAAAAAAATCGCAAAAAAGTGAAAATGACTGGAATCAGGTGGTTACAATAAGTAAAAAGGTATCTCCTGATTGTGCGACTGAGAGTTGCTGATGGCTTGCGCCATCTTTCGGAATAAATAAAAACTAATCGTTTTTTATTTAGCCAATATTCTTGCACTTGAAAAAAAAAAATCAATGAATAGTTAATAATTATTCCGACAGATGGCGTAAGCTATCAGAAAATTTACAGTTATATGATTAAGAAGGTCTTTTTCGTAAATCAAAAAGTTTTAATGAATCGTGAGGTCGGAAGATATCTTTCCTTGACGTCATTCTATCTGATAAATAAATAATTCAATTAATACGATGGATTATCGCGCCATCTGTTATGAGAAATTTTAACTATTTTTGACGTTTATGATTCTTTTTGAATTGCAACAATTTTCTACTGTCTTTACTGCAATGATAAGATAATGGGAAGACCTGGCTCATCAGTGGTGACCCTCCCAGCGGTTTCGCCAGTTTAGCTGTCGATTTATTTTTAAAAGAATCATACGCGTGAAAAATAGTTCAAATAATTCAATATCAATCAATTCAAATAAACTCCGCCTTTGCTGGTACCAAGCCCGGATGAAAAAGGAGGAGGGGGAGCAGTAACAAGCTCACTAAAAAACCTGGGCTCAGCTGGCCCGGCTGATAGTACCCTGTAAGGGCTCCAGGGATACAAGATGAGCAGTGTTTGTACTCCATTGTTAGGAGCAGCTGCACATGGCGTCTTTTCCTCATGTCAGAGGCGGCCATTTATTTTGGAGCTACGTCGGCCTGCTACTGAGTAGTGCTCCCAGTCTTAATAACAAAGGCAGACGCATTCTACTTCACCCAGTCATGATGGTTGTCAAATCTCAAGCTTTACAAGTTCGATACCCTAATATGATTGAGTGGAGATAAGAAAGAAGGAGAAGAAGAAGAAGATCAATCAATAAGAAACAGGTTTTTATATTGGCAGGAGGGAGGGTGGATAAACAAGGCAAGATATCTATCTACCTCCCAAAAAGGTATATTGTAAGAATTTGTATTAAAAAATAGCTGATGTGCAGAGAATATAGGAAAGCAATTCGTTTAATTAAAAAAATATATCAACCAGAAATAGTTATATGTGATAACTTCTCAAACCAAGAGAAAAAAAAACACTTTAATGAGAATCAAACAAAAATATTCTAAGTTATATAATAAAAGTAAATGACGAAACTATGAATTTAACATTCTATAGAATTATGGCAAAGTATTTTAAAATAGAAAAGAAATAAGTTCAATTAAACAATCTCTATGGACCAACTATCAGGGCGACGGTGGCTCCTGAGTGGCAGAAGTGGGAACTAAAATTGGCTTATTATTTTTTGCTCCGTTTAAAGCAAGTTCACATGTTTGGGGTTGAAAATTACAATATATATATATTAAAAATTTTATATTAAATGTTTTCACCTTAAACGGAAAGTCGAGCTGATATTTAATCCATAAAGCTCGCTTAAATGAATTTACTTTTGTGACATTTATTTTCTACTTAAATATATGTGTTTAAAAATAATAAAAAATAACAAAAGTCAGGTGTTGATATTTAAAACAAAAATAGACATATCCTGACCGCGCTCACATGAGCTTTTTAGATAGCAGAGCGCCATCTAGTGGAACAGAAATCAACTAAAACGTTGATTTAACCTGTTCCCTGATATTTGGCCAAACAATTTTCTTGCACCACGTTGACGAGGGCCAACAGCCTGAAATGCGCTCATGGAAGGCTTTTCTTGATATATCAAGAAAATGAGCTGGCCAAATATTAGGGAACAAGCCAAATCAACGTTTAGTTTATTTTTTGTTCCACTAGATGGCGCTCTGCCATCTAAAAAGATCTACTGTGATGTACAATACTGGTACGCACAGTGTCACAGACAGAACTCTCCCGAATCTCAATGAACTTACCTGCTCTCTAAACCAGCATAACCTGTAAGTGAAATTGTTTTACCCCTTCCATTCATTCTTTAAAGAACTCACTCCGTGTAAACTCTGATGCCAATATTTACATAATTAGTTAAATTTATGTGAATATGTAAAAATGTTTAATAGTTCCATTTATTCTCTCCACCCCTATTAACCGTGATCTTATTATCCATACTATATCTATCTATGTGAAACACCCTGGAATAGTAACCTTACCATTCTAATTTAATATAATTGTCTTTTTATTGTGTGAAATATTTTATTTTAAAATCATTCCTTAAAATTGGCCTTCTATCTATGCATACTTTACGATTTTTAATAATAACAATCAATTTTCATAATAGTGCTCATTTACAATAGGCCTCCAGCACCTAAACTTTTGTATACCTATTTGTATATGACCTCTCCTACTTGTAAGCACGGCTCACGAAAAATAATTTCTTTCCCTAAACGACTCAAAATTCACTCTGTAATTCAGGCGTCGAAGAATTCCAACCACCACGTGAGCCTTGCTTACAACCAACCCTTGGTGACTCTTATCTATCTTCCCCTTAATGTCCCTCTCATTCTTACAACTTTGTTAACCTTTTACCAGCCCATGACCCTCTATGAAATTATTGATTAATCAATTATCGATAATTAGTGCCAACAATATTGTCATTTCAAAATCCTAATCTACGCCCTTCATTTATGATAATATATTTCGTAGTTCATCTCTAGCATATCCACCGACCCACACCATCTAGCCAATGGCGTGTTCGTCACAGGATGCAGATTGACTAACTGCTAGATGTTTATCAACTCCTTTTTGTTCGCACTTGAACAATCTGCATCGAGCGGCACAGTTCGCCCCTTCTTCTCGCGCCACACGTTCGCCACACGGACACTGTCTTCAAATCTATGTTTGTCCCTTGTCCAAACCAGCACGATATAACCTACTTCCGATATTTCCCACGGAGGTACGTTAAACATCGTCGCTGATTTTGTCCGGTCCGTCATTATTTGCGCGGTTTTACGTTCAACCCACCGCGAAATCATCGCCTCGCACAAGCTCCCACGACGGTTCAAACACCTCGTGTCCGAGCAGCTTGTCACTTGTAAAGGACAACGCCGTCCTCGTCCCAATTTTTGGCACTGTGCGCGCATACTTTCCTCCAATTAGTTAAAACTACTAAAGTCTCATAGAATAGAAATAATTAAGGTGGAATAGCCCAAAGCAAGTTTCCCCTCGCTCTGTTCGCCTATATTCTACCTTTGTATCTCGAACTATTTTAGCTTCGCAAATTAAAAATAAGTCCATTCGACTTCCTCACCTACACACGGGACTTTTCCCCTCGGACTCGCTATACACAAGTAACTGCATAGATAAGGTAGAATGGCCCAAAGCAAGTTTCCCCTCGCTCTGTTCGCAAAAATTCTAACATTGTATGTAGTTCTATATTTACCTCAGTCCTGAGCTCACGCAATTTCCAACCTCAACCTCATTTCTCGTACTCTACACCTATAGCCTAGAAAACCCATGCCAAGTTTCCTCTTGCCATGTCCGCCTGAAAAATAGCTTAAAGTGTAGAGTTCCCCAGTCTTAATGACCTTCAGAATTTCATCATGTGTATGTGACCCCCCTTCTCGTTGTTCACACTCCTCCATAGCATTTCCCTTATAGTACATTAGATTTTGTTGTTTATAGCCTTTTATAACTTTGATATTATAAAGAATCCCCTTAAATATCAAACTCTCCGGTGTTGTAAAATTGCTTGTAAATAATGTTTACTTGTGTACTATACAATATTTTATTTACATAAAACTATGTCACCATAACCTTAATTAATTTGAACTGTAAAATTATTTTCTCTATTCCTGGCTTCTCCAGCTTTAAGTATACTCAAACCATGTTCAGCCTTCTTCAACGGGGGCCATATGTCATAATATATACTCTTCCTGGAATAATAAAACAGACCTACAGTCGACGCAGAGAGGGATGGGCAGCTGAAGGGTGTCACTTTATACATCAGGACATTCCAAGGGGCTCCTGGGGGCCGTCAATTGGCACCTCGGGACCTTGGAGACAGTTGGGTGATTGTGTTCGACGCGAGCGGACGCCCGGCGACAGCCGGGTCCGCCATCTTGATCTCTCTCTGGTTGCCTGGGTTTTTTCTCTTCCAATTTGTGGTGTGATTATTTCTCTTTCCCCACATTATTATTATATTGCCACATTGAAAGTCGACAGGATCATATCACAGAAGAGTCGACAGGATCATATCACATAGATATATATATAGATGGCGCGTTATTGCTTAGTAAAAATGGTTATATGATAACCTCTTAAACCAAACAAAAATTATTTTCAATTAGAATTTTAAAAATATTCGAAATTATATAATAAAAGTAAATAGTGAAACACACACTGTGAATTCAACATTCTATAGAATAAACGCAGAGTATTTTAAAACAGAAAAAAAAATTTCAATTAAACAAACTTTATGGACCAAATATCAGGGCGACGGTAGCTCCCAAATGGCAGAAATGGGAACTAAAATTGGCGTATTGTTTTTTGCCCCGTTTAAATCAAATTCACATGTGTGGAGTTTAAAATCTCGGTAAAAATATATTAAAATGTTTATATTTCAATGTTTAACCTCACACACACAAACGGGTAGCGATAAAATAGAAAACCTTTTTATTTCGAATAACGTTTTGGAGATAACGTTTTATTTCCAACTTTGTCCAATCGAGCGCCACAGTCTAGTTGGTATTTGATCTATAAAGCTGACTTGAAGATAATTTAAACAGTTTTATTGATTCTTTTGATCAAATTTTACAAAGGTGGAAAGCTGACTTAAATGAATATCTACTTTTGATTTTAACTTGAATAAATCTACAATACAGAGTGAGACACATATAAATTGAACAATTATGTGTAGAATTCCTCTATACTGAAGTTATAATGAATTCCCAGTTTGTTGTGTATTTGAATGTTTGATCTTGTTTTGACACTATTTTGCATAGTAGTTGATTATGCTCTTTTTTGATATAAAAATAACTTGTAAATTAGTTCAAAGAGAAGTCATTTAGTGTGGTTGACAGTTTAGTATTGTAGCGTGCTCTACCCCTCTTAACGCTTCCTTACTGTGGCTGACCCTTTGGACCGTTGGCCTTCCCTACACTACCACCTGAGAGCCACGCCACCACGTGAAACTCCCCTAACCTCTGTCAGTATCCGTCAGCCTTACCACGGGTGGGGGGAGAGTCAGGACTGACCAGAGGCGCGGCGATGTGTTGTCGGAAGGAGAGTCACGACCGCACAACGCCGAAGAACAAGAGAGTTTATTAAAACACTTTATCTACATTATAAATGGTCGCAATATCATATAACAAGTACTTTACATAATACAGGTGGCAGGATGAGGCCGGAGGAGGAATCATGCACAGAACCATTTATTACAGGGGATGGCGAAGGAACAGGACCAACAATGGCGCCACCTATTGGCCACTTTTAGAACTATTTTCTAACGCCATGCATGTCACAGTATTATATTTATTATTTATTGTATTCATTGCTTTGCTGGAAGGGGGTCGGGGGAAGGATGGTTGGTTTTCGCCCGTTACGGTCCGGGTTCGACTCCCGCATTGGACACTTTTATATGATTTAATAAATTAAAAAATGCTCCAATGGCCCCCGATTCTTTCAAAAGTCCAACCCCACCACCGAGTGCAAGTAACCAAACAGGGCTCTGGCACATTTTGTAAGTGCAAAGTCGAACTGCTTTTCACATGTGTAGAAATGTGGTGCACTTCAGTAAAAATAGTCGCCAACTTCTACCCAACATGATTATCATGGCCTGCCCCACGTGTACTAAAGATAAGCCAAAAAAAAAATAGCTTTTCTGGAAATAAAGGATTCATTGCTAGCGCAGTCGTACTCGTAATACTAAAAGTTGGCGACTAGGCCTCTAGTATCACTACGAAGAAGTCTGCATCTAAGGAAGCGACTTCGTTAATATAGCGAGATAGGAAGAAGTTAGCGTCTACAGGAGCGACTTCGTTAATATACAAGGATACGAAGAAGAGGTTAGCGTCTACATGAGCGACTTCGTTAATATACAAGGATACGAAGAAGTTAGCGTCTACAGGAGCGACTTCGTTAATATACCAGGATAGGAAGAAAAAGTTAGCGTCTACAGGAGCGACTTCGCTAATATACAAGGATACGACGTACCTGTCGAAGGGCTTAACAGCCCGAAAGCTTGTATCGTATATTTTTATTAAAGAAAACTTTTTCTCTTCTTTTTTAGCATCTTTTATAAGCCATCAAGGAGAAATTTCTTGTATTTTGATACAAGGATACGAAGAAGAAGTTAGCGTCTACAGGAGCGACTTCGTTAATATACAAGGATACGAAGAAGAAGTTAGCGTCTACAGGAGCGACTTCGTTAATATACAAGGATACGAAGAAGTTAGCGTCTACAAGAACGACTTCGTTAATATACAAGGATACGAAGAAGAAGTTAGCGTCTACAGGAGCGACTTCGTTAATATACAAGGATAGGAAGAAGTTAGCGTCTACAGGAGCGACTTCGTTAATATACAAGGATACGAAGAAGAAGTTAGCGTCTACAGGAGCGACTTCGTTAATATACAAGGATACGAAGAAGAAGTTAGCGTCTACAAGAGCGACTTCGTTGATATACAAGGATACGAAGAAGAAGTTAGCGTCTACAAGAGCGACTTCGTTAATATACAAGGATAGGAAGAAGTTAGCGTCTACATGAGCGACTTCGTTAATATACAAGGATACGAAGAAGAGGTTAGCGTCTACATGAGCGACTTCGTTAATATACAAGGATAGGAAGAATTTAGCGTCTACAGGAGCGACTTCGTTAATATACCAGGATAGGAAGAAGAAGTTAGCGTCTACAGGAGCGACTTCGTTGATATACAAGGATACGAAGAAGAAGTTAGCGTCTACAGGAGCGACTTCGTTAATATACAAGGATACGAAGAAGAGGTTAGCGTCTACATGAGCGACTTCGTTAATATACAAGGATACGAAGAAGTTAGCGTCTACAGGAGCGACTTCGTTAATATACCAGGATAGGAAGAAGTATTTAGTGTCTACAGGAGCGACTTCGTTAATATACCAGGATAGGAAGAAGAAGTTAGCGTCTACAGGAGCGACTTCGTTAATATACAAGGATACGAAGAAGAAGTTAGCTTCTACATGAGCGACTTCGTTAATATACAAGGATAGGAAGAAGTTAGCGTCTAAAGGAGCGACTTCGTTAATATACCAGAATAGGAAGAAGTTAGCGTCTACAGGAGCGACTTCGTTAATATACAAGGATATGAAGAAGTTAGCGTCTACAAGAGCGTCTTCGTTAATATACAAGGATATGAAGAAGTTAGCGTCTACAGGAGCGACTTCGTTAATATACAAGGATACGAAGAAGTTAGCGTCTACAGGAGCGACTTCGTTAATATACAAGGATCAGAAGAAGAATTTAGTGTCTACAGGAGCGACTTCGTTAATATACAATGATCAGAAGAAGAAGTTAGCATCTACAGGAGCGCTTCGTTAATATACAAGGATACGAAGAAGAAATTAGCGTCTACAGGAGCGACTTCGTTTATATACAAGGATCAGAAGAAGAAGTTAGCGTCTACATGAGTGACTTCGTTAATATACAAGGATCAGAAGAAGAAGTTAGCGTCTACAGGAGCGACTTCGTTAATATACAAGGATCAGAAGAAGAAGTTAGCGTCTACAAGAGCGACTTCGTTAATATACAAGGATCAGAAGAAGAAGTTAGCGTCTACATGAGTGACTTCGTTAATATACAAGGATACGAAGAAGTTAGCGTCTACAGGAGCGACTTCGTTAATATACCAGGATAGGAAGAAGTATTTAGTGTCTACAGGAGCGACTTCGTTAATATACCAGGATAGGAAGAAGAAGTTAGCGTCTACAGGAGCGACTTCGTTAATATACAAGGATACGAAGAAGAAGTTAGCTTCTACATGAGCGACTTCGTTAATATACAAGGATAGGAAGAAGTTAGCGTCTAAAGGAGCGACTTCGTTAATATACCAGAATAGGAAGAAGTTAGCGTCTACAGGAGCGACTTCGTTAATATACAAGGATATGAAGAAGTTAGCGTCTACAAGAGCGTCTTCGTTAATATACAAGGATATGAAGAAGTTAGCGTCTACAGGAGCGACTTCGTTAATATACAAGGATACGAAGAAGTTAGCGTCTACAGGAGCGACTTCGTTAATATACAAGGATCAGAAGAAGAATTTAGTGTCTACAGGAGCGACTTCGTTAATATACAATGATCAGAAGAAGAAGTTAGCATCTACAGGAGCGCTTCGTTAATATACAAGGATACGAAGAAGAAATTAGCGTCTACAGGAGCGACTTCGTTTATATACAAGGATCAGAAGAAGAAGTTAGCGTCTACATGAGTGACTTCGTTAATATACAAGGATCAGAAGAAGAAGTTAGCGTCTACAGGAGCGACTTCGTTAATATACAAGGATCAGAAGAAGAAGTTAGCGTCTACAAGAGCGACTTCGTTAATATACAAGGATCAGAAGAAGAAGTTAGCGTCTACATGAGTGACTTCGTTAATATACAAGGATCAGAAGAAGAAGTTAGCGTCTACAAGAGCGACTTCGTTAATATACAAGGATACGAAGAAGTTAGCGTCTACAGGAGCGACTTCGTTAATATACAAGGATCAGAAGAAGAAGTTAGCGTCTACAGGAGCGACTTCGTTAATATACAAGGATCAGAAGAAGAAGTTAGCGTCTACAGGAGCGACTTCGTTAATATACAAGGATAGGAAGAAGTTAGCGTCTACATGAGCGACTTCGTTAATATACAAGGATCAGAAGAAGAAGTTAGCGTCTACAAGAGCGACTTCGTTAATATACAAGGATACGAAGAAGTTAGCGTCTACAGGAGCGACTTCGTTAATATACAAGGATCAGAAGAAGAAGTTAGCGTCTACAGGAGCGACTTCGTTAATATACAAGGATCAGAAGAAGAAGTTAGCGTCTACAGGAGCGACTTCGTTAATATACAAGGATAAGAAGAAGTTAGCGTCTACAAGAGCGACTTCGTTAATATACCAGGATAGGAAGAAGAAGTTAGTGTCTACAGGAGCGACTTCGTTAATATACAATGATAGGAAGAAGTTAGTGTCTACAGGAGCGACTTCGTTAATATACCAGGATAGGAAGAAGTATTTAGTGTCTACAGGAGCGACTTCGTTAATATACAAGGATACGAAGAAGAAGTTAGCGTCTACATGAGCGACTTCGTTAATATACAAGGATCAGAAGAAGAAGTTAGCGTCTACAGGAGCGACTTCGTTAATATACAAGGATCAGAAGAAGAAGTTAGCGTCTACAGGAGCGACTTCGTTAATATACAAGGATAGGAAGAAGTTAGCGTCTACAGGAGCGGCTTCGTTAATATACAAGGATCAGAAGAAGAAGTTAGCGTCTACAGGAGCGACTTCGTTAATATACAAGGATCAGAAGAAGAATTTAGTGTCTACAGGAGCGACTTCGTTAATATACAATGATCAGAAGAAGAAGTTAGCATCTACAGGAGCGCTTCGTTAATATACAAGGATACGAAGAAGAAATTAGCGTCTACAGGAGCGACTTCGTTTATATACAAGGATCAGAAGAAGAAGTTAGCGTCTACATGAGTGACTTCGTTAATATACAAGGATCAGAAGAAGAAGTTAGCGTCTACAGGAGCGACTTCGTTAATATACAAGGATCAGAAGAAGAAGTTAGCTTATACAAGAGCGACTTCGTTAATATACATGGACAGGAAGTAGTTAGCGTATACAGGAGCGACTTCATTAATATACATGGATAGGAAGAAGTTAGCGTCTACAGGAGCGATTTCGTTAATATACAAGGATAGGAGGAAAAAGTTAGCATCTACACGAGCGACTTCGGATGGGATTGAAAGGAAGCCTTCGTGCAAACCAGTAAAGTGCTAGTGTACAATAGAAAACAAGGGATTAATTGTACATTTTAGGTCATTTGTATCAACGGAGGATTCTTCCATTTCCCCTCTAGATCTTATCCCCTTCAGGTGGGGGGGTTGAATTGCCAAAGCAAACCTTACAACAATTGAGCTGCATATAAAAGATCAAAGTAAATATTTATCAAATAGGTATTACAAAAGTTGAAAGGCGAATCTACAACTTTGTAGATATTTCGAAATAGGAAAAAGATTGAATTCCAGACCATAATGAAATTATCAAAATTTAGCTCAATATTATAATTATAATTTGTATTAAGCTATACTTGAGAAGGTCTTATGAATATGAGCAGAATAACGCCGAATATTTAAAATCTGGCCGTTGTCTTTAGAAGACACACCTTGCGAATGCTCAAAAAATTGATTTTGCCCTTCCAAGGTTAAAATATTTGCCTGCTGGTTTTAGAGTCGCACATTGCGATGTCTCAAGTAATTGATCAAGGCGGCACAACTGCTACAAGATCTGGCCGCTGGTTTTATAGAGACCGCACCTTGCGATGTCTCAAGTAATTAATCAGGGCGGCACAACAGCTACATTATCTGGCCGCTGGTTTTATAGAGACCGCACCTTGCTATGTTCAAGTCATTGATCAGGGCGGCACAACTACTACAAGATCTGGCCGCTGGTCTTATAGAGACCGCACCTTGATATGTTCAAGTCATTTATCAGGGCGGCACAACTACTACAAGATCTGGCCGCAGGTTTTATAGAGACCGCACCTTGCTATGTTCAAGTCATTGATCAGGGCGGCACAACTACTACAAGATCTGGCCGCTGGTTTTATAGAGACCGCACCTTGCTATGTTCAAGTCATTGATCAGGGCGGCACAACTACTACAAGATCTGGCCGCTGGTTTTATAGAGACCGTAACTTGCGATGTTCAAGTAATTGATCAGGGCGGCACAACAACTACAAGATCTGGCCGCTGGTTTTATAGAGACCGCACCTTGCTATGTCTCAAGTAATTGATCAGGGCGGCACAACTACTACAAGATCTGGCCGCTGGTTTTATAGAGACCGCACCTTGCGATGACTCAAGTAATTGATCAGGTCGGCACAACTACTACAAGATCTGGCCGCTGGTTTTATAGAGACCGTAACTTGCGATGTCTCAAGTAATTGATCAGGGCGGCACAACTACTACAAGATCTGGCCGCTGGTCTTATAGAGACCGCACCTTGCGATGTCTCAAGTAATTGATCAGGGCGGCACAACTACTACAAGATCTGGCCGCTGGTTTTATAGAGACCGCACCTTGCTATGACTCAAGTAATTGATCAGGTCGGCACAACTGCTACAAGATCTGGCCGCTGGTTTTATAGAGACCGCACCTTGCTATGTCTCAAGTAATTGATCAGGGCGGCACAACTACTACAAGATCTGGCCGCTGGTTTTATAGAGACCGTAACTTGCGATGTTCAAGTAATTGATCAGGGCGGCACAACAGCTACAAGATCTGGTCACTGGTTTTATAGAGACCGCACCTTGCGATGTCTCAAGTAATTGATCAGGGCGGCACAACTACTACAAGATCTGGCCGCTGGTTTTATAGAGACCGCACCTTGCTATGACTCAAGTAATTGATCAGGGTGGCACAACAACTACAAGATCTGGCCGCTGGTTTTATAGAGACCGTAACTTGCGATGTCTCAAGTAATTGATCAGGGCGGCACAACAACTACAAGATCTGGCCGCTGGTTTTATAGAGACCGCACCTTGCGATGACTCAAGTAATTGATCAGGGCGGCACAACTACTACAAGATCTGGCCGCTGGTTTTATAGAGACCGCACCTTGCGATGACTCAAGTAATTGATCAGGGCGGCACAACAACTACAAGATCTGGCCGCTGGTTTTATAGAGACCGTAACTTGCGATGTCTCAAGTAATTGATCAGGGCGGCACAACAACTACAAGATCTGGTCGCTGGTTTTATAGAGACCGCACCTTGCGATGATTCAAGTAATTGATCAGGGCGGCACAACTACTACAATATCTGGCCGCTGGTCTTATAGAGACCGCACCTTCCGATGTCTCAAGTAATTGATCAGGTCGGCACAACTGCTACAAGATCTGGCCGCTGGTTTTATAGAGACCGCACCTTGCGATGACTCAAGTAATTGATCAGGTCGGCACAACTACTACAAGATCTGGCCGCTGGTTTTATAGAGACCGTAAATTGCGATGTCTCAAGTAATTGATCAGGGCGGCACAAGAACTACAAGATCTGGCCGCTGGTCTTATAGAGACCGCACCTTGCGATGTATCAAGTAATTGATCAGGGCGGCACAACAACTACAAGATCTTGCCGCTGGTTTTATAGAGACCGTAAATTGCGATGTCTCAAGTAATTGATCAGGGCGCCACAACTATTACAAGATCTGGCCGCTGGTTTTATAGAGACCGCACCTTGCTATGTGTCAAGTAATTGATCAGGGCGGCACAACTACTACAAGATCTGGCCGCTGGTCTTATAGAGACCGCACCTTGCTATGTCTCAAGTAATTGATCAGGGCGGCACAACAACTACAAGATCTGGCCGCTGGTTTTATAGAGACCTCACCTTGCGATGTCTCAAGTAATTGATCAGGGCGGCACAACAACTACAAGATCTGGCCGCTGGTTTTATAGAGACCGTAACTTGCGATGTCTCAAGTAATTGATCAGGGCGGCACAACACCCACAAGATCTGGCCGCTGGTTTTATAGAGACCGCACCTTGCGATGTCTCAAGTAATTGATCAGGGCGGCACACTACCTCAAGATCTGGCCGCATGTTTTATAGAGACCGCACCTTGCGATGTCTCAAGTAATTGATCAGGGCGTCACAACAACTACAAGATCTGGCCGCTGGTTTTATAGAGACCGCTCCTTGCTATGTCTCAAGTAATTGATCAGGGCGGCACAACAGCTACAAGATCTGGCCGCTGGTTTTATAGAGACCGCACCTTGCGATGTCTCAAGTAATTTATCAAGGCGGCACAACAACTACAAGATATGGCCGCTGGTTTTATAGAGACCGCACCTTGCGATGCCTCAAGTAATTGATCAGGGCGGCACAACAACTACAAGATCTGGCCGCTGGTTTTATAGAGACCGCACCTTTCGATGTCTAAAGTAATTGATCAGGGCGGCACAACAACTACAAGATCTGGCCGCTGGTTTTATAGAGACCGGACCTTGCGATGTCTCAAGTAATTGATCAGGGCGGCACAACAACTACAAGATCTGGCCGCTGGTTTTATAGAGACCGCACCTTGCGATGTCTCAAGTAATTGATCAAGGCGGCACAACAGCTACTAGATCTGGCCGCAGGTTTTATAGAGACCGCACCTTGCGATGTCTCAAGTAATTGATCAGGTCGCCACAACTATTACAAGATCTGCCCGCTGGTTTTATAGAGACCGGACCTTGCGATGTCTCAAGTAATTGATCAGGGCGGCACAACAACTACAAGATCTGGCCGCTGGTTTTATAGAGACCGCACCTTGCTATATGTCAAGTAATTGATCAGGGCGGCACAACTGCTAGAAGATCTGGTCGCTGGTTTTTTAGAGACCGCACCTTGCGATGTAACAAGTAATTGATCAGGGCGGCACAACAACTACAAGATCTGGCCGCTGGTCTTATAAAGACCGCACCTTGCGATGTCTCAAGTAATTGATCAGGGCAGCACACTACCTCAAGATCTGGCCGCATGTTTTATAGAGACCGCACCTTGCTATGTGTCAAGTAATTGATCAGGGCGGCACAACTACTACAAGATCTGGCCGCTGGTCTTATAGAGACCGCACCTTGCTATGTCTCAAGTAATTGATCAGGGCGGCACAACAACTACAAGATCTGGCCGCTGGTTTTATAGAGACCTCACCTTGCGATGTCCCAAGTAATTGATCAGGGCGGCACAACAACTACAAGATCTGGCCGCTGGTTTTATAGAGACCGCACCTTGCGATGTCTCAAGTAATTGATCAGGGCGGCACACTACCTCAAGATCTGGCCGCTTGTTTTATAGAGACCGCACCTTGCGATGTCTCAAGTAATTGATCAGGGCGGCACAACAACTACAAGATATGGCCGCTGGTTTTATAGAGACCGCACCTTGCGATGTCTCAAGTAATTGATCAGGGCGGCACAACAACTACAAGAAATGGCCGCAGGTTTTATAGAGACCGCACCTTGCTATGTTCAAGTCATTGATCAGGGCGGCACAACAACTACAAGATATGGCCGCTGGTTTTATAGAGACCGCACCTTGCGATGTCTCAAGTAATTGATCAGGGCGGCACAACAACTACAAGATATGGCCGCAGGTTTTATAGAGACCGCACCTTGCTATGTTCAAGTCATTGATCAGGGCGGCACAACAACTACAAGATCTGGCCGCTGGTTTTATAGAGACCGCTCCTTGCTATGTCTCAAGTAATTGATCAGGGCGGCACAACAACTACAAGATCTAGCCGCTGGTTTTATAGAGACCGCACCTTGCGATGTCTCAAGTAATTTATCAAGGCGGCACAACAACTACAAGATATGGCCGCTGGTTTTATAGAGACCGCACCTTGCGATGTCTCAAGTAATTGATCAGGGCGGCACAACAGCTACAAGATCTGGCCGCTGGTTTTATAGAGACCGCACCTTGCGATGTCTCAAGTAATTTATCAAGGCGGCACAACAACTACAAGATATGGCCGCTGGTTTTATAGAGACCGCACCTTGCGATGTCTCAAGTAATTGATCAGGGCGGCACAACAACTACAAGATCTGGCCGCTGGTTTTATAGAGACCGCACCTTGCGATGTCTAAAGTAATTGATCAGGGCGGCACAACAACTACAAGATCTGGCCGCTGGTTTTATAGAGACCGGACCTTGCGATGTCTCAAGTAATTGATCAGGGCGGCACAACAACTACAAGATCTGGCCGCTGGTTTTATAGAGACCGCACCTTGCGATGTCTCAAGTAATTGATCAGGGCGGCACAACAACTACAAGATCTGGCCGCTGGTTTTATAGAGACCGCACCTTGCGATGTCTAAAGTAATTGATCAGGGCGGCACAACAACTACAAGATCTGGCCGCTGGTTTTATAGAGACCGGACCTTGCGATGTCTCAAGTAATTGATCAGGGCGGCACAACAACTACAAGATCTGGCCGCTGGTTTTATAGAGACCGCACCTTGCGATGTCTCAAGTAATTGATCAGGGCGGCAAAACAACTACAAGATCTGGCCGCTGGTTTTATAAAGACCGCACCTTGCGATGTCTCAAGTATTTGATAAGGGGTGCACAACAACTACAAGATATGGCCGCTGGTCTTATAAAGACCGCACCTTGCGATGTCTCAAGTAATTGATCAGGGCGGCACAACAACTACAAGATATGGCCGCTGGTTTTATAGAGACCGCACCTTGCGATGTATCAAGTAATTGATCAGGGCGGCACAACAACTACAAGATATGGCCGCTGGTTTTATAGAGACCGCACCTTGCGATGTCTCAAGTAATTGATCAAGGCGGCACAACAACTACAAGATATGGCCGCTGGTTTTATAGAGACCGCACATTTCAATGTATCAAGTAATTGATCAGGGCGGCACAACAACTACAAGATCTGTCCGCTGGTTTTATAGAGACCGTAACTTGCGATGTCTCAAGTAATTGATCAGGGCGGCACAACAGCTACAAGATCTGGCCGCTGGTTTTATAGAGACCGCACCTTGCGATGTTTCAAGTAATTGATCAGGGCGGCACAACAACTACAAAATCTGGCCGGTTTTATAGAGACCGCACCTTGCTATGTCTCAAGTAATTGATCAGGGCGGCACAACAGCTACAAGATCTGGCCGCAGGTTTTATAGAGACCTCACCTTGCGATGTCTCAAGTAATTGATCAGGGCGGCACAACAACTACAAGATCTGGCCGCTGGTTTTATAGAGACCGTAACTTGCGATGTCTCAAGTAATTGATCAGGGCGGCACAACTACCACAAGATCTGGCCGCTGGTTTTATAGAGACCGCACCTTGCGATGTCTCAAGTAATTGATCAGGGCGGCACACTACCTCAAGATCTGGCCGCATGTTTTATAGAGACCGCACCTTGCGATGTCTCAAGTAATTGATCAGGGCGTCACAACAACTACAAGATCTGGCCGCTGGTTTTATAGAGACCGCTCCTTGCTATGTCTCAAGTAATTGATCAGGGCGGCACAACAGCTACAAGATCTGGCCGCTGGTTTTATAGAGACCGCACCTTGCGATGTCTCAAGTAATTTATCAAGGCGGCACAACAACTACAAGATATGGCCGCTGGTTTTATAGAGACCGCACCTTGCGATGTCTCAAGTAATTGATCAGGGCGGCACAACAACTACAAGATCTGGCCGCTGGTTTTATAGAGACCGCACCTTGCGATGTCTAAAGTAATTGATCAGGGCGGCACAACAACTACAAGATCTGGCCGCTGGTTTTATAGAGACCGGACCTTGCGATGTCTCAAGTAATTGATCAGGGCGGCACAACAACTACAAGATCTGGCCGCTGGTTTTATAGAGACCGCACCTTGCGATGTCTCAAGTAATTGATCAAGGCGGCACAACAGCTACAAGATCTGGCCGCAGGTTTTATAGAGACCGCACCTTGCGATGTCTCAAGTAATTGATCAGGTCGCCACAACTATTACAAGATCTGGCCGCTGGTTTTATAGAGACCGCACCTTGCTATATGTCAAGTAATTGATCAGGGCGGCACAACTGCTAGAAGATCTGGTCGCTGGTTTTTTAGAGACCGCACCTTGCGATGTAACAAGTAATTGATCAGGGCGGCACAACAACTACAAGATCTGGCCGCTGGTCTATAAAGACCGCACCTTGCGATGTCTCAAGTAATTGATCAGGGCGGCACACTACCTCAAGATCTGGCCGCATGTTTTATAGAGACCGCACCTTGCTATGTGTCAAGTAATTGATCAGGGCGGCACAACAACTACAAGATCTGGCCGCTGGTTTTATAGAGACCGCACCTTGCGATGTCTCAAGTAATTGATCAAGGCGGCACAACAGCTACAAGATCTGGCCGCAGGTTTTATAGAGACCGCACCTTGCGATGTCTCAAGTAATTGATCAGGTCGCCACAACTATTACAAGATCTGGCCGCTGGTTTTATAGAGACCGCACCTTGCTATATGTCAAGTAATTGATCAGGGCGGCACAACTGCTAGAAGATCTGGTCGCTGGTTTTTTAGAGACCGCACCTTGCGATGTAACAAGTAATTGATCAGGGCGGCACAACAACTACAAGATCTGGCCGCTGGTTTTATAGAGACCGCACCTTGCGATGTCTCAAGTAATTGATCAGGGCGGCAAAACAACTACAAGATCTGGCCGCTGGTTTTATAAAGACCGCACCTTGCGATGTCTCAAATATTTGATAAGGGGGGCACAACAACTACAAGATATGGCCGCTGGTTTTTTAGAGACCGTAACTTGCGTTTTCTCAAGTAATTGATCAGGGCGGCACAACTGCTAGAAGATCTGGTCGCTGGTTTTTTAGAGACCGCACCTTGCGATGTAACAAGTAATTGATCAGGGCGGCACAACAGCTACAAGATCTGGCCGCTGGTTTTTTAGAGACCGCACCTTGCGATGACTCAAGTAATTGATCAGGGCGGCACAACAACTACAAGTTCTGGCCGCTGGTTTTATAGAGACCGCACCTTGCGATGTCTCAAGTAATTGATCAGGGCGGCAAAACTACTACAAGATCTGGCCGCTGGTCTTATAGAGACCGCACCTTGCGATGTCTCAAGTAATTGATCAGGGCGGCACAACTATTACAAGATCAGGCCGCTGGTTTTATAGCGACCGCACCTTGCGATGTCTAAAGTAATTGATCAGGGCGGCACAACTACTACAAGATCTGGCCGCTGGTCTTATAGAGACTGCACCTTGCGAAATCCCAAGTAATTGATCAGGGCGGCACAACAGCTATAAGATCTGGTCGCTGGTTTTATAGAGACCGCACCTTGCTATGTGTCAAGTAATTGATCAAGGCGGCACAACAGCTACAAGATCTGGCCGCTGGTTTTATAGAGACCGCACCTTGCTATGTCTCAAGTAATTGATCAAGGCGGCACAACAGCTACAAGATCTGGCCGCTGGTTTTATAGAGACCGCTCCTTGCGATGTCTCAAGTAATTGATCAGGGCGGCACAACTACTACAAGATCTGGCCGCTGGTTTTATAGAGACCGGACCTTGCGATGTCTCAAGTAATTGATCAGGGCGGCACAACAGCTACAAGATCTGGCCGCTGGTTTTATAGAGACCGCACCTTGCTATGTCTCAAGTAATTGATCAAGGCGGCACAACAGCTACAAGATCTAGCCGCTGGTTTTATAGAGACCGCACCTTGCTATGTCTCAAGTAATTGAACAGGGCGGCACAACAGCTACAAGATCTGGCCGCTGGTTTTATAGAGACCGCTCCTTGCGATGTCTCAAGTAATTGATCAGGGCGGCACAACAACTACAAGATATGGCCGCTGGTTTTATAGAGACCGCACCTTGCTATGTCTCAAGTAATTGATCAAGGCGGCACAACAGCTACAAGATCTGGCCGCTGGTTTTATAGAGACCGCACCTTGCTATGTCTCAAGTAATTGAACAGGGCGGCACAACAGCTACAAGATCTGGCCGCTGGTTTTATAGAGACCGCTCCTTGCGATGTCTCAAGTAATTTATCAAGGCGGCAAAACAACTACAAGATCTGGTCGCTGGTTTTATAGAGACCGCACCTTGCGATGTCTCAAGTAATTGATCAGGGCGGCACAACAACTACAAGATCTGGCCGCTGGTTTTATAGAGACCGCACCTTGCTATGTCTCAAGTAATTGATCAAGGCGGCACAACAGCTACAAGATCTGGCCGCAGGTTTTATAGAGACCGCACCTTGCGATGTCTCAAGTAATTGATCAGGGCGCCACAACTATTACAAGATCTGGCCGCTGGTTTTATAGAGACCGCACCTTGCTATGTGTCAAGTAATTGATCAAGGGCACAACTGCTACAAGATCTGGTCACTGGTTTTATAGTGACCTCACCTTGCGATGTCTCAAGTAATTGATCAGGGCGGCACAACTGCTACACGATCTGGTCGCTGGTTTTATATAGACCGCACCTTGCGATGTCTCAAGTAATTGATCAGGGCGGCACAACAACTACAAGATCTGGCCGCTGGTTTTATAGAGACCGCACCTTGAGATGTCTCAAGTAATTGATCAGGGCGGCACAACTGGTACAAGATCTGGACGCTGGTTTTATAGAGACCGTACTTTGCGATGTCTCAAGTAATTGATCAGGGCGGCACAACTGGTACAAGATCTGGCCGCTGGTTTTATAGAGACCGCACCTTGCGATGTATCAAGTAATTGATCAGGGCGTACAACTGCTACAAGATCTGGCCGCTGGTTTTATAGAGACCGCAACTTGCGATGTCTCAAATAATTGTCAATTCCAAGGCACACCATGGCTACAAGATCCTTGAAATCATCTTTATATAGGTAAGTATAAGTCAAGTGTTACCCAATAAGATACTTAATGAAAATTATCATCTTTCGAAACAGATATTATAAAAAAAAAAGTTCAATATTTATTCCATAATAATATTAATAATTTCATATTGTATATTTATGTATTTCGATAAATTTTTGAAAAAGGGAACATGACGCCGCAAAGTATTTTTAATCAATCAAAATAAAGATAAGCTTTCGAGCATGCTATTTCTCCAATAGACTTTAGACCTTAACTGAGGAAGGGGACATGTCCGAAAGCTTCTATTTTGATTAGTTATTTTTAAATAAACGTTATATCATAATGTTTTCTATCCTTAATTGACTATATTTAGAAACATAGTGTTTATTTCAAATTGCTCGTATTTGTTTGTATATATAACACCCATAAATTAATATTACAAAGGAGGATCAATAAATAAGGTGAATTATCTTATTTCTTAAAAATTAAAAAGCAATAATAATTTAAAACACAGAATATTAAAATTTAACATCGAGAGACTATTTAAGGTGTTCTGTTCTTTTTTCCCACACGCGGCGCGAGACTTATAAATAAACTAAAATGGAAGCTCCCTTGAAGCACCACGCTTGAACAACGTGCAGTTATTCGTTTCTTGAATGCAGAAGGTATTCAAACATATCTAATATGCCAAAGAATGAAAAATATCTATGGTGAGTCGTGTTTGTCTCAAAAAAAAAAAAAACATTTATAAATGGGTTAACGAGTTCAAAAATGGACGAATTACATGTTCCTCAGGTCTCAACGTTCGGCCGGTAAAGTTTTGTTAACAATTTATTTGGGATGTTGATGGACCAATCTGTCTTGATTTTTTATCCTCATGGCAACGTATGAACAGCGACCTTTATTGTGATTTTCTTGTAAATAAGCTAAAGCCCGGTATAAGAAACAAAAGAAGAGGGAAGCTTAGTAAAGGTGTTCTCTTCCTTAATGATAATGCAAGGCCGGATACATCATGTAAAACTGTATCTACAATCATTAAATTAGTTTTTGAAGTTTTAGAACATCCTGCATATAGCCATACCTAGCCCCCTCTGACTATTTCCTTTTTGGACTACTAAATAAGGAGTTAAAGGGAAAGCGATTTGACTCGGATGAAGATGTCCAGAAATTGGTACAAGATTTTTTTTTCACACGCTTCCTAAGAGTGCCTATAAAGAGGGTATTTACAAGTTGCCAGAACGATGGAGACGATGTATAGAAAGCCAAGGTGATTATTTTGAATAAATCAAGTCCTAAATTTTAATATCGTTCTTATTTTTTTATTAAATTATAATTCACCTTATTTATTGATCCCACCTTGTATATTACTTTATCATTAGGACTAATCTCACCGCTACCTCGGAAACTGAAGTTGGTAATTCTGTCGAAAGCTATTCGGCAATGTGTGTATCTGGAAATAATGATATCAAATACACCTTATTTAAGACTACACCTATCCTCCGATTTACACGGTACTTGTTTTACACGTTTTCGCTTTTACGCGGTTTTCCAAATAAGTTTTTTTTTTTTTTTTTTATCGCACTATACTAAATGCTACTGTGATTGAACAAATGCGCTGTGTACACATCTCACGAGGAATCTCCCGAGCTTATGTGCTGACTACATATTTTAACCTGTCAATGCATTTTATTTTTATTTCTGTGTACACCTATCCCCCGATTTACACGTTTTTTCTCAGGAACGTATCTACCGTATAAATCGGGGGATAGGTGTATTTCGGATTTAAGATGGATATTATAGATTCCGTGGCTCGGTCTTAAATCGGGAATTGACTGTATATCGCTGCTGTGTAAAATAAACATTGGCGTTTTAAAGCTTCCTTTTTTTACATAGAGATGGTACGTAGTTGTTTTATAGTTAGTTTATGTCTAACTGGTCTTGTTCTTATTGTTTGTGGAAGACCATTGCACGCTGCAAATATTTATATGTTTTTAATTAAAAAGGCATATATCAATCAGGCATGATCAAAAAATCAACAACAACAACAACAAAAAGCCTTTATTAATGGTCACTGACCCTATACAGGATTCACCAGAGGTATGCATAAGAACAAAGCAGTGAGACAAAGGAAATAACGATATATACAGAAGAAAAAGAAAAAAAAAAACAAGAAAGAGAAAGAGGGAAGCAAGAAAAACAACACAAAAAGAGTAGCAGTAAGAAAGTGAGGAGTTGAGTGTCACTTGGCCTTCTTCTGAGATATGGACTTGTGGAAACCATAAAACGCCGTAGCAATATACTTATTCTGGGTCATATTGTCAATTATTGATGGAAGTGAAGCACAGAGGATCAAAAAATAATTTATTTTACCAATATTTCAGTTGGCTGAACGCCAACCTTTATCAAGGTGTTATAACATTTTCAAGTGTGTCAACACCTTGATAAAGGTTGGCGTTCAGCCAACTGAAATATTGGTAAAATAAATGATTTTTTGATCCAATATATGCCTTTTTAATTAAAGATATATTTATGGATTGCTCTATTTTCAAAATATTTCTATGTATTTCTACTGGCCTAAAAGCTTATATTCATAATTTTCTTCAATACCATTTCTAAGATTCCATCCTTCAGTGTAACATATTTGCATGTATCGTTGTATACAATATATTTTATTACAATTTGTTTAATTTACTTCCGGTAGGATTAGTTCTACACCTTATATATAGTTTAGATTTTGTGTTATTTATATATATATATTTTTTGCGAAATCGGCCTGAAGATAGGCTAACGCCTGAAAGCTCGCCAACATTTAGAATAAAGAAACTCGTTGCAATTTTTTCTTCCTTTCATTCCTTGAATATCTAATTGCAATTATTTAGGATTTTTAGTGTAACATATATAAACAGAATGATCCAATACAGTATTAGAGATCTAAAAAGCGGTCTGGTAGATTAAATTGGCGAAACCGTTGGGAGGGTTCATCACTGATGAGCCTGGCCCTCCCAATATATATATTTTTCATTGCAGTAAGGATAGTGAAGGTTTGTTTTATATGTAAAGAACACTCGTGCTTTAATTCTTTCATTTCTCATATATAGATGGTGTGGAATTTATTTATAGTTAATATCACTACTATATTCCTAATTTTGCGGGAATATGATATTCATGCGCAAAGAGGGCACCTCTCCCGTTAAAAAATACATCGAAACAATTCATCATAAAGTATATAAGGTACAGGTAAAAGAGATCAAGAATAAGCCACAACACCAGTTTTGGAAAATTCAGACAAAAGTCGACCTGTATACCATGGATTCTGTCTATGGCCCTCATCATGATGTTATTTTTATTGGGAAAATGTGTTAATTTTTATCTCATATATATTTATATTAAAAATGGCATATCCTGACCAGGAGCACATGTGCTTTACAGAAGGCAGGGCGCCATCTGGTAGAACAGAAATCAACTAAACATTGATTTAGCCTGTTCCCTAATATTTGGCCAACCCAATTTCTTGATAAATCAAGAAAAGCCATCCACGAACGCGTTTCGCGCTTTTGGCGCTCGTCAGCGTGGAGTAGGCTGAACCACTGCGACCAAAAAAGATTTTTTGGTCCCAATGGCTTCCATTCTTTTTTGGTCGCAGTGGTTCAGCCTACTCCACGCTGACGAGAGCCAAAAGCGCGAAACGCGTTCTTGGATGGCTTTTCTTGATTTATCAAGAAATTGGGTTGGCCAAATATCAGGGAACAGGCTAAATCAATGTTTAGTTGATTTCTGTTCTACCAGATGGCGCCCTGCCTTCTGTAAAGCACATGTGCTCCTGGTCAGGATATGCCATTTTTAATATTGATTTCAACACCTGATATTTTTATCTTTTTTTTTTCTTTCGTTTTTTAACGTGCTAAGCGTATTTACGCAAGTTTGGCCTTAAATACCCATTTCTTGGTTTTTCGGGAAGCCATTAAAACTCAAATACCTATAGGACATGCAACAACTGTCCTGGTGTGGAACTAACACCTACCCACATATTCTCATGTCCAGCAATGGCCGCAGCCTTGCAGAAAATAGGCATGGAGCCAGAAGTAGCAGCCTTACACACCCAAGATAGAGAACTTTGCTGTGATAGAAATGTACAGAGACATCTGAAGCTCTTCATTGGACACGACAATAACAGTGTGACTAAATAATATATATATATATTTTTTTAATTACAGAGTATTTTTCACTATATTTTTCAGACGCACCTTGTATTATTGTATTTATATATCGCAAAATTATCAATTAGTTTCAACTGGAAATTCCTGGTCAACTGGCTCAACTCAGCAATTAAAACAGGACGCGAGTAAAAGCGCTTAGTCCATACTAGTGAGCTGGACTCTCCGGGTAGTTGGCGTTCTGTGCTCCCTGGGTTATAAATATCTCTCTCTCTATCAATTAGTTGTGATGGTATAAACATTTATTCTATCTCTTTTTGTTCTAAAACTAGGAAAATATGTAAAATAGTTAATCAGGCATGTTTGTTAAGCAGACGGTTGAATGTAGGATGGGAGAAAGACATCTAAGATGGCGATATCTCTGCTAGAGGGAGATAAAATATTTGGTAACCTTGGGTAGTTGCCTTGAAGACTTACTTATCGCACCAACCTGCTCGCCGTTTGTCTCGGGTCAATATCTATTTATAGCTTGTGTGTCTACCTTGTTTCATTGCATCTACACTCTCTACAAACATTTACAAATCAAACTACACTCATGGACAAAACTTAAGGAAGTGGAAAGTCTTTGATATCACCTGCCCACTTTTTTTTTTTTTTTTTTGGAGAGAGAGAAAATTTGGTTCACACTTAATTATCTGGTATATCTTCATTCAATAAAGGTCACTGTAATATCTTTCAGAGTTATTGTCTGAATCCCGATATACATGCTAAAAGGTACAACTTCCTTAAGTTTTGTTTGTAAGTCTTCAATAAAGGTCACTGTAATATCTTTCAGAGTTATTGTCTGAATCCCGATATACATGCTGAAAGGTACAACTTCCTTAAGTGTTGTCTATGAGTGTATATTATAAGCGACACTGTAAAACTTTTCTCATTGCCTCTAAGGTATTTTATAAATTTTAATTTGATTTTTACATCAAATAAATTGCCCTGTCCTTTTTTTTTACGTTGGTCAATTCCCTCATTTTTATATATGAATATATTAATATATGTGAATTATAGAAAAAATCTGGTTAGCGTTCATCTAAACGTTTATGGTGTCTTTAGCCATCTATTGGATTAATTATCAATTAAATATTGATTTTTTTTTAATTTAAGAAAATATTGACCACAAAAACCATATCTCGGTATGGTTGTAACTGTGCGGAATCCGGACTCCTGTAGCGTACCGAAGTCTCCAACTTAGTCTTCAGACTTATTGCCTAGTTACCAACAGTTTGTATTTCTCCATTTGTGTGACATAGTTAAGTCAGTAAAAGAGCTTCGTTGCTCGGAAAAAATTCGCTTATATCACAACAAAAAGATATGTTAATATGATGCATTAGCGAACCATCTGTTATAAGAAATTGGGAGGGCCTGGCTCATCAGTGGTGAACCCTCCAGCGGTTTCGCCAGTTTAAAAGAATCATACGCGTCAAAATAGTTTACATTTTTTTATAAAAAGATCTGTATTGTTATTTTTAAATATATTTTGAATGAATTTTAACAATAGTATCCAATCAATTATTGTCTAGTTGTTGCGGTGAGTATCCAGCTGTGATCAGATGTCGCCAGAATGATATACTTTAAAAAGTAGATGATAAGATCATGAGGATAACATGCTAAAAGAGCATCTACTAATGAATCGGGAAAAGCCAGTAAAGTTTTGGACGGTTGGACTTTGTGGCGCAGGTTGCTGTTCCTCAACGGCCAAATAAGGTGGTAATAGAGATTCCATGATAAATCAAGGCCTATATTGCTGTTTCCCTAAAATAACATACGGCAAATGGCATTTTTATCTTTTGATTTTCATCTTTAAACCAAAGTCAATTTCCTAAGGGATAAAGGCCTTACCTTTGCTTTACAAATTTTCACTCTCCTCTCCTATATATTTTCCACTATATCCTTTCTCTTTATGACAATATCATTTTCTCTTCTTCTTTTTTTTTTTATCGTTTTCCCCCCTAGAATCAGATTTAAAGCACTTAAAAGGTGTTGAATTCTAACCTAACTGTTTACCTATTTAGAAACCCTTCAGAACGAGTTGGGGAAAGTGAACTAGATAGAGTTTAGGGATGCAGAATGGAAAAAAAATGAATGCTAGATTTGAGAATTCGAAACTATTATAGACGCGTATGATTCTTTAAAAGTTAAACAATTTTCTACTGCCCTTACTACATTGAAAAATTAATGAGACGGCCTGACTCATCAGTGGTGAACCTCCCAGCGGTTTCGCCAGTCTATAATAGTTTCGAATTCTCATAACAGATGGCGCGCTAATGTATCATATTACGAATGCTAGATTTATCATAACACCGATAATGGATATAATACCGAAATTTGATCGTGGAAAAAAAAAAAGACAATTACGAACTTTTTTTAACCCAAATGAATCTAAAATGTAAAGTTAATAGTTTAGTTGAATTTTACTTTGATAGATATGGCAAGATTTGACTCTCTCGTACAAACAGAACATTCGCCTTTATATCATATAACAAAAATGTGTAGCTTTTCTTATGTCTATCATTTTATTCTCATGCATCACGGCAAGGCAATTTCGGCAAAATTTACTGAAAATCACGATGTCTGTGGGCCTAATTCATTTAATGAAAAATTATTTTAAACAAACTCCATGTTAAAACTATATATAATTATCGTCTTCAAGTCTTGTTGTGTAGGGAAATTTTATTGATTCAAACGTTAGATATATTTTTGATATTTTAAAAAATCGAAAATTAAAAAGAAAAGGCAAAAAAGAGGATATATTATATTTATTTTTATTTAATGTCATTTAATATATTTTTAAAAATGTAACATAATATCTAGTTGATATTATTATAAATATATAAATATGCGCGTAAATGAATATATTATATATTTTAAAAGGAATAATGAACTATTAATTATTCTTATACTGCCAATCCAGAAAATAAACTAGCTTTCCTTCGTTTGGTTTCCGAAAAAGAAGAACCTTGGCTGGCATTCTCAATATCTTGTATATCGGTAGAGGCATTTCGTTTTCTTGGGTGGATTTTGTTTGAATTGATATTTAAAATTTCTGTCTTTTCGATTATAGTATTTATATTCGATTCCGTTTTGGGTTGTGACGTTTCTTTTGTTGCTTTATTTGATTTCGCACTATCGATATCGAAAAATGAAATTTCATTCATATATTTTGGTATTCCTTTAGTATTTAAATTAATTTTATTGATCACTTTTTTGTTTTTAGTTTTGCCCTTACCATTAGCTATAATATTTTCCTTTTCTAAAATAACTGTAATAGCATTAGCATCTTCTTTATCAATATTTAAAGCTTTTTTAAGCGTGGGCAGCGTTAAATAAGTATTATTTTTACAATACATTAAAGCTTGTCGTAATTGACAAATTTGTTTTAAGTCAATCAAAGAATTAATATCTTTAACACACTCGTGACACGAATGATTTTTAGGTTTATTTTCAGATTTAATATATGCCCAGCAAATTGCATGCTGATATTTTCTACACTTTTCACATTGAATCATATCTTCTTGTTCTAAATCATTCCCACAAGGGCAGTTAATCGCTTTAAAATCACTGTCTAATATCTCAATTTCGTTGCCTTCATTTTTATCATCATTTTCAGTAATCATATTTTCTGGCAAGTATTTTTCATCTAGATTTATGGAACAGTTTTTACCTGAAAATTGATCGGCTGCAGTTTTTACTCTTAATTTTAAAACATGAAAAGGTGTTGCAATTTCACCTACCTTAATATTTGTTACTTCGCTATCAAAACCAAATTCGTCTGAGTCGCATTTTTCAAATCCAGGTGGTTCATAGTCTTTTGGAGTTATTTCGTCATAATATAAAAGTTTAATTGTCAAATATGCCTTATCAGGAATTGGTTCTAAAGATTGTGTAAGCATTATTATAGTTTTAAGAAGGGACAATGTAGTTTTCTTTGTAGTATCCTGCTTTTCATTTTTATATTTTGAAATGAATTCTCCGTTGAAACTCATATTAATATTTTCAGAATTATATATAAAGCGAAAATTATAGGTTTCTATAACCGAGTTAGGATCATCTTTATCAGTGCAAATAGCCAAAATCAATTGACTGAGATATTGTTTTTCTATTGCATCAAAACAACTACGAACATAATTAATGATCTTTTTAGCTCCAGGACAATTGCTATTTTCACTCAAAATTTTTAATTGTACATCTCCCAATTTTTTATCTCCATAAGCACCTTCTGGAAATATTCCCCTTAAATAGGTTACATGAGATATCGATAGTGCGACCATCTTTTTGATAAATTGTACCGATTGAATCGCTGTAACAAGTTCATTCGGAAATGTTTTTTCCCAATTAGAAACTTCTTGACGTAATACTTGCGAGGTTGCAGCCATTTTATATAAATTTATTTCAAATATATATATTTAATTAAAATTTCATATGAAAAAAGCTTTTTTTCAATTTAAAAATTAAAAAGGGTCGCTTATAAACGAAAATGCAGACGACACATATTTCACTTTTAATAGATGTTGCCGAATATTTTTTTATTTAATTTTACTTTGAAGAAAATTAATTCGTTTTTGGAATTTAAAATATATATGTATATATTTCCCCTTATATATAATAGATTTAAAATATATATTTATATATAATATAATTAATAAAATTTTAAAATTTATTTGTAGTCTTTTAATTTCTCTCAATTTATTCATTATTTTAAAAGGCATATAATTAATCCACCTACAACAAACCTACCATATTAATTATTATTTATCTATTATAAGCCATAATAATTAAATTTCCCCAATACGACAATAATACATATTTTAATTCTAGTAATATAATGTTTAAATATCTCCAAAAAACCTATAAAGTTTTAAATGAAAACAACAAACTAAAATGATTTCTTAAAACTTAAGATACCTCATTTCAAAATAAAAATAATCCTTATATAAGCCTTTTTTATTTTATTAAGAGTACTCTCATGCGCTAGGTAAAACTAGATTAACATATTAAACAAGTCAGGGGTAGAGAAAATAGAGGTAACCCGGGCTCCTGGAGCATAAATCCCTCCCAGGGGTACCTAATTTAAGATTATCCATATCTAAAAACAAATAAACTAAATTGAGAATTCTTTGTATAAAAAAAATATAATTTCGGTGTGATAACTATATAGTCAGAAATATATAATACCTATTGTATTCAAGACCAAATCAGATATGTAACTAATAAGGTTCCAGATTATTATTTTTTTTAATGATCGCGTATTCAAGACCAAAATAGTCTCACTTTTCTTATATATTTGTTCATTTAACATAAAATAAACTTGAAATAAAAGGAATTTCATTAAATCAATATTGGATATATGAGCCATATCACATCTCCTCAGTCAGGAAATTGAGAAAGTGGTGACTATTGAAGGCTAACCCTTAAATCTGAGGGTTAAAACATATTGGATTTTACACCAGGAATTTCTGGCCTTGTAGTTCAGTCTTAAATCAAAAATAAACAATGTGTGAATGATAAAAAATAAAACTATTTATATAAATCATCAGTAAATATATCAGGAGAGGCTGGGATCAATAATTAAAAGAAATGCATAGGATGAAACTTGATATAAAAAGAGCATTATACCATGCTCTGTGCATATACTGCTATGGTTGATTCCATTGGGACATTAGTAATATGAAGTTCTACCAGGAATTCAACAAGGTATTCAATTTGTATGTGTCTACCATTGTTGTAACTCCGAGGGTGTTCAGTTATCAACTTATTCGTAGTTGAAGAGGAGATATTTGCAAATAAATAGACCTAATAAATACGTAAGAAGATTTGCAAAGAGTTTCTCTTTTATTTAAAAAGGACAAGCTTTCATGTGGTATAAATTTATAAGACTAATGGGTTGACCAAGGCATAGTGTGCACAACCTATATATAGTCTGGATTCATTAAAAAAAATTAAATAAATAAAAATTTAATATCTGCAGAGGGTTTGAGAAGAATATTTCTATGGAATTATCTGTGTTGAATATGCTGGAATGTTGAGGAAAACAGAAGGATTAATCTTCCTCAGAAATATATTCCAACATATTCAAAGCAGATATTTCTATAGAAAATCTTTCTAAACACTCTACAGTTATACAATTTTTATTTATTCTATATTTATTTATCATCCCCAAGTACAGAACAAACTGTTGATAATAAAGAATGCCCCAGAACACCAGTAATGAGCAATCCCTGAATATTTATTCTATAATAGATGGCTTATATTGGATTATAATGTTTTTTTTTTTTATTCTGATATTTTAAAAGCAGATCACCTACTTCTACAAGGATTTTTTTTTTACTCTTTGAATTTTTTTTTTTGAAATCGTGACTTGAAACTTAAGGGATTTTTGGCTATAAATCTTCCATGTGATTATCTGTCATTCGGATTAAGAGTGTAATAATGTTTGGGGAATGTCAAATTTTGTGTTGATGCTATTGCTATCTTGTACAGATGCCCAGCATTTTCTAAAAATAATCTTGAATACTTATCTAGAATATTAAATAAAAAGAAAAAAACATCTTCTGATCATGTGTTCACCTTTTAGTTGCACAATCAAGAGATGCCTTTTTCTTCTGACAGATGGTGCAAGACATCAGCAACTTTTAGTTGCATGTTCAAGAGATACCTTTTTCTTCTGACAGATGGCGCAAGACATCAGCAACTTTTAGTTGCATGTTCAAGAGATGCCTTTTTCTTCTGACAGATGGCTCAAGACATCAGCAACTTTTAGTTGCATGTTCAAGAGATGCCTTTTTCTTCTGACAGATGGCTCAAGACATCAGCAACTTTTAGTTGCATGTTCAAGAGATGCCTTTTTCTTCTGACAGATGGTGCAAGACATCAGCAACTTTTAGTTGCATGTTCAAGAGATGCCTTTTTCTTCTGACAGATGGCTCAAGACATCAGCAACTTTTAGTTGCACAACAAGAGATACCTTTTTCTTCTGACATATGGTGCAAGCCATCAGCAACTTTTAGTTGCATGTTCGAGAGATGCCTTTTTCTTCTGACAGATGGTGCAAGCCATCCGCAACTTTTAGTTGCATGATCAGATTATCCCCCTGATCCCAGTAAAATTTCACTCTTGTACTATTTTTCACATACCTAGAATATTGTTGTTTAGATTTACGTATATAAAAAAGACAATTCTCCAATTTACAGTTGAAAAATCCAAATGGCACATAGAATCATATTCAAAAAGTCCATTATCAAAAAGTTTGAAGTCACATAGGATCAAGAATACACACAATCGAAGAGAGAAGCACAAAATTTTTGTAGTGAAAAGAAATTTACCTTTTTTTTTTTTTTTTAAATAAGTTCAAGAAGACATCTCTTTTACCTTGATTTCATAAAACATTTATTAAAATATTTTTTGAAAAATATGTCTACAAAATTTGAGCCTCATCATGTCACTATCTGTATCATCAGAATACACTCAACTACCACATATATATATATATATATCAAGTATGCAAAAACTTTTCCTACAATAATTAAATTTGCATATTAACTTTTCTTTAATACTATATTTACATATTTTCCTTTAACTCTAATAAGATGATAACATACAACAACAATTTTAAAGAGTAAAAATTATCTGTCTTTCTAAATATCAGAATAAAATATGCTATTTGATTCAATATAAGCCATCGATTATTAAAATAGAGTAGTAAGAAATGTGGCTGTAGAAGAAGGCACCGTGATCTTATCTCCACTCAATCATATTAGGGTATTAAGCTTGTAGATGGTGTCTGCTGGGGATGAGTAGGACTCATCAATAGATGAGCCAATAATGTGGTTTGGGGTCGCAGATTGAGAATAGCAAGTCATCATTATCTTTTCTTTCTTATCTCCACTCGATAATATTAGGGTATCAAGTTTGTAGATGGTGTCTGCTGGGGATGAGTAGAGTTTATAGATGAGCCAATACAGTCAATGATGTGGTTTGGGGTTGCAGATTGAGAATTGCAAGGCATCATGATATTTTGTTTCTTATCTCCACTCAATCATATTAGGGTATCAATTTTTTAGAGTTTGAGAAGGTATCTGCTGGGAATGAGTAGAGTTCATCAATGGATGAGTCAATACAGCCAATGATGTGGTTTGGGGTTGTAGGTTGAGGATTGCAAGGCATCATGATCTTTCCTATCTCCACTCAATCATATTAGGGTATCAAGTTTGTAGAGCTTGTTGATGGTGTCTGCTGGGAATGAGTAGAACTCATCAATGGAAATACCAATACAGCCAATAATGTGGTTTTGGGTTGTAGGTTGAGGATTGCAAGGCATCATGATCTTTCCTATCTCCACTCAATCATATTAGGGTATCAAGTTTGTAGAGCTTGTTGATGGTGTCTGCTGGGGATGAGTAGAACTCATCAATGGAAATACCAATACAGCCAATAATGTGGTTTTGGGTTGTAGGTTGAGAATTGCAAGGCATCATGATCTTTCCTATCTCCACTCAATCATATTAGGGTATCAAGTTTGTAGAGCTTGTTGATGGTGTCTGCTGGGAATGAGTAGAGTTCATCAATGTAAATACCAATACAGCCAATAATGTGGTTTGGGTTGTAGGTTGAGGATTGCAAGGCATCATGATCTTTCCTATCTCCACTCAATCATATTAGGGTATCAAGTTTGTAGAGCTTGTTGATGGTGTCTGCTGGGAATGAGTAGAGTTCATCAATGTAAATACCAATACAGCCAATAATGTGGTTTGGGGTTGCAGATTGAGGATAGCAATGCATCATGATGATTAAAATGCTGTGTTACCAAAACATCACAAACATTTCAATAATTTGGATTTGGTCTTGTTACCTTTTAATTTTGGTCTTGTTACTTCAATATCTTGACTATATAAATTCTATGTATTTTGGAACCTTATCTACATCAAAATAAATTAAGCCATGCAAGCTATGTACAGGGGAGAGATGCTGGCTTAGCTATATTGACTATTCTATGAATAATAAATTATTCTGTGAATTATATATTAATTAAATATATATATATATTTGATATGTGAATATATTACAGTTACCTTTAGGGGGTCGGTGGAAGGCTCGTTAAACCATTTGGTTTTCGACCACTACAACCTGGGTTCGATTCCCGCATTGGACACTTTTTCTGATTAAAAAAAAAAAAAAGCTCCAATGGCCCCTGATTCTTGCAAAAGTCTAACCCCACCATCGAGTGCAAGTAACCAAACGGAGCTCTGGCACATTTGTTAGTGCAAAGTCGAACTGCTTTTCACATGTGTAGACATGTGGTGCACTTACAGTAAAAGCAGTCGCTAACTACCCACCATGATTACCATGGCCTGTACCACGTGTACTAGGGATAATTAAAAAAAAAAACAGTTACCTTTACCAAACACAGTGGAGCCTCATTATGACATTCACTTCTACAACAACAACTTGGTTCTAATATTTTAATTCTCAAGTATGACAAACATAAGGAGGGTAACACAAGACTGACTACACCCAAATAAATGAACTATTTGTGACAATTTTGGTAAGAACATTGTTATCATATTCAGACAAAAGTAGTGAATTTTAAGATAACAGTTGATAAACACAAGGTAATAAGACCAAATCCAAATAAATAAATAGTGTGTGACTATTTGGTAACAGTGTTGTTACTGAAACATAACACACTATTTATTTATTTGGACTTATTACCTTGTGTTTATAATCCAAATTGTGTCTTATCACGATAACAGAGAGTTACAAGACTGTTATCAAAATATCACAATATGTTTATCTCTATGAATAGGGGCTAATATATATACACCAAATTGTCTTCTTCTTTCTTATCTCCACTCAATCATATTTAGGGTGTCAAGCTTGTAAAGCTTTTTGATGGTGTCTGTTGACAACCATCATGATTGGGTGAAGTAGAATGTGTCTGCCTTTGTCATTAAGACTGAGAGCACTACTCAGTGGCAGGCCGACTTAGCTCTAAAATAAATGGCCGCCTCTGACATGAGGAACAGACCCCATGTACAGCTGCTCCTAACATGGAGTACAAACGCTGTTCATCCTGTATCCCTGGATTAGAAGACCTTACAAGGTACTATCACCGGGCCAGCTGAGCCCAGGTTTTTTAGTGAGCTTGTTACTGCTCCCCCTCCTCCTTTTTCATCCAGGCTTGGGACCGGCAAAGGCAGAGTTATCCAAATTGTACCTTATCTAAATCTCCAGATTCCCAATTGTGTTGTAACCATGATTATAATAATGTAAAATCTTGATAAAGCACAATTTAGATTATAGATTAGAAATTGAAAAAAAAAAAAAAAACCTAATCCAAATAAATTAATAATGATGTTTCTGTAACAACGTTGTTACAGAAATGTCGCACACTATTAATTTATTTAGATTTGGTCTTTTTTTTTTGTAATTGTAAAATTTTAGTCCCTTTTGATGTTGTTATGAGGATCAGCTATATTTGAAGAGAAAAAAACCCATAAATATGAGATAAAAATAACTAAATAATGATGATAAGGCACAATTTGGATTATAGATTATAAACATAAGATAATAAGACCAAATCCAAATAAATAAATGGTGTGTGACGTTTCGGTAACAGCGTTGTTACCATCTTCAGACAAAAGTACTGAATGAGAAATTTTACCACAGCATGTTTTTAAATATTTCTTCAAATAAAAGACACTTCGGCCAGTAAATCTTTTTATTGTCTCGACGTTTCGACAAAAATTCTATAGAATAATTTCTAACGCTTTGCCTAATGTTTTAATTTTTGTTCGCTCCTGACGAGGACAAAAGATTTTTGTCGAAACGTCGAGACAATAAAAAGATTTACTGGCCGAAGTGTCTTTTATTTGAAGAAATATTTAAAAACATGCTGTGGTAAAATTTCTCATTCAGTACTTTTGTCTGAAGATGGTAACAACGCTGTTACCGAAACGTCACACGCTATTTATTTATTTGGATTTGGTCTTATTACCTTGTGTTTATAAACTAAATAATGATAAAGCACAATTTGGATTATAGATTAGAACTACAAGGTATTAAGAACTAATCCATAAGTGCAAAAGTTGAACTGCTTTTCACATGTGTAGACATGTGGTGCAATTACAGTAAAAGCAGTCATCAACTTCTGCCCACCATGATTATCATGGCCTGTACCATGTGTACTAGGGATAATTAAAAAAAAAAAAGACCTAATCCAAATAGATTAGAGGTCTTATTACCTTGTAGCTATAATCTATAATCCAAATTGTGCTTTATCATTTTTGATAGACTTCAATGGACCTAAGAAGTTATTTTGGATTTGGTCTTTAACCTTGTAACAAACACAAGGTAAATGAGACCAAATCCAAATAAATAGTGTGTGACGTTTTGGTAACAGCATTGTTACCATCTTCAGACAAAAGTTCTGAATGTTGTCTGATTTAGTAATTTTGTCTGAAGATGGTAACAATGCTGTTACCGAAACGTTACACACTATTTATTTATTTGGATTTGGTCTTATTATCTTGTGTTTATAATCTATAATCCAAATTGTGCCTTATCAACCTTGTAACAACAAAATTAATAAACACACACCACACACACACAAAAAAACACACCAATAAATCAAAAAAAGGGTATTTTTTATTATTTTTATATCTAAAAAATCTGATTAATAATATATTAATTATTTTTTAAAAATTATTGCCATTTATATATATATATATATAAATCATATATTAAAAACAAATCATAACTCAAAATTTTTAATTTCGTCAGAGTTAAAAAAAAAAATATTTTTATTTATATATCTATAAAAAAATCTGATTAATAATATATTAATTTTTAAAAATTATATATTGCCATATATATATATATATCAAAAACAAATCATAACTTACTTTCTTTTTGTTTCGTCCAAATAAAAAAAAAAAAAATTATAAAAAAATAAATGCTACTTTGGCATTAATATAAATAAGGAAAAAAATAAAATGTATTTTTCATATATATTATAGAGGTATAGAAATTTTACAGCAAATAAAGGAAAAAGCAATGATATATATTAAATAATAATAATGAAGAAGCGGAGAAGAAAAGGAAAAATATGTTTTCAAGTAAGAAAAATAAAAAGGCAGAAATGTATAACAGGCATAAATATAAAAGCTAATAGCCAAAAAATGCAGGAAGCAAAAAAAAAAAATGCATAGCATATAATATGAATAATAATAATAAAAACAACAAACAAAAAATCTGGCAAGGTAATGGCTATAAGGAGGTAAAAAAAAGGGGGGGGGGGGGGGGGAGACAAAACATCAGAAAAACAAACAAATAAAACAATAATAAAGCCATTTAAGGCTTTCTGTACATAGGAACATAAAGGGTAGTAAAAAAAAAACGCTAAAAATAATAATTTTAAATCAAAACAATGACATATATGGTCAAATAGTATTAAAAATGAAAAAATGATTCATAGAAGAGAAGCTGAATATGTTGTGGGGGGTAGAGTTGACACACAGTTCAAAAGTTAAGAAAAAGAATTAGAAAAAAAAAAAAAGAACTCCATAAGACACAATATTAGAGTTTGGCCAGGGGAAGAACCATGCGGGGAATTGGAGTCTGGTCACCCTTCTGGATAAACGGAGCTACACACAAACAAGTCCATTCAGGATACATAAGATATTAGAAGATGTGTGTTTATATCAGAACTACGTGAAACTCAGTACGTATACCTAACTACGTATACCTCAGTATTCTCCGATTCTATGTCTTGGCTTATCCTAGTACATGTGGTACATGCCATGATAATCATGGTGGGTAGAAGAAGGAGACTGCTTTTACTATAAGAGCACCACATGTCTACATATGTGAAAAGCAGTTCGACTTTTGCACTTACAAATAAATAAGCCAGAGCCCCGTTTGGTTACTCGCACTCGCTTGTGGGGTTGAACTTTTGCAAGAATCGAGGGCCATTGGAGCATTTTTTTTTTTTAAATCAGAAAAAAGTGCCCATTGCGATAATTGAACCCAGGTCGTAGCGGCCGAAAACCAATGGTTTAGACCAGCCTTCCACCGACCCCCTCGGGGTTCTATGACTTTTGTAGATAACCTATGACCATTAACTATATGCCTTAATGTGTAAAAACATAAAATCAAATTTACATCACTATATTTACTTTAATTGAGCTGATAAAATAATTTGAGGAAGAAAATACCTGAGACTTGAGACAGTAAAGAAGAAAGAAAATAAAAGACTTGAATATGTACACCTATCCCCCGATTTACACGGTAGATACGTTCCTGAGAAAAACATGTAAATCGAAAATTAAAAATTTTCGCAAAATTTGAATGCGAAGAAATACAGACACAGTGTGCGTGTGCAGCAAGTCAGCACATAAGCTCGGGATTCCTCGTGAGATGCGTACACAGCGCATGTGTTCAATCACAGTAGCATTTAGTATAGTGCGATAAAAAAAAAAAAAAAAAAAAAACTTATTTGGAAAACCATGTAAAAGCAAAAACGTGTAAAACAAGTACCGTGTAAATCGGGGGATAGGTGTATGTATTTACATATTTACAAAAAGTTTTGTGCTGGCCAAAAGAAAATAATAATAATGAATATATTTACTGGCAATGCGTTTCTTTTAAATATCATCAAATATTATCTCTACAGACCTTACTGCAATGATATGAGTTATTGAATGAGAGGGCTTGGCTCATCAGTAGTGAACCCTCTCAGTGGTTTCGCCAAATTAATCTCTAGACCGCTGAGCCAAGCCCTCTCATCCAATAACTCATATCATTGCAGTAAGGTCTGTAGTGATAATATTTGATGATATTTAAAAGAAGCGCATTGCCAGTAAATTTATTTGTGTAAAATTTTAACAATAGATGGCAATTTAATTTATTAATAATGAATATATATATAGTGTATCATATATAGTGTGCTATCTGGTGGTTGACTTCACAGAGTTTGTTCTAGAAAATATAATTCAAAATAAAATACAATTTTTTTTATATAACATATCCCTATATGAAAAAACAATAGAAGCACAATAAAAAGCACATGTGCTTGTGGTCAGGAGATGCCTTATTTATTTTTAATATCAACACCTGACCCACTTATCTTTTATTTTTTTCTATTGTTTTTTCATGTGTTAAGCGTCTTTACGCAAATTTGGCCTTAAATACCCATTTCTTGATTTCTCGGGAAGCCATTGGGTCCAAAAATCTTTTTGGTCGCAATGGTTACAGCCTTCTCCACCCTGATGAGCGCCAATAGCGTGAAACGCGCTCATGGATGGCTTTTCTTGATTTATCAAGAAATTGGGTTGGCCAAATATCTCGGAGCAAGCTAAATAAATGTTTAGTTTATTTTTGCTCCACTAGATGGCGCTCTGCCATCTAAAAAGCACATGTGCTTGTGGTCAGGAGATGCCTTATTTATTTTTAATATCCCTATATATATAAAAGCAGCGTATGTATGTATGTCGGCTATACACGTCCACAATACGTAACTAATCTGGCTGAAATTTTAACAGTATATAGAGTTGAATCTGGAAAAACCTTTAGGTAAATTTTCAGGCTTCTATCTCGAATATCCTTGGAGTTATTAACAAATTTCCCTATTTCATTCGCAACCAGCGCCTCACTGCGGTAACTGCGAGAAGTAAAGTTGAGGAAGGATGGACCACGTGGGGCGACGGTGACCTTGAGTGATGTAATGATGACGTAGGGGCAAGAAATCACTGGCTATCATTTTATGTATGTATCAAATTTAAAATATATTCATATAAAAAATCGGTACAATTTTCAAATATCGTTGTGTGAATTTACATTTTATATTTAAAAAACACACAAAGTTTGGAGCGGGATGCTTCACAAGAGTGACATCCACGGCGCCTTTTTATTTTTATTTTTTATTTTTTTTTCTTATCCCTAGTACATGTGGTACAGGCCATGATAATCATGGTGGGTAGTTAGCGACTGCTTTTTTTTTTTTTACTGTAAGCGCACCACATGTCTACACATGTGAAAGCAGTTCGACTTTGCACTTACAAATGTGCCAGAGCCCCGTTTGGTTACTTGCACTCGCTGGTGGGTTTGGACTTTTGCAAGAATCGGGGGGCCATTGGAGCATTTTTTAATTTTTTCTTTTAAACAGAAAAAAGTGTCCAATGCGGGAATTGAACCCGGGTCGTAGTGGTCGAAAACCAAACGGTTTAACCAGTCTTCCACCGACCCCCCCTTTTTATAATTGTAATGAATAGTATTTGAATAAAATATTAAATTTGGTAAAACCAGGGTCATTCGGCTAGTATATATATATATATATATATATATATGATGGTGGAAGTCTGGGGAACAGTCGATTCCCATCTACAAGACACCAGCAGTTTGGCCATTTACTCGATGTTGTAAGTTAGCCCATGTCACTTCTGTACTATGGACATTTTACTTCTTATATTCTCACTATAACCTGACCCTTTAACGACCCACTGTTGGCATTTTTTCAAATATGGAATTGTTATAGCTTATTGTCTCACTAATAAGTTCTCCATCTTAGCTACAATTTAGATTAGGTCTTATTTTCTTGTTTCTCCGTCTTTGAAAAAGGGTGACAAAGGGGTCGTTGAAACATCGTGAAAACACTTAAAAAGAAAAAAGTTTACGAATCTACAACTTGATCCAAAATCCAACCTAAAATTATGGCATTCTTTATTCTGTGTTCGTTATAACCACAGCCTTTTTTAAGAACTATGTTACTTGGAGAGTTTTATTGTAGGTAAATACAGAGAAATATAATAGGAGGAATCATTGGATATCATTTATAAAAAGAAAGAAAAGCTAACGGCGACAATTTTCTTTATTTAAAAGGTACAAACTTGACAAGCTTTCAAAAAAAAAATTTTTTTTTTTGCTTATCCCTAGTACATTTGGTACAGGCCATGATAATCATGGTAAATATACACAAGGTAATAAGACCAAATCCAAATAAATAAATAGTGTGTGACGTTTCAGTAACAGCGTTGTTACCATCTTCAGACAAAAGTACTGAATGAGAAATTTTACCACAGCATGTTTTAAATAAACACAAGGTAATAAGACCAAATCTTTGGATTTGGTCTTATTACCTTGTGTTTATAATCTACAATCCAAATTGTGCCTCATCATGTTTTAAATAGTTAATGTGTGTTTATAATCTATAATCCAAATTGTGCCTTATCAATCATGGTAAATAGAAATAGGCAACTGCTTTTACTGTAAGTGTCCCCACATGTCTACACATGTGAAAAGCAGTACGACTTTGCACTTACAAATGTGGCAGAGCCCTGTTTGGTTACTTGCACTCACTGATGCGATTGGACTTTTTCAAGAATCAGGGGCCATTGGAACATTTTTTTTTTAAATCAGAAAAAAGTGCCCAATGCGGAAATCAAACCTGGGTCGTAGCGGTCGAAAACCAATGGTTTAGACCATCCTTCCACTGACCCCCATTTAAAACAATAACATCCTTCAACAGGTTGTAATACAAATTCAGCCTGTTGAAGGAGGTTTTGTGCGAAAGCTCACCAAGCTTTACCTCTTCAATAAAGTAACTTGTCGCCCCGTTAGCTTTTATCTCTTGACAGAGAAATATTATTTGCATACTGATGCTAGACTTACCCAGCTCCATGGCAATCCTGCTAACTTCGGAAGGAATGGTGTGGAGCAGGAAGGTTCCATTGGGGCTGAAACACACAGAGTGAAAGGTAAACAGTCTGAATGGCTCATAGTATCTTCTGGATTCCTTCTTCAACTATTCTAGCTCCATGGGCTGGGACATTGAAAAGTCAATAAAACTGCCATAAAATCATATCTGCCACTCACTTAATATTTTGTTCCTCTGGTATCAAGATAGTTCTGTGGCTTATTGCTACAATTTCTCTGGCTTTCTCAGTCAGAGAGAGTCTTTTTATTTTAAATATTAAAAAAAAATTCAAGTTACACATTCACGGACAAAACTTAAGGTGTATGGTATATATTAATTAAAATTTCTGTGAATTGTTGACTTATTTGGTTTTATTACTTTTGGATGACAATGATCTAAATTTTTAAATTTTATCACCTCTCTCTCTATATATATATAGACTAGCCGAATGACCCGGGCAACGCCCGTGTTTTATCCGATTGAATGTTTTGATTCAAATACTATTTGTTACAATTATAAATTGGCGCCTTAAATAATTGCATATGTTAGTTATAATAACTATAGCCTATGTGCTTTATCTGTCTATGTACTGTTGGCTTCCGTAGGCGTCTCTTACTGGGAAAAAGAAAGAGAGGATTCAATTGGTTATTATCTAATATATGCATTTATTTAGGGAGCGACCCGCTCCAACACAATAGTTACATAAATAGCGAGTGGGGGGGGCAAAGGTGGCGTGACCGTAGCCAACCAATAGGAGGGCGCCATTCCAAAAAAAAAAGCAAATGGTGACAGAGAGAGATGACTGATTAGGAGATGAGGAAAGACGCTCATAACTGTATATAGAATATCTATCTATATATATAAAAATGAATGTTTGTATGTTTGTCCGTTTGTTTGTTGGTTTGTATGACCTGTATACAAATTCGCAGTAGTTCACTAATTCAAACCAAAATTTCCATACATAGGTAAAAAATAACGGGAATGACGATAGGCTATTTTAAAAAATATATAAATCAATTATTAAAACTATATATTCAGATTATTCAACTTAGCTCACGAGCAGCGCCCTCTAGAACGCGGGCGATCTGCCGGCGGCGCGTGCCCGTTGGCTGCCGGAGAGCACGTGACTTCCCTGTGCGCCGCCAGCGAGCACGTGATTTCCCTGTGCGCCGCCGGCGAGCACGTGACTTCCCTGTGCGCGCGCATGGCTGTCGGCGACCGCCCGCCAGCGAGAGAAGCTTTTTCTCAATTACAATGCAAATCCTTAACTATATTTACAGGTTTTCTAATTTATAACTATTTCACATATTTACATATATGTTTTCATTTTTTTGCTATAACTGATCTAATTCGCCGTTTAAAATAACTGCTCTTGCAATATTTGCTATGTTTTATGTGTTTGAATAAAACATTTAATCGTGTAAACCCGGGCATTGTCCGGGTCATTCGTCTAGTTAAAAATAAAGAAGGCATCTCCTGACCACGAGCACATGTGCTTTTTAGATGGCAGAGCGCCATCTAGTGGAGCAAAAATAAACTAAACGTTTATTTAGCTTGCTCCGTGATATTTGGCCAACCCAATTTCTTGATAAATCAAGAAAAGCCATCCACGAACGTGTTTCGCGCTGTTGGCGCTCGTCAGCGTGGAGAAGGCTGTAACCAATAAAGAAGGCATCTCCTGACCACGAGCGCCAACAGCGCGAAACACGTTCGTGGATGGCTTTTCTTGATTTATCAAGAAATTGGGTTGGCCAAATATCACGGAGCAAGCTAAATAAACGTTTAGTTTATTTTTGTTCCACTAGATGGCGCTCTGCCATCTAAAAAGCACATGTGCTCGTGGTCAGGAGATGCCTTCTTTATTTTTAATATCAACACCTGACCCACTATCTTTTATTTTTTTCTATTGTTTTTTCATATATATATATATATATATATATATATATGTCGTATTTTATATGTTGTACACAGGAATGCCACATAGAAACACCAAGCCTTATGGATTGCCTTTTGACTCAAACCAAGTCTGATGTAACCTAAAAATGGCGCCTAATAAAATGTACCACCAGAAAAGACAAGGCGGCACCCAGAAAGGTTGAATAACAGGTCGTTGACATTGTCCAAGCAACTCCAAGCAACATATCGTCCCTTGATTGGACAACAAAGTTTGTCCTCTCTGAAGTCACCATCAGCATAAAAGCTGGGTTCTTTCTGAGCACAGAAGACAGTAGCGGAAAATGGTTGTCATGCTGCCGAATTGAACATTGATCCCAAGACTTCCCATAGTCCACTCTCATCTTCCCAGGTGCTGCCCCCTCTAAACCAAGGTAACCATGTTCCTATATGTGTGTGGTCTTCATTTATCTTCAGGCTAGTACGCTCCCACTTTGGCCCATGACTGCATGTTGGATGAGGAGCCTATTGCGATGATGCAGGCTCCACATTTAACCACATATATATATCGTATATTTTACACTGTATAATAATGACACTTCTAGTATATGTCACATATCTTCCAATTAGTTAGAGCCGATACTTTATAAGATCCTACCCTTCTATTAAAATGTACACTGTTTCTATTTACGACCACCCCATATTTTGTATATAAACTATTTGTATTTACACTAAAAATGGGGACGTCAAAATAAAGATCCAAAGAGTGGTCGGTCAGCTGGTGGCAGCTGGGGACAGAGGAGGAAAATGCCAACGCCCAGCCCATGTGGGGCCCATAGGGACATTTTTATAGATGACCCCTGTAAACAGGACAGGTTTGAGCAGGGGGTCAGCAGCAGATGTTCTAGAGAGTGTTCATCTGCAGACTGCTTCTGCCACTCTCGGTCTCTCTCTCCAGGTCTCGGTGATAGGCATCCAAGTTTGTGTCATGGCCTCTACTTCTGTCCCGTGGGCTATCCCCGACCACTCTCGGTGCTAACATCTAGCCCTGCCTTTGCTTCTTGTTGTCCGCGTGTGGCAAGAACATCACTCTCGCCTCACGTACACGACTGCCAGCTTATACATATGTCGGCAGAATCATTTGCAACAATATCCCTATATATATAAAAGTCAGTGTATGTATGTATGTATGTATGTATGTATATGTGGGTATCTATGTCGGCTATACACGTCCACAATACGTAACTAATCTGACTGAAATTTCAACAGTATATAGAGTAGAATCTGGAAAAACTTTTAGTGAAAATATCAGGTCTCTATTCCGAATATTCTTCGAGTTATTTGCAAATTGCGTTGCAAATTTGCCTTTTCGCTCGCAAGCAGCGCCTCTAGCGGTGAAGATGGGAGGTAATATCAGCTGATCTAATGTACATGTAAAACGTGTTTTGACAGGACATAGAGAAGACTGGAAAAGATATTTATCGGATTTTTAGCCAATAAAAAATAAAATTGACAGGTTCTGGGCAAAAATAGTTGTTTTTTTAGTCAGAAAATGATGATGACAATATTGCTGTATTATGTTTGATTATCAGATACAAAATTATATCGGGAAAAATTCCAAAAAGCAGAGACCACGGGTGAAACCAGTTCATTTTTTTGTACTCAGGAACAAAATTCTAACAGAAAAACATTCATTCGAGCAGAAAACAAAAGCCAGATCATCTTTCTATAAAAATATCGCTTCTCAGACACAAAGTTTGGAGCGGGACGTTTCACAAGAGTGACATCCACGGCGCCAATTTATAATTGTAACGAATAGTATTTGAATAAAACATTTAATCGGGTAAAACCCGGGCGTTGCCCGGGTCATTCGGCTAGTTACATATATATATGTAGAAATAGTGTGTGTCTTCAACTCACCTCTTTTCCCTGCGCAGAGCCCTTTCCTGAACCATCATGGAGATACAGTTGGCGATGGTGTCCAGAGAGAGAGTGCGCCAGTCACGGGGGCCATCTTGGGCAGCCTGGCATTGCTGGGCCATCTCCTTGCTGGGGAGAGGCGGAGCATCGGCGCCGCGGGTGGACAGGTACCGGCAGATGCTCTGTGCAACATTGTTGTACACCCCACACAGGCGGTTGGCAGGGTGAACTCACCTGGTAGCTAAGGAGGAAGGGATTCAACATGGCGGCCAAGATGGCGAGTTCCTCGGGGATGTGGATCTCTAGGTGGCCAGTCTCCATGATGGTGATCATGCCATTGGCAAACATGGGCTCCAGGCCTTGCTCCAAATCCTGCACAATACACCTCTCACTTACTTACTCACTCCTTCCACCTATGCAATCTACCAATTTTCTCCTACAGATCCAAATTCACATATTGATCATTCTTACATTTTTACATCATAACCTCTTCATTTAACAGTATGACCTCTTTAATTTACCCTCCTTTTTTTTTTTTTAATCACAATCAGGCTAACTTAACTACAGTCTAACCAAATTATGGAAAATAGTACAAATTATTACAAGAATTATGGAAAATATTACAAATTATTACAAGAATTATGGAAAATATTACAAATTATTACAAGAATTATGGAAAATATTACAAATTATTACAAGAATTATGGAAAATATTACAAGAATTATGGAAAATATTACAAATTATTACAAGAATTATGGAAAATATTACAAATTATTACAAGAATTATGGAAAATATTACAAATTATTACAAGAATTATGGAAAATATTACAAGAAATCAATTTGCATACCTCTTCTTCCTTGGCCCTCTCAAAGACAAACTCCCGAGCCAGCAGTCTACGGAGGGTCAGGAAGGGAGCTAGGAGGGAGTCTGGGCGGACAAACAAACAAAGGTTAGCAACTCTGGGATGATCTAATGGAAACATGTTGTCACGTGGAATGACACAGCAATTTATTTAAGGCAAGAACAAACTATGAATGATTAAAAAAAAAAGCAATGAGGGAATTTTACAAAGTAACAAAATATAAACATAAAAAAATAATACTCTGCTAATAAAATATTAAATTATTTGCTACAATATATTCCCTGACCCCCCGTGGTGGAAAGGAAGAATGGACCAGATCAGGTGGTAAAGATGGGACAAGCCATCTACAACATTCAGTTACACAACAAGAGCTGCCTTTTGTCTCAATTTTACCTTTTTTGTTCTTGTAGCTCTTTCCTTTGTTTATGACTTTATTAGCTTGTTGTTGTTTCTTATCCCCTTGTGTAAAGATTACACGAATTCCATGAGTTCATGCTAATCGAGCTGTTTTATGATGAGCAGCGGCTTCTCCCAAAGGTCCTTTATTAGCTTAGTACAATTATATACACTTTCAGCTTTATATACAGTAAAACCCCTTTATAGTAAACTCCAATGGAATTGAACCTTTGGTTCACTATAGCCATGGTGTTCATTATAGCTATGGTTTTTTATATTATATAAAGGTTATCCCAAAAGTTTGTGTTTTTCTTAGTACTTTGAGAATAATATTATTACGGAAAATACATAATAATACATAATATAATTACTTTATACATATTAAAAAGGCATTATACTTAACGGCGAATAATATTGGTATTTCAATTTTTTTTTTAAAGTTTTTATGAACTTTTGGAATAATCTTGTAAAATAAAAATGGGGATTATTTCAGGTTCGTTATAAGGGAAGGTTTGCTATATCCAGGGTTTATTTTAGCAAGGTTTTACTGTATATGATTTTCAGGAAGCCACTAAGGCAACTTTGTTCAGTTGTAGGTGTAAGGCTTGCACCTCTCTGACAAGGCCAGTAATCAGGATGACAACCATTAATGGCTTTCCTTGAATTAACAGGAAAAGGGTTATATATATAATATTGCCAATAACCTGGGAAAAAAATCAACATTTTAGATGGGACTAAGAATTTCATATGTTATTGTTAACCTCCATCAAGTCAAGTTTTGATGACTCTATGGACAGATATTCGACAATTTAGAAATAGGAGATCATATATCGCCGCAACTCTTTTTATTAACACGATTAAAGGAAGCTTTCGGGCAAGTTCTTCTTCATTTTTCTCTCCACTAAACTGTCTATAGTTGATTCTTTATATTTATTCAATTATGTAAATTTCTTTAAAAAAAAGATATTTTGTACTATATTTACATAGATTCCTCTTTAAAAACGATATATAATCTCTCTCTCTCGTTTGCCTTCTTTGTACACTATAGTTAGCTGAAGAAGGGCTTGCCCTAAAGCTTCCTTTAATCGCGTTAATAAAAAGAGTTGCGGCGATATATGATCTCCTATTTCTTTTTTTTTTTGCTTATCCCTAGTACACGTGGTACAGGCCATGATAATCATGGTGGGTAGTTAGCGACTGCTTTTTACTGTAAGCGCACCACATGTCTACACATGTGAAAAGCAGTTCGACTTTGCACTTACAAATGCCAGAGCCCCGTTTGGTTACTTGCACTCGCTGGTGGGGTTGGACTTTTGCAAGAATCGGGGGCCATTGGAGCATTTTTTTTTTTTAAACAGAAAAAAGTGTCCAATGCGGGAATCGAACCCGGGTCCTACTGGTCGAAAACCAAACAGTTTAACCAGCCTTCCACCGACCCCCTTCCTATTTCTAAATTGTTGAAATCCGCAATCCGTTTACCAAGATATTCTACAATTTGATCTGTTAGTAATCATTACTTGTAGCTCATCTAGTGACATTCCGGTAGTTTTCTTGATTCTTTCTAGCCAGCTCATTGCAAGTCTTCCTTCAATTTTTCCAACATCAACTTTTTAAAACCATTTATTCTCATTCTATGTCTGATGCTTGCCAATCTTTGTTTACATATTTGGGATTCTACCAGAATTAATTTCATTTAAGATTAAAAAAATTATCCTTTTATCTGTCCATGGCAATGTGAGTAGCTGTTTTCCACGTCCATATTTCAAAGGTTTCAATTCTTTTTCTTTCTTCTTTTCTGAGAGTCCAGCTCTCACCTCCATAAGTGACCACAGGGAATAGCAATGTCTCTATAATTCTCTTCTTTGTCTTAAATGGAATGTCTTTATCTTTCATAATCTTGTCCAATGTCATTATTGCATCTCTTCCTAGTGTTATTAAAACTTAAGGAAGTAGAAAGACTTTGTCACTGGTATTCATTTTTTTTAAGGATACACAAGCAATTTTGCTCATACTTGATTATCTAATGTGTCTTCAATGAAGGTCACTGTAATATCTTTCAGAGTTATTGTAAGTCTTCAATAAAGGTCACTCTAATATCTTTCAGAGTTATTGTAAGTCTTCAATAAAGGTCACTCTAATATCTTTCAGAGTTATTGTCTGAATCCCGATAAACATGCTAAAAGGTACAACTTCCTTAAGTTTTGTTTGTAAGTTTTCAATAAAGGTCACTGTAATATCTTTCAGAGTTATTGTCTGAATCCTGATATACATGCTGAAAGGTACAACTTCCTTAAGTTTTGTTTGTAAGTCTTCAATAAAGGTCACTGTAATATCTTTCAGAGTTATTGTATCAATCCCGATATACATGTTAAAAGGTACAACTTCCTTAAGTTTTTTTCTATCAGTATAATGTGGTGAGGTAAGATTTTTCGAAGCATATTGTAGACAAGAATGAAGTTGACTTAACTTTTGGGATCAATTTATAAGCCACAACATGGCGGAGTCTGTGCAAATAAAGGTTCAACTCTCCCTTTTAATGATAAGTTCCACCTTAAAGTGACATGGTAGATAGAACCATTGGCAGACATACAAATCACCTTCCAGAGGATCCCATCCTACATAAGACTGAACTACACAGCAGATGTGATTGCAAAATAAGCAGCAATGCTTTACTCAGACCTTGATTACAAATTCCTACAAAAAAGAAACATCGAGGCAAAACTACAGGAGTCAACATTCCATCATTGGTATCTGAACCAAAAGCCTGGAGCTACTCTGAAATGTGGAATGAACTGACAGACAGCAACCTGTATTTCCAGGCTTTAAACTGGCCATACAAGACCACTCTTCTTCCAGGATGGTTTCAAGATCTTCCCACAATGTATCATCTGCAGGACCAAAGAAGCCTCACTAGACCACCTCTTGGAATATATGGGAGCCTCAAGACAGGACAGACTATATTTCAATGAATTCAGTCTCCATGACCTTGTATAATTATACAATAGGTTATGATAAAGCACAATTTGGATTATAGATTATAACTACAAGAAAATAACACCTAATCCAAATAATTTAATAGTGTGTGACGTTTCGGTAACAGCATTGTTACCATCATCAGACAAAAGAATAAATGAGAAAAAAAATATCACAGCAAGTTCTTAAATAGATAACAGATAAGAAAAAAATAGTTTTTTTAAGACAACCTGAAGTTATATATTATAATGATATTTACAGATGCCTTTAATTATATATATATTTTTTAAATCCACTTTTAATTCTAAGAAGAATATTTCAGGTTGTCTTAAAAAAACTATTTTTTCTTATCTGTTATCTTGTTTACACACTTGATAACAGTACTATTTAAGAACTTGCTGTGATATTTTTTCTCATTTATTCTTTTGTCTGATGATGGTAACAATGCTGTTGCCGAAACGTCATGCACTATTAAATTATTAGGTCATATTTTCTTGTATATAAAATAGGTTAATAAAAAAAAATTATGGCTTAACACTGAGGACTCAATGTATAGCCACAGACATCACCTTTGGTAGGGGCGGGTACAGCAGCTTGCAGCAGACAGACTGCCACCATACAGGGGCGAGCCAGGAGCTGTAGCGGCTGGTTGGCGTAGTGCTGGGCCAGTAGGTGAGGGAGAGCTGATAGCGCAGCTTTGGGGTCCAGAGCTCTCTTCAGAGCTGGTTCCTCATCCAACATGGCCGCCAGGCAGATAGTGCCACGAGCCCCTGGGCGCAGGATACGGGAGTGAGGAGCGAGGGCCTTCATCAGCTGCTGGGGGCTGTGGAAGGGACTCCAGGGGAGGGGGGAGCCCATGTGACTCAGCAGGGAGTGGAGCCAGCCCATCTGCTGCACCAGCTGCTCCACTGGGATTCCTTCCGGCCGCACACTGACTAGCAGACAGACCGCAGACAGCGCAGTGACCGCCAGGTTGTGTTGTTGGGTCCTCACAATGTGACTGCCCAGGTCGGAGCAGATCACCTGTTCCAGTGGACTCAGGGACACCTCGTACCTGTCACCATACCTCTAGTAGAATCATGTCCTGAGAGAGGAGCTCAGGAACTACTCAGGTTGTGATCAGGAAGGTGATAAACCACATCTACCAGACTTTCAGGATCGCAGGCGACGACGAGTACAGAACATGGTTTCTTCACTCAACCATTGACTGTAACTTTTTGGATAAATTTATAACCCACAACATTGGGGAGTCTGTGCAAATAGAGGCACAATTCTCCCATTCAAACTTTTAATGTAACAAGGTAGGTAAAAATTATTGTAACCTGTTGTATCAGAATATACTCTGTCTATCACCATACCAGAAACCATGATGTTTACTCACTTCAATTACTGTTTGGTTATATTCTCAATAAATAATTATCTCTTTCCCAGCATCTGTTGAATTATTCCCGTTTTATTTACTCTTCTTATCTAAACCACACCTGTCTCCCTCCCTCTGGCCTGGAGAATCTAACCTTGTTAGGTTTGACAGGTTGTGGGAAACTGCATATCTCGGCATTAAGAATGTAAACAGACCTATATTTAAGAAACAGTCAATGTTTCTTTGAAAGAAACCTGTAGAGAGAGAGAAAAGCCATTTTCACATTAAAAAAAGTTTACATTTCAAATAAAAAAATAAATTTAGATAATAAAAAGGCATATACAGTAGAACCTCTATAAGAGACACTCACGTTAGAGAACAAATCTCTACAAAAGACAGTTTATATTTTCAAAATTGCCATTTTTACTATTTAGCAACTCTCTGGTAAGAGGACACCTCTCCATAAAGGACACTCTAACTCTGCAACTAGGTGTTGTCTTTTACAGAAAGGTTCTACTGTATTGGCAAATGAATCTTTTTATTCAATCCAATATATGCCTTTTTATTATCTATAGATTTAAATATATATTTCTCTATTTAAAAAAAAAAAATATTCTTTTATAATTTTATATACCATGTGTTCCAAAAAATGAAGAGCTTGCCATATTGGTTTATAATAAACAAGAAAAAACGACAAAATACAGTAGAACCTCCATGAGAGGACACTCGTGCTAGAGGACACCTCTCTACAAAGGACAGTTTTCATTTGTAAAACTATCATTTTTACTAAACACAAGGTAATAAGACCAAATCCAAATAAAAAAAATAATTAGAAAAATAAAAAAAATAAAAATTACCTTGTGTTTATAATCTATAATCCAAATTGTGCCTTATCTATCATTTTTACTATTTAGCAACTCTTTGGTAAGAGGACACCTCTCCATAAAGGACACTTTGGCTCTGTAACTAGGTGTTGTCCTTTACAGGGAGGTAGTTCTACTGTAAAAGAAAGTGTAGATGTGAGGGTTGTACTACCTGGACTCCAGATTATGGTGACTACGGTCCAGAGTGGGTCCACAGAAGTCCCGGACTGAAATGGGATCTCCGTACTTGATGTAGATATTGCCGTAGTTGTGTTCCAGGATCTTACGGGCTTTCACCAGGCCCTACGTGCACCCACACTACACTTTACTGGCAGTTGGTGAACATAGCAAGGAGCAGCTAGTTAACAGGACTTAATTCTTTGTGAAGAATGGCTCAACTGAGGTGGGCTGATGAAAACTCAAAAGTAACACATGAACAAATAGTTAAAGTGAGATGATGGTGCAGTTGTTGTTTCGGGATAATTGGCCAATTGCTTATAGTCTTCTGTTGGAAAAGAAGGAGTTTGAAGCAGCCAATGGGAGGCCAATGAAGGGAGCTACGGAGATGCAGAGGCTGGAATGAGAAAAATAAAAACAGAAGAACTTGTAAACAACTTTCGAACGCGAGAATTTGCCCTGATCCCCGATTCTTATAGTGTAAATACATTTAAATATATAATTCATTAAATAATCCTTTTCTATTTTTCTTAATTGATAATAAATATAATTTTCCCTCCGTGTTTTCGTAGTATATTTTAAAAGCACCGACACCTCAATTTTGAACCTTCAACCCCACCGACCAAGAATAGAGGTAAGCGACTCCCTCTATAGAACTTAGATCGTCGTCACAACACATCTATTCCCGAAAAAACTCCCCGGCGGGGAATCAAACCCCAGTCGCCCGCGTGATGAAACGCGTGGGATGATGGAAAAGGCTTCTTTTGATCAGGTTGAAAAGATTTGTTCTTTTGTCCCCCCCCCACACATCTCTATTGTGATAACACAAGACCACACCTTCATGCAGTCTCTCCTAGAGTATTCTCTGAAATTCTGGTCTGTTTCCAAGATAACTAACGTAGCAATGGCACCCATTTTCTAACAATGGCAAAGAAAATTGCAACCGCTGTGATAAAAATGTGTGTATACATCTAAGGCTCTTCATTGGATACAACAACAACAATGACTTATTTTAGAAACTATTTTAGACGGGTAAGATTCTTTTTGAAATTAAACAATTTTATTTATTTTATTATTATACTAGCGGATGATAAAGCACAATTTGGATAATAGATTATAATAAAAGAAAATAAGACCTAATCCAAATAATTTATTAGTGTGTAACGTTTCGGCAACAACATTGTCACCATCATCAGACAAAAGAATAAATGAGAAAACATGTTACAGCAAGTTCTTATATAGTCCTGTTATCAAGTGTTTAAACAAGATAACAGATAAGGAAAATAGTTTTTAAGTCAACTTGAAATATTCTTCTTAGAATTAAAAGTGGATTTAAAAAATATATATAATTAAAGGCATATCTGTAAATATCATTTATATTTCCCCTTTCTTCCATTCTATTAATTGAAGCACATGTCTTTTGGATGAAAAAGGCTTCTTTGAACTGTCTTTTGTAATAATTTTTTTCATAGTCCAGTGTTCTTGGGTTTTCTAAATTGAATTTATTGTGTCCTGTGTCCCTTCTGTGTTCTACAAGAGCAGAATTTTGAATTCTATCCCACTTCAGAGCATATTTATGGTTTTCCATCCTTTATTTTAATGTTCTGGATGTCTGTCCCACATATCTTTGATCACACTTCTCACATTTAACTTCATAGATCAAACCTGCTCTTTCTGCTGGTTTAGGTATTGTGAGATAGGGTTACAAGGTTTCCATGCAATGTTTATTTTTCCATACTTTTTGAATATATTAGTAAAATTTCTTGCAAACTTTTGGTTTATAAATGGCAATGAGATAAATTTGGCTTCTTTGTTTTTGCACTTTAGATTTTGAATTAAAGTATTATTCTCATATTTTTGGTTCATGTCTTCTATTATTCTATTTATCAATTTGATGGGAAAATCTTCATTGATTAGTTCTTTTTTGATGTTGTTAATTTCTATATTTCTTTTAGTTGTATCATTAATGAGTGTAAAAGCTCTATATATAAGAGCTTTTACTAATCCTACTTTTTGGCTGAAGTGGTGCTGTGAGCTAAAGTTCCAATAAGTTCCTGTATGTGTTGATTTTTTGTATATAGAGGTTGTAATATTGTTATTACTGTATGATAAGTTCATGTCCAGGAAATTGATTTGTTGTTATCTACTTCCATAGAGTAATTGATATCAGGTAATAAATTGTTGAAAGTATCCAAAATATTTTGTTCACTTCCCTGATTAATAAATAAAATGGAGTCATCCACATATCTTTTAAAATAATAAACATCGTTTTTAAGTGAATTTAGAGCTTTTATTTCTAATTGACCTATAGTAATACAAGCTGCGTTTGGTGATATTGGACTACCCATTGTTGCACCTTTCATTTGGACATATATTTGGTCATCATAAATAAAGTATGTTGTTTTCAAACAAAATTCTATTCCAATTAAAAATTCAGATTTTGGCAAATTATTTATTTTTGATTCTTTAATCACATGGTTTAATGCATCCATAATTGTGGGTATAGGGATTGATGTAAACATGGATTCAACATCTAAAGATATAATTCTTTGATTTCCATTTAGCTTCATGTCAATAATATCTTCTTTGAATTCACATAGGAGTTAACAATTTCATTTTAATTAAAATATTGATAGATTTTTAATTGTTGTGCTAACCATTTTGACAAGGCATATGTTGGTGAAGGTCTATTATTTACTATTGGGCGTAATGGACAGTTAGGCTTGTGGACCTTTGGAGCACCATATATATTGGGAACATGTGCATCATAATTTTTCAACTTGGTTAAAAGCCTGTAATTAATATATTTGTTTTTTCTCCAGTTTTTAAGTATGGTGTTCAATTTATTTTTGAAGTTTTTTGTTGGATCATTTTGTATAGGAGAATAGGTCCCATTGTTATTCAATAAAGAAAGCATTTTTTGTTTATAGTCTTCTTTTTTCATTAAAACAATTCCATTTCCTTTGTCATATTTTGTTATTACATATTTTGTTTGTAGGCCTTTAAGTTTGGAGGTCAATTTTCTATCAATACTATTTGATTTATAATTTTGTTTTAATGTATTAGTAACTTCAAATCTTATATTTGCTGCCTCATTAGGGTTAAGAAATTTGCATATTTCTTCTGTTTTTGAAATAACATCCAATTTTTATTTTTGTTTCAGATTACCCCCTAATGCATATTTATAACCTTTGCTAAGCAAGTCTAGGACTTCATTTGGGATACCTTCACCTGTTAAATTCATTATGTTATTTTTGGCTTAATTTCAGAGTTGAGTACTTCATTTTTCTTTTCAGGGAAGAGTTTTTCATTAATAAAATCAATTTCTTTATATTGGCATAATAATTTTAGCATGTCAAATCTCTTTAAAATACCTTCTATTTTTTTAAAATGCCTTTTTGAATTTTGTTTAGCAATGTAGTTTGTTTTTATTTCAATAATATTTTTTATTTTTTCAAAAAGGTCACTATCCATACTGTCTGCTAGCACTTTGAGATTGGTATTTATAGCCTTAGTATTGAAATGAATATTTTTCCAATGAAATCTAATCTCTCCATTTATAAGATCAAGTGATAATCTTTTCAATTTTGAATCAGATTTTGGAAAATTCCATCTGTTTCTAATGAGAAATGCATTAGGAATTACTTGATGCATTTTACAGAATTTAAGAAAATAGATGTGAGAAAAAGAACTCATCCTTTTAATGCTGTGTTTTCTCAACTTCTTGAAGTAGAGGAGAGCTTCAGATCCTGAACTGTTTAAAATAGAATCTTCAAGTGATGGCTTAGCATCAACATTGACATTCACTTTGGAATTCATTTTCTTCAGCTCATAGGAAGAATAACTTCTTAGGTCCATTGAAGTCTATCAAAAATGATAAAGCACAATTTGGATAATAGATTATAATAAAAGAAAATAAGACCTAATCCAAATAATTTATTATGGATATTAATATATTTGGATTAGGTCTTATTTTCTTTTATACTAGCGGATGTGTACCCGGCTTCGCCCGGGTTTTATCCGAGTGAAAGTTTGCCTAACGAATATTATATATTATGAAGTATAATAAACAATGTTAAAAATTAGTTTTAATTATTAATCAAGATTGTGTGTGAATATGTGAGAAAGATGTAATATCGTTGTTGTTTTCTTGGCCGACTGTTTTACATATGGTGTTATCTTAAAATTGCTTGTTTTGAATATTTTTTTAGATTGAGTTGAATGAATTGCTGAATTTTTTTTTGGAATTTATATATAAATAAAATTAACCCTGTTGAATTTTTTTTGTATTTTATCGATAACAGCAAAGTTATGTATTTTAAAGTTAGGAAAAATATTTTGATGTTAAGCAAAACCTGCTCCATCTCGTTTTACATAAATGTTGAAAATTTGGTCGAAATTGATGCATTGTAACGAAAGTTTTTAGCGAACACCACTTATGAAATTTGCATTTTATTAATATAGATTATAAAACTTATTTTATTTGGAAAAGAAACATTGGTGTTTAGTGATTTTATTTCTTATATATAGATGGTGAGTTATTGCCCATGTTAAACTAAATACAGCAGTAACATGAGAGGGGCAGCCTGAAAAAATATATTTAAACAATCTTCATTCTCTCTTAGAGAGGGGGCTCTCATTGGAGGCTGGAGGGGTTGGGTTCAAGTAAGTCTTTATATTACAGAATTGATGTTTTTTTTTCAATTTATTTCAATTTAAAGTGCTATGTCCCCCTAGGAACACTTGCGCTGTCATAAATGTATGACATTTGTCTATACATTTATATACAATAATTTTAGGCTGTGAATAGAATAGTCATATGATGTTAACAAGAAGAAAGAGAGAGAAAAAAAATGAGAAAAAAGAACTGTGTACAAAAGAAAGAAGTGTCTGGCAATATCTACAATCAACATAAAATAAATTATCAGTTTCTTAAAAGATATTTGTTGCTATATATAATTTAAAATATATCTACAAAAGGTATTGAATTTAATATACATTTCTTTACTGGAAATAAAAATACTTGGATCTGTAACTGTTAAATTATTGTCAATTATATATGACTTGAAAAACAGGACAATCTATAGTATTGAGGTTTGTTCCTCATGTCCACAAAAACAATGGTTGCTCAGGGAGGTAATGTAGGATCCACTGTACATGGGAAGGATGGACTCACTCTGGTGGATTCCTTAGGCTTAGGGATCCCCAACATCTCATAGGCAAAGAGATCCTCTTCCAGGGTTCGTTCATAGGTAATGCTGATGGGAACTATGGTGAGATCTGGGACCTTGGCGGTGAAGAACAGCTCCAGAGCTACTTTCAGGAGTCCTGCACAGTCCGCAGAGGTTACTTTCCTCGAATATTCGAGAGAGAGCTAACTCTGAGGTACTTGAATATTGTAATGTGTCTTAATTTGCATCACTTCGTGTATATACATTCATGGACAAAACTTAAGAAAGTTGTACCTTTTAGCATTTATATCGGGATTGAGATAATAACTCTGAAAGATATTTGATACACAATGACCTTTATTGAAGACACCAGATAACCAAGTGTGAACAAAATTGCTTCTGTCTCCTTAAAAAATAAAATAGACAAATGGCAACATCAAAGACTTTCCACTTCCCCAAGTTTTGTTTATGAGTGTGGCAAACCCCCACCAGATGCACAAGTCAAGCAATTTTTTACCAGCCATTTTCATTTGTCCAGATCTCCATTATATTAAAGAGTGACTAGCATGTGTGGCTTTTTTTTATTTGTCCCAACATGGTACAGGCTATGATCATCACAAGTACATGGTACAGGCTATGATCATCACAAGTACATGGTACAGGCTATGATCATCACAAGTACATGGTACAGGCTATGATAATCATGGTGGGTATTTGTCCCAAGTACAGGCTATGATCATCACAAGTACATGGTACAGGCTATGATCATCACAAGTACATGGTACAGGCTATGATAATCATGGTGGGTATTTGTCCCAAGTACAGGCTATGATCATCATAATGGGAAATTAGCAACTGTCTTTTACTGTAAATGGCCGTCACATGTCTACACATGTAGAAAGAAGTTCAACTTTTGCACATTTACGAGGGTGTTGGACCCTGTTTGCTTACCTACACTCATAGACCGGTGCAAGAAACAGGGGTCAGTGAAGCAGAAAAAAAAAAGGTGCTAAATATTTGATCCAGGATAATTGTTGAATGAAAATTGACAGAATTTCCCCCTCCTCCCCACCAACAAACCCCTTAATAAGATTAGGTCCCACTGAGCTCACCAATAACAAACAAGGAATCAATGCAGTAGATGGAAAGAGTAGTAAATTAAGGCTCCAATGTGGTCCTGCCATGATTTCAAGTTTTTGGGGGAGAAAATTATATATACAGTTACGAGCGTCATCGTCTCTGTCACCGTTTGCTTTTTTTTTGGAATGGCGCTCTCCTATTGGTTGGCTACGATCACGTGGCTACGATGGCGCCGACACTACGCGAGACACTTTGTTTTTGACTTTGCTGCCCCACTCGCTTTTTGGTTTTTGTAACTATTGTGTTGGAGCGGGTCGCTCCTTAAATAAATGCATATATTAGTTAATAACTAAATGGAATCCTCTCTTTCTTTTTCCCAGTAAGAGACGCCTACAGAAGCCAACAGTACATAGACAGATAAAGCACATAGGCTATAGTTATTAACTAACATATGCATTTATTTAAGGTGTCAATTTATAATTGTAACAAATAGTATTTGAATCAAAACATTCAATCTGGTAAAACACGGGCGTTGCCCGGGTCATTCGGCTAGTTATATAATACAACAAATGAAGATATTAAGACACAAATGTTTTTTTTCACAAATAAATCAAAACTTCTACTGTCCTTACTGCGGTGAAAAAATTATTGGAAGAGCTTGGCTCATCAGTGGTGAACCCTCCCAGCGGTTTTGCCAATTTAATCTACCAGGCCGCTTCTTTAGAGCTTTAATACTGTATTGGATCATTCTGCTTATATATGCTGCACTGAAGGGTGGAATCCCAGAAATGGCATTCAAGCAAACTATGGACATAAGATTTGAGCTCTAAAGAAGTGGTCTAGTAGATTAAATTGGCGAAACCTTGGGAGGGTTTACCACTGATGAGCCAAGCCTTTCCAATATGGTTCTATAAGAAATGAAAGCATTAAAGTACGAATGTTTCTTTCACACATAAAACAAACTTCTTATCTCCTTACTGCGATGAAAAAATATTGGGCATCTTGGTTCATCAGTGGTGAACCCTACCTTCAGTTTCACCAATTTAATCTACCAGACTGCTTCTTAGAGCTCTACTGATGAGCCAAGTCTTCACAATATTTTTTCATAAAAGACATAATAAATTTGAACTATTTTTGATGTGTACGATTCTTTATTAAAATAAAACAATGTTCTACTGCCCTTACTGCAATGATAAAATAATGGGAGGGTCTGGCTCCCGCTGGGAGGGTTCACCACTGATGAGCCAGGCCCTCCTATTATTTAATCATTGCAGCAACTCTGTGCTTCACTTCCATCATTAATTGACAATATGACCCAGAATAAGTATATTGCTACGGCATTTTATGGTTTCCACAAGTCCATATCTCAGAAGAAGGCCAAGTGACACTCACTCCTCACTTTCTTACTGCTACTCTTTTTGTGTTGTTTTTCTTGCTTCCCTCTTTCTCTTTCTTAGTTTTTTTTTTTCTTTTTCTTCTGTATATATCGTATTTCTTTTGTCTCACTGCTTTGTTCTTATGCATACCTCTGGTAAATCCTGTATAGGGTCAGTGACCCTAAATAAAGGCTTTTTGTTGTTGTTGATTTAATCATTGCAGTAAGGGCAGAGTAGAAAATGGATTTATTTTTAAAAAGAATCATCATGTATGTCAAAAATAGTTTTAAATTTCTTATAACAGATGGTTAAGGCTATCAGAGTAAGGACAGTAGAAGTTTTATATTTAAAAGAAACATTCATGTTTTAATGCTTTCATTTCTTATGAATAGATGGCGCGTTATTGCTTTACAAATAATAAGGTTCTATGATAAATCACAATTCTATATACAGTCACGAGCGTCTTTCCTAATCAGTCATCTCTCTCTGTCACCGTTTGCTTTTTTTTTTGGAATGGCGCCCTCCTATTGGTTGGCTACGGTCACGCCACCTTTGCCCCCCCCCCCCCCCCCCCCCCCCCCCCCCACTCGCTATTTATGTAACTATTGTGTTGGAGCGGGTCGCTCCCTAAATAAATGCATATATTAGATAATAACCAAATGGAATGCTATTTTTTTGGAATGGCGCCCTCCTATTGGTTGGCTACGGTCATGCCACCTTTGCCCCCCCCCCCCCACTCGCTATTTATGTAACTATTGTGTTGGAGCGGGTCGCTCCTTAAATAAATGCATATATTAGATAATAACCAAATGGAATCCTCTCTTTCTTTTTCCCAGTAAGAGACGCCTACGGAAGCCAACAGTACATAGACAGATAAAGCACATAGGCTATAGTTATTAACTAACATATGCATTTATATAAGGCGCCAATTTATAATTGTAACAAATAGTATTTGAATCAAAACATTCAATCGGGTAAAACACGGGCGTTGCCCGGGTCATTCGGCTAGTAGATTATATCTACAAGGATAATAAGACCAAATTTTCAAATAAATTAATAGTGTGTGACGTTTCGGTAACAGCGTTGTTATCACCATCATATATAACAACCTAAAATCTTGGGGGGTCGGTGAAAGGATGGTCTAAACCGTTGGTTTTCGACCACTACGACCCGGGTTCGATTCCCGCATTGGGCACTTTTTTATGTTAAAAAAAAAAAAAAAAATGGTCCAATGGCCCCCGATTCTTGCAAAATTCCAACCCCACCAGCGAGTGCAAGTAACCAAACGAGACTCTGGCACATTTGTAAGTGCAAAGTCGAACTGCTTTTCACATGTGTAGACATGTGGTGCAATTACAGTAAAAGCAGTCGCCTACTTCTACCCACCATGATTATCATGGCCTGTACCACGTGTACTAGGAATAAGCAAAAAAAAAAAAAAATCTAAAATCTTGGTTCCCCTTGATGTTGGTATAGGGAGGTTGACTGTAGCTACTATGTGTTCAGGTTGAGGGGTTGTGTACCTATATAATCTGAACATTTAGAGACCCAAGAAGGTGAAGTAACCACGTACCCAGTTTAGGAGTGAGAGACTTGGCACTACGGCTGCGGGTTCCCTCCACAAAGAATTCCACAGGATGTTCCCCTCCCTCCAGCAAGGACTGCACAACACCATATCCCAACATCAGTTCTGAGACCAACTCCGCCTTTGCCGGTCCCAAGCCCGGATGTAAAAGGAGGAGGGGGAGCAGTAACAAGCTCACCAAAAAACCTGGGTTTAGCTGGCCCGGCTGATAGTACCCTGTAAGGGCTCCTAATCCAGGGATACAGGATGAGCAGTGTTTGTACTCCATGTTAGAAGCAGCTGCACATGGCGTCTGTTCCTCATGTTAGAGGTGGCCATTTCTTTTGGAGCTAAGTCAGCCTGCCACTGAGTAGTGCTCCCAGTCTTAATGACAAAGGCATTCTACTTCACCCAGTGTGGAGATAAGAAAGAAGAAGAGTTCAGAGACCTACAAATATACCGGATGACACACTTAGGTTTGATTAGAGCCTATCTGTGGCCTTTTGGGAATTAATTGTGGAAGAGCATTGCTCTATGAGGGCATTTATAATAAATCTCTGTAGTTCAATGAATAGCCAGTTATCCTTCATAAAATTCTCTAGCTGTACACACACTAATTATTTATTTGGTCTTATTACCTTGTGTTTATAATCTACTAGCCGAATGACCCGGGCAACGCCCGTGTTTTACCCGATAGAATGTTTTGATTCAAATACTATTTGTTACAATTATAAATTGGCGCCTTAAATAAATGCATATATTAGTTAATAACTATAGCCTATGTGCTTTATCTGTCTATGTACTGTTGGCTTCTGTAGGCGTCTCTTACTGGGAAAAGGAAAGAGAGGATTCCATTTAGTTATTAACTAATATATGCATTTATTTAAGGAGCAACCCGCTCCAACACAATAGTTACAAAAATGAAAAAGCGAGTGGGGGGGGGGGGGGGGCATGATGGGGGCAAAGGTGGCGTGATCGTAGCCGACCAATAGGAGGGCGCCATTCCAAAAAAAAAGCAAACGGTGACAGAGTTGATTAGGAGATGAGGAATGACGCTCATAACTGTATATAGAATAATCCAAATTGTGTGACTTATTATATAAAAGAAAAGAAAATGTTTATACATGAAAGTTTCTTTCATGTATAAAACAAACTTCTACTGTCCTTACTGCGATGAAAAAATATATTGAGAGGGCTTATCTCATTAGTGGTGAACCCTCCCAGCAGTTTCACCAATTTAATCTAACAGACTGCTTTTTAGAGCCCTAATACTGCATTGGATAATTTTAAGAGGAGAAAGAGAAATCCTGAGTTCAACTACCCAATTGATAGACCTCAGCAAGAATCCCTTTCCAGGGATACGGAGGTCTGTACTCATGTTAGAGTCAGCAGCAAAGGCATTGGCTTCCATGTTAGAAACGACCTCAAATTACAGGGCAAAGTCAGACTTTCACCAAAATGTGCATGGATCATGGTGCCATAATCAATGAAAGCTACACCCCATTCCATTGGAATTCGTGTAATCTTTACATAAGGGGATAAGAAACAACAAAGTAATGCATGATATTATAATGATAAAAGTTTTGCAAATGAGTAAGTTGGTACCAGAGAATTTATTTCTACCTCAGTATATCTACTAAGTGTGTTAAAGGAGGGACAGTAGAGAATACACTACCTGGAGGTAAACAGAAAATACAGTCCAGTAGAGCTTGTCATCCGCAAAATGTCTGCGGATAAAGAAGGCTCCGCAGTTACGCAGGAGGGTGCTGACAAACTTGAGGCCCAGGAAGTCTGTGCAAACAGAATGTGATCAAATATATTTTCACAAAAAGC
>CP092874.1:34358946-34438658 GCA_030710605.1 Cordylochernes scorpioides
ATCCTTCTCTAACTGGCAGCTCTATATGGCGGAGGGTGAACAATATAACAGAGCAAGCAGAGACCGGGATAAGTCTTCAAAGTCATTTTTATAAAAAGATCAAAACCTTTTGAAATAATTTGGTTTATTAAAACAACAAAAAAGTGAGCTTTCGAGCTCTCGCTCTTCAACAGGCTAAAATTATATCTAAGAATGAGCACGCGAGGCGAGATTTGTATTGATGGCTATTTAAACTTAATATGGGATATGACAGAAGAGCTCTGGATATCTGTTCACCTGTTGATACTGTTCCTATTTTTTTATATGAGGGATTCTGATGCTGGCCATGATAGGTAGTAGTTGGAGACTGTTTTTACTGCAAATACACCACATGTCTACACATGTAGAAAAGCGCAGTTCGACTTTTGCACTTACAATTGTATCAGAGTCCCTTTAGGTTAGATGCACTCATTGGTGGAGTTGAACTTTTGAAAGAATCGGGATCCATTTGAGCAATTTTTAATTCAGAAAAAAAGTGACCAAAGAGGGGGGATTCGATCCCATGTCATTGCTGTCTGAAATCGACGGCTTAAAAAGGCACTATATTAATTGGTTCACGAAGCGTGTCGGCGGGTGACACATACCTGGACGTTCACCGACACGCTCCGTGGACCAATTAAAGGAACTCACTGGTTTAACGATCACCGAGATGGTATATCAAGCTCAAGACAGAGATGGCTGGTGTCGTATCATGTTTGGGATGTAATAGGTACAGTACAACGTTCGATCGCGAGTAAAATGGTTTAATTATATACCGACCCCCTCAACTCTATCCTAATATGGAGATGGGAACTCAGTTGCTCTTGAAGTTGGAAGCGGCTTGTAAAGGCAGATGAACCTAATGATAGGTCCAACGACACAAGGAGGGGGTTCGGTGGAAGGGTCGTCTAAATCGTTGGTTTTTCGACCACTACGAACCGGGATCAAATCCCGCATTGGGCACTTTTTTTCTTATTAAAAAAAAAAATGCTCCAATGGTCCCCGATTCTTGTAAAAGTCCAACCTCACCAGCGAGTGCAAGTAAACAAACGGGGCTCTGGCATATTTGTAAGTGCAAAAGTCGAACTGCTTTTTACATGTGTAGACATGTGGTGCGCTTACAGTAAAAGCAGTCGCCAACTTCTACCCACCATGAATACCATGGCCTGTACCACGTACAATTTGTATTAGAGATTAGAACTACATAATAAGACCAAATAAAGGTGCTGCTGATGCAAGTTTTTTTTTTAAAGATTTAAAAGATATTTTAAAGACATATTTAAGTATTAAAAAAACTTTTGAGGTGATAAAATAAAAGCAAAATTTACCAGGAATTAAAATTTTCTTGAGTTGACAATAATAAGCTATGCAAATTTTCTAAAGGCATTATGACCTTTTTCAGGTGATTCAGTCTGGTGTACCTTCTCAATCAGACTACCCTAAGAAAATCGATCTATAGCCATAGTTTATAGTTGCTTCGGTTCTTTCATTGAGGATTTTCATGGAATTACCTGGTAATAAGACCAAATCCAAATAAATGAATAGTAAGTGATGTTTTGGTAACAGCGTTGTTACCATCATCATTTGTTTTCAATAAGGTCCCTGTAATATATTTCAGTTTTTTTTTTTTTGCTTATCCCTAGTACACGTGGTATAGGCCATGATAATCATGGTGGGTAGAGGTAGGCGACTGCTTTTACTGTAAGTGCACCACATGTCTACACATGTGAAAAGCAGTTCGACAGATCAGTTATTTTTTGAATCACGATATACATGCTAAAAGGTACAACCTCCTCAAGTTTTGTTTGTAAGTCTTCAATAAAGGTCACTGTAATATATTTCAGTTATTGTCTGAATCCCGATATAGATGCTAAAAGGTACAGCTTCCTTACATTTTGTTTGTATGTCTTCAATAAAGGTCACTGTAATATACGAGGGACATCCAATAAATAAGTTTCCCTATTTTTTAAATAAATAAACAACATTATTTACAATTATGCAGTTATTTTATTTCCATTATACAACTCATAGACTACTTCTCTACATAATCACCATTTCTGTCTAAACATTTTTGGTACCGTTGTAGCAATTTTTTTGATACTACTGTTGTACCAAGCCGTGTCCTGTCTTCGTAGCCAGTGGTTCACCTCCGCCTGCACTTCGTCATCATTCGCAAAGTGCTTGCCTCCAAGGTGCAACTTGAGTGCTGGAAAAAGATGGAAATCGCGTGGGGTAAGTTCCGGAGAATAAGGTGGATATGTGAAAATTTTCCATTTGAATTTTTCCAGCAACGTTTGGGTCGTTCGAGCTGCGTGAGGGCGAGCATTGTCATGGACGAGTAACACTTTCCGAGACAAAAGTCCAGGACGTTTCCGTTTTATTGCAGCTCTGAGTTTAGTGAGAACTTCGCAGTACCTCGCAGCGTTAACCGTAGTGTTTGGGGGCAGGTAGTCAACCAATAAAACACCCTTACAGTCCCAAAAGACGATAGCCATAACTTTGCCTGCAGAGATGTGACCTTCGCCTTTTTTGGTGCACTTTCCTCAGGCTTCTCCCACACCATGCTTTGTCGTTTTGTTTCTGGAGTTGAATGATGCATCCAGCTTTCATCTCCAGTGACAATACGGGAAAACATTTGATCTCCATCTCTTCGATGCATTTCAAGGAAAGCTCGGGCTGCCTCCATCCGTTGTTGCTTGTGATTTTCCGAGAGCAAACGCGGGACCCATCTTGCGCAGACTTTGCGAAAATTCAAAACATCTGACATGATTATTCCAATCGAAGAGCGTCCAATTTCGATTTTGGTGGCAGTCGAATCATTATTTCGTCAATGGTGACGCGGCGATCTGCTTCCACCACATTCCGAACAGCAACAACGGGCCTGCCGCTTCGCTCGTCATCATGCACGTTTTGCCGTCCTTCCAAGAACTCCATCGGCGAACCATTTGGATGCTCATACATCCTTCACCATAGACTGACACTAAATTGCGATGAATATTGACCGCAGTTTCATTTTTCGCCGTGAAAAAAACGAATTACAGAACGGAGTTCGAAAGTGGACACGTTCACCAGTGGTAGCTCCATGGAAACTGAAGCCCTACGGACTTGCGCGTACGAGTAGCGTGATTTTGAAGGTCACGCGCTTCCAACGCATCCTAGTGACCATTTCTTAAACTACTAACTAATTTTTTACAACGTTTCGTTCGCAGAAAAAAAATAGGGAAACTTATTTATTGGATGGCCCTCGTACATGCTAAAAGGTACAACTTCTTTAAGTTGTGTCCATGAGTGCATATATTTTTAACAGAGTACATTATTATTATTATTTATATTCTGCAACACTAGGAGACTTGGAAGGTTGGCATGAGGGAAGGATGACTGATGGCAAGAGTAACCAAAGACCTCGGTGCCAGATTGTACCCTTCATGAAAATAAACAGAATACCTATTTTGCAAGTTAATTATTTTATTATCTTATTTTCTTTGTACTTGATAATGGAAACTTGGAGAAAGCTACTTAAAATGAAAAAAACATGAATGAGGTATCTATTACAGTGGAACCTCCCTGTAAAGGACACTTAAATGCAGAACCAAAGTGTCCTTTAGGAAGATGTTTTCTCTTACCAGAGAGTTACTAAATTGTGAAAATTGTAATATTGGCAATGAAAACTGTCCTTTGTAGAGAGGTGTTCTCTAGCGGGAGTGTCCTCTCATGGAGGTTCTACTGTATAAGCAGAAGCCTGGCATTACAATATCTAGGTAGGACCTTAAAATACCCAGTTTCACTAGTATCAGGCTGTATTGACTCATCCATTGATGTGCTCTACTCATCCCCGACAGACACCATCAACAAGCTTTACAAGCTTGACACCCTAATATGATTGAGTGGAGATAAGAAAGAAGAAGACTAGTATCAGGAGAGTTCACATTGGAGTTTCATTTTGATGAGAACATCTCTGTAACATATGACTTTGCCAGGTAACTCTGCCATGGCTTCAGACACACCTGTTGATTGGTATTACATACTGTTGCATCATTGTTGTGTCAGGATGATCAAATCAACACACTGGTTTGATATGGATCTCTATTCTCAAGCTATTAACTCAATTCATTTTTATATGGCCACACAAACAATGTAAACAGTGAGCAGCTGGTGTTCTCGATGGGCACACATTACAGACTGGTCACTCCTTGCACACGCTCCCTTTATTCAACTATTCTTGGAACTCTGCCTTTACCGGTCCCAAGCCCGGATGAAAAAGGAGGAAGGGGAGCAGTAACAAGCTCACTAAAAAAACCTGGCCTCAGCTGGCCCGGCTGATAGTACCCTGTAAGGGCTCCAGGGATACAGGATAAGCAGCATTTGTACTCCATGTTAGGAGAGCTGCACATGGCGTCTGTTCCTCATGTCAGAGGCGGCCATTTCTTTTGGAGCTAAGTCGGCCTGCCACTGAGTAGTGCTCCAAGTCTTAATGACAAAGGCAGACACATTCTACTTCACCCAGTGTGGAGATAAGAAAGAAGACACATGTGGTTGAACTGACCCTGTTTACTACCACAACAATGCCGAGGCTTTCTTCTAGGCATCGTCGTAGCATTACTTTTATATATGTACATTAGCGCACCATTTGTTATATGAAGTTTAAACTATTGTTTATGTTACGATGTACTAGAGCGCCATCTGTTATTAAATTATAAAACTATTTTAGAGGCGTAATATTGTTTATGTGTATGTTTCTTTTTGAACTAAAACAATTTTATACTGTCCTTATTGCCCTAGAATCATATGCCTCAAAAAAAGTTTAAATTTCTTTTTAAAAAAAAATTATTTGACACTATCAATATTTCTCTTAATATGTTCGTTGTGAGAAATATTTATAGTTTTTAAATGATTTTTTCATAATTTTATCTTGAATCATTAATATTTATTATATATTATATTTATTGGCAAAACATAATTTTGTTGTTCACCCAAGTATTGTCATATAGACAATTGACAATTAAAATAATTTTATTAAAATCTTGTCAATACATACAAAGTGCACAGTCTGCACTATTTAAAAATGTATATAATATGGATTATATACACTATGTACAATGAATATGGCACCTCTGCCGGCGCTGCAGAGTTTGGTGGAGAATCGCCAGTGGGTCTCCAGCGACACCACGCATTTCGTGATCTATGAAGAATACGTAGATCGTGTACTTCGCCGCTGAGGAGAATATTATATTGTCATATAGATATGATGGGTTTCTATAGGTCTATCTACACCACACTTGTTGACAGATATTATAAGGTATACATAGCTCACCACCATATCTGGTCCCCTTATCTACAACCTGGGGGTGGGGGGACCCAACCACATGTTAGTATCCAGCTCTCCCTTCCCCAGGACACAATAGTAGACACATTGTGCTGCCTTTCAGTCCTCTGTACTTGGTGACTGAGTACTCCATTAAGTATACAGATGGAATGTTAAGGCACAATTTGGATTATAGATTATAAACACAAGGTAATAAGATCAAATTCAAATAAATAAAATGTGACATTTCAGTAACAACGCTGCTATCTAAACAACACACCCTATTTATTTGTCTTATTACCTTGTGTTTATACAGATGGAAATTTTTTTTTTGCTGGGAAGATATTGATTAATAAATTGGCCCAGCCACTTTTCCATCTAAACACCTCTTTGGCAGATTGTGAAGATTTCATTGTATCCTTTGTAGATCTCATGGAATAAAGTCCGCCCTAGACTGACGAGGGCCATTAGCCCGAAACCATGGTCTCTAGGTGGATACTTTTCAGCTTACCAAAGCTGGTGTTGTGGTTTTGTCACCGAGCCGAGACCGCTAGTTTGTGGTGACGGTCAATAGATGGCGTCAGGTTTTCACATCAATTTTGACGGGAGATGTGACCTTTATTTTATTGACTAGGTTTACAGTTATTAGAAATTTAAACTATTTAAGACATTATATAAAAGGGCGTACCTGGATCTGTAAAGGAAAAAAAAAAACAAAACAATTTTTTTCTTTACAGATCCAGGTACGCCCTTTTATATAATCTTAATTAATGGATCGCCTTTTGACTCAAACTATTTAAGACATGTTTCTTTTATATAAAACAATTTTTCTACTGTCCTTAACTGCAATGATAAAAATAATAGGGTAATAATTAAAATTATATAATAATAATAATAGTCATAAAAGGTTCAAATAATAGATGGTGTGCTATCATGTTTATAATAAATATACATTACTTGTTAACTCCACCTTTGCCGGTCCCAAGCCCGGATGAAAAAGGAGGAGGGGGAGCATTAACAAGCTCGGTAAAAAACCTGGGCTCAGCTGGCCCGGCTGATAGTACCCTGTAAGGACTCCTAATCCAGGGATACAGGATGAGCAGCGTTTGTACTCCATGTTAGGAGCGGCTGCAAATGGCGTCTGTTCCTCATGTCAGAGGTGGCCATTTCTTTTGGAGCTAAGTCGGCCTGCCACTGAGTAGTGCTCCCAGTCTTAATGACAAAGGCAGACGCATTCTACTTCACCCAGTCATGATGGTTGTTAAACAGACACCATCAAGGGACACAACTTGACACCTAATATTATTGAGTGGAGATAAGAAAGAAGAAGAAGACTTGTAGAACAACATTATACAAATTTAAAACACAAGGTAATATGAAAAAATGAAAGAAAAAAAATAAACAGCGTTGTTACCAAAACGTCACACACTATTTATTTATTTATTTGAATTTGGTCTTATTACCTCGTGCTTATCTATAATTCAAATTGTGCCTTATCACTATACAGATTCCTTTTTAAAAATATATTCCTAGCTACAAAAAACTTAGACCTAATCCAAATAAATGAATAGTGTGTGACATTCCGGTAACAGCATTGACACACTGACCTATTTGTAAGTACGAAAATCAAACTGCTTTCCACATGTGGTGCACTTACAGTAAAAGCAGTCACCAACTACAGTACAATCCACCATGATTATTGTTGTGTCTCTATGTTCATACAACTACTCCTGGACACCGAGATCCATTAAGCGAAGATGAAACCTTTATTCCTTATCAACGCTAATATGACTGAACGAACTATTTACAAATTAATGATATATATACATAGAAATAATTAACATAGTAACACAAACAAACACTATGCAAAACCTTATTTGCATATCACGACAATCCATCTAAACATAACTATTGTTATGCAAAACACCACATCTTCTCACCCCCAATTTGTTACACAATCTTTTAAGTATTCGGGAAGTCTCCGGTTTCTTATTGGTCTACTTGGCCCAGGTGTTTCCTCCAGCCTTTCCTGTGATTCGTTTGGGTCATTCATTTGTTCCCTCCTTCTTTCGGTGTTACACTCCTCCTTCTTCTCCACATCCTCCGCTACTTCTTCCTTGACTCTTCTCATCAATTGGTCCTGGTGTCTTTTTGCTGTCACTCCGTTTTCCATGATCACTTCATAGTTCCTGGGTCCAAGTACTGTCTTTATCTTCCCCGGTTCCCACTTTCCCTTTCCATTATATTTACGTGCATACACATTCTCTTGGGACTTGAACCTATTCTGGAAGTGTTCTTTTCCATTTTCGCTATCTTCACTTTCTTTAGGGTGCAACCGGTTCATTTTTGTGGTCAGTCTGCGACCCATTAGTAGCTCAGCTGGTGTTAGTCCAGTTGTTCCATGAGGTGTAGTCCGCATTGCAAACAGAGCGCGTGGCAGCGTAACCGATATGTTCTCCCATCCATTCTTTCTTATTAGCTGTTTGAGTGTTTGTACCACTCTTTCTGCCTGTCCGTTTGTCTGTGGGTGGTAGGGAGCCGATGTTATATGCCTTACTCCGTTCATCCTCAAAAATTCCTGAAACTCATGACCCACAAACATGCGACCATTATCCGAAACAACCTGGTCGGGCAAACCATGAACAGCGAACAGACTTCTTAACACTCGCACTGTAGCTGTTGCCGTGCAGTGATCCATGATGATGGCCTCCGGCCACTTAGACATTGAGTCAACGACTATTAGAAACGTTCTTCCATGGAATGGTCCTGCATAGTCTACATGAATGCGTGACCATGGTTTAACTGGTGCCGTCCAAGGGTGAACTGGGCTCGGTTTAGGATTATTTCGCACCAGTTGACAATTTTCGCATCTTTCGACCTTATTTTCTATAGCCTTATCCATTCCCGGCCACCACACATGGCTCCTTGCAATTGCCTTCATTTGTACAATCCCAGGGTGAGTTTCATGAAGCTGTTCCAATGTTCTCCCCTGTAGAACGGGCGGTATTACTACTCTATTTCCCCACAGGAGACACTCTCTATGTAGGGATAATTCATTTCTCCTATTGAAGTATGGCCTAAATTTTTCTGCTGGACAGTGAGCTGGCCATCCTATTCGAGTCCATTCCACAATTATCCCCAGAACCGAGTCTTCCTGCGTTGATTTTGCCACTTCCTTCGCCTCTAATGGTGACTCTTCATTAGTTTCCATAAGAAAAACGTCAACTGGTTCCGGTGTTTCTTTACTTGTCCTTTCGTGGGGTGCTCTACTCAACGCATCCGCATTTGCGTTCATTCTCCCAGGTCTATGTTCAATCTGATAGGAGTACGATGCCAATGTAAGACTCCACCTCATCATCCTCGGGGAAAGCATCTGAGGAATAGGTTTGTTCGGATTAAAGATTCCCAGTAGAGGCTTATGGTCAGTGATTATCTTAAAGTCACGGCCATACAAATATTTGTAGAATTTTGAGATGCCAAATATTATGGCCAGAGCTTCCTTATCTATTTGTGCATACCTTCTTTCCGTCTGAGACATAGTTCTCGAAGCAAACGCAATGGGTCTCTCCATTCTTTCCTCCACGTGCGAAAGCACTGCTCCTACTCCAAAGGGTGATGCATCACAAGCCAAGACCAGGGGTTTTGTGGCATCATAGGGTGTTAGCACCAAATCGGATTGAATCAAATTCTTTGCCTCCCTGAATGCTCTATCCTCCACTTCTTTCCATTTCCAACAATTTCTTTTGTTTAGCAGTCTATGCAGTGGTTCAAGTACAGTGGTTCGGTCTTTTAAAAATTTGCTATAAAAATTCAATAGTCCAAGGAAACTCTGTAACTCTTTTTTGTTTTCGGGTTTCGGAAAATTCCTAATTGCCTCACATTTCTCTTCAGTAGGGTGTATGCCTTCCGCATCTATTTGGCACCCAAGAAAAATTAACGAAGATTTTTTAAATTCGCACTTCTCCTTCTTAAGAGTCAGTCCCATTCTTTGAATACTCTTCAATACTTCTCTCAATCTAGGTCATGTTCCATTTCATCTTTCCCTGTTACCAGAATGTCATCCAGGTAAACGACTACTCCTGGAATTTTGGCTATTAAACTTTCCATTCGTCGCTGGAATATTCCTGGCGCACAGGAAACACCAAAAGGCAAACGGTTTACCTTAAACAATCCCTTGTGCGTGTTAATAGCCAATAGCTCTGCTGTCTCCTCATCCACCACCAGCTGCTGATATGCATCTTTAAGGTCCAACTTAGAGAAAACCTTTCCTCCTGCCAAATTGACCTGCAAGTCGGCTGCCGCCGGAACTGGGAAAGTATCTGACTCCACGATGGTGTTAACAGTACTCCGATAATCTCCACATATTCTTATTGAACCATCCCTTTTCAGTACTGGGACGATTGGAGTAGCAAACCTTGTAAATTCAACAGGAGTCAATATTCCTTGTTCCTCCATCTTCCTCAAAGCCTCTTCAACCTTAGGTCTAATTGCGTATGGCAATGTTCTAGCTCTTAGAAATGTGGGTTTCCCCAGAGTTTTGATCTTTATGTGGATTGGTGGACCTCTGTATTGTCCCAATTTCTCTTTAAACACATCCATAAATTCCTCAGTGATTTGACATACATTGTCGCTATAATTTATCCATTCAAAACCAATTCCAATCTGGTCAAACGCCTCCCTTCCAATCAGATTCGGGCCCGGACCTTCGATCACAAGAAATTCCATTGTGATACTTCTTTTATTTACTTTTACGTCGGCTTTTATTTTACCCAGAATCGATAACCTCTGCCTGTTCCATTGCACCAACTTGGTAGAATCCTTCTCTATTCTAGGCCTTTCTGACTTCACCCAAGTTTCAATGTACGTCTTCTCAGAAATAATATTTTTCCGTGTTCCTGAGTCAATGAGCATATTCATATCTCGACCGCTAGTCCGTACTTTTACCATATAACTCCGCATGTTACTTGTGTCCTTCACTTGATTTATATTAAAAAGGCCATTAGTTGCCTCTGCCTCCTCGTCTATTGAGCAATTATTACGATCGCTCCTCCAGTTCCCGTTCTTACAGACCCTAGATATATGCCCTAACTTCTGGCATTTAAAACATCTCTTATCTTTAAAGAAACATTTCTCTTCTCTGTGATTTGTGTATCCACAGCGGAAACATTTAAGAATCTTCTCATTCCCCCGTCTCACCTTAACAGCTCTTCCCATTACATTCATTTCTTCCTGAGGTTTTCCATCTTTAATTTCTGCCACGTTCCTTACCGCAGCCTCATGTGCCAATGCCATCTCTTGAGCCACTTTAAATGTTAGCATACTGTTCATTAACAGCATTGATTGTATCTCTTCGTTTAGAATGCCGCATAGTAGGGCATCACGCAACCTATCTTCAACATCAGGGAATTCCCACTTCTCGGCAATTTTCTTTAGAGCTGTTATAAATTCAGATATTGTTTCATTTGGCATTTGAAGCCTTTTCGCAAATTTAAACCGCTGCACTATTATATTTGGCGTCGGATCAAAATATTTTTTTATCCCTGCTACTATCTCCTCCCATTCTGTTTCCAATGGATTCTTGGGAGAGGTCAACGTCCGTATTAAATTATACGTTTCTCTTCCACATAGCGAGAAAAATGTTGCCTTCTTCTTATCAACCTTTACTATATCATTCGCTATGCAATAGGATTCGAAGCGCTCTAAATAACTTGAGATTTCATTTCCATTGTTTGGGTTGAATTGTTCAATGTTCATCATTGTTCGCTCACTTTCACTTGTGTATAACGTTCTTTACTCGTCGCCACTGTTGTGTCTCTATGTTCATACAACTACTCCTGGACACCGAGATCCATTAAGCGAAGATGAAACCTTAATTCCTTTTCAACGCTAATATGACTGAACGAACTATTTACAAATTAATGATATATATGTAGTAATCCCGAGGTGGAATGTACTGGGCAGTCGTGGTAGTGGGTGCGTGATGGGATTCCCGCACTGGGACAGCAAGAGACAGAGGCAGGTCTAGGTGGTAACTCCAAGAAGTAGAGGTAGACCACGGACGAAGGTAGTCGGACCATGGACGTCACGGATGCCCTACATCGCGGATAGGGGTGAGAAACCCGACCGTATGACGGCGTCGCTCTGAAAACAACTAACTCTCAACTACTAAACAACTAACTTTGTCCCATTTCTGGGCTCTTTATATACTGGACTCTGGCATGTGGTGGCGCGTTCTGATTGGTTCCCGTAATCACGCCACCTGTCAAGCGCTGGGTTATTAATTATGTCTGGCCACCTGTTCGGCCACCTGCTGACGGGGGAATGAACTCATTATCATAAACACCTGTTCGTCTGGGTTGTTTATCACGTCTGGCCTTTGTCGTCTGGACTATGGTGTCGTCTTGGTCTACCTTTACCCCTTTATTTTATTTGTCACTATTTTTACAAGATCGATACATTTTTATATAGATATGGGCTTATAATAAATATTAGGAGAAGGTTATGATTTATCTATGTCAAAATATACTACATATATACATAGAAATAATTAACATAGTAACACAAACAAACACTATGCAAAACCTTATTTGCATATCACGACAATCCATCTAAACATAACTATTGTTATGCAAAACACCACAATTATCATTATTGAAAACTTTTCCTCATCTTTTTTCAATCTTTATCAGTCAACTTGTAATAGATTAGGCTATCTTTGTCAAGTCATAACACATGACGGGGGGATAATCACATTACCTGTTACATTGTGTTATCTTGGGGTTGATAAAGTTCAATTTGGATAACAGATAAAATCCACACAAGGTAACAAATGGATATTTATAACATGACATTCCGCATGGTAACACCATTCTTATCATATTCTCTCAGGCTAGAGTACCTTTGTCTAAACATTGTAAGAATGCTTTTGCTGAGTAGTCATGTTATAAATTACTTATTTGTATAGTAGAACCTCAATGAGAGAACACTCATGCTAGAGGACACCTCTCTACAAAGGACAGTTTTCATTTGCAAAATTACCATTTTTACAATCTAGCAACTCTCTGGTAAGAGGACACCTCTCCCTTAAGAACAGTTTGGCTCCCTGCAATTAAGTGTTGTCCTTTATAAGGTTCTACCGTATATGGTTTATACTCTGATTGGCCTTAAACTATTTTACCATACCCAAACTATGTCTTTCAAAGAAAATAACTTTTTTATGGTTTAGACAAGATGTTTATGTTAGGAAAAATTGAAGGAAAAGAGGAAGACCTACAATGAGCTGGTGGAAGGGGTCGAGAAAGCTACCAGGTCACAGGATGAGCTATGAGTGATGGTCACTATTAGATATAATTGGTGAATATTTGTCCATATAGTCAACAATAGTCAACCTGATAGATGCTAACTAAAAGAAAATACTTCATTAATCAATAGAGCAGCACAAATAGGTTAGATACCATACCACACAATCAACACTCCAGGCATAGAAAGGAATTCAAAATTCGAAACTATTTTAAAGGCGTAAGATTCTTTTTGAAATTATACAATTTCTACTGCTCTTACTGCAATGGAAAAATTAATGGGAGGGCCTGGCTCATCAGTGATGAACCCTCCCAGCAGTTTCGCCAGTTTAATCTACCATACCGCTGTTATATTGCATTTTTGGAACTTCCTTTTATAGTGATTCTGTTGGTAGACTCAAGGGCAGTAGAAATTGTTTAATTTCAAAAAGAATCTTACGCCTTTAAAATAGTTTCGAATTTGGATAACAGATGGCGCGCTAGTGCATCATAGAAAGGAATTATTATAAAATAAAGCTTCCAGAGTTAAGTTTCTTGTGCAACTTTTTATTTTCAAGCTTTCAGACTTGTCAGTCCTTTAACAGGAGTATCACTTTGAAGGAATGACAAGTCCGAAAGCTTGAAAATAAAAAGTTGTACAAGAAACTTAGCCCTCTCTGGAAGCTTCATTTATTTTATAATATAAATCAGGAAGGAACGTTTATTTATAGAAAGGAATTAGTTCTTAGAAGCCAGGAATACTGCCAGACACCAACCTATGGCTGGCAATAGGAGGAAAAGTTCTGTAATTACTATTGGAAATAAGAAAAATAATTGGAAGACTTAGCTTATTAATTATTTCTTTTTTTTTTCTAATTTATCCCAAGTACACGTGGTATAGGCCATAGGTCATGATAATCATGGTGGGAAGTTAGCAACTGCTTTTACTGTAAGTACACTGTTAGACTTTTGCACTTACAAATATGCCCAAGCCCCATTTGGTTACTTGCACTCGCTGGTGGGGTTGGACTTTTGCAAGAATCAGGAGACATTGGAACATTCTTTTTTTAATGAAAAAAGGGGTCCAATGCGGGATTTGATTCCGGGTCATGGCGGTTAAAAGCCAACAGTTTAGAGCACACTTCCACCGACCCCCTTTTTAATAGTAATACAGTAGATCCATAATGAGAAGATAGTCTTACTAGAGTACACCTCTCTTCAAAGGCCAGTTCCCATATCCAAAAGTACTAATTCCATCCTCTCAAGGTAACAACAATATTTGATTTCCCCACTTAAGTCTGGTCATCTACGGACAATGACTTTCCAGAATGGTTGCAAGGTTTTCCCACTATGTACTAAATGCAATTCTCAACCTTCAACCCCAGCAGACACCATCAAAAGTTTCATGCTCTACAAGCTTGATACTCTAATTTGATTGTGAGTGGAGATAAGAAAGAAGAGACCAAAAATACCATTTTTACTATTTAGAAACTCTTTAAGCAAGAGGAGACATTTTTTCTAAAGGACACTTTGTTTCTACAAATAGGTGTTGTCATAAAAGTTTGCAAGATTAAATCCAAATAAAAATATAATGTGTGTTGTTTCAGTAACAGTGTTGATACCATCATCAGACAAAAGTACTGAATGAGAAAGCACATGTTCTTAAAGAGTTAGTACTGTATTCAAGTGTGTAAACAAGATAGCAGATAAGAAGAAAATTGATTTCTAAGAATCCTAAAATATACTATTCTTAGAATAAAAAAAAAAAAGTGGAAAAAACCTTTTTTTAAAGATATAATAAAAACATATCTGTAAATTATATAAAAGGGCGTACCTGGATCTGTAAAGAAAAAAATTGTTTTTTTTTACAGATCCAGGTATGCCCTTTTATATAATTTTAATTAATGGATCACCTTTTGACTCAAATATCTGTAAATGTCATTTCTTTCTTTCATTTTGTTAATTGTAGCTTATTTCTTTTGAATAAAAAAAGCTTTTTTAAATTGTCTCTTAAAATCATTTTTCTCAAATCTAGTATCTTTATTTCTATTTGATTGAAATTATTATGTCCAGTGATTTTCAAAAAAACGCAAATTTATATAGTAAAAAAAAACTTGCAGTATTATCATAAAAAAAAAAATAATTACACCAAAAAATAACCAGTCAAATACAAAATTCTAATTTAAAATATATATATATTTTTTAATGCAAAATTGAAAGAAAAAAAAAAGGTACATTTTCAGCATTTTTTTTTTTTTTTGCTTATCCCTAGTACACGTGGTACAGGCCATGATAATCATGGTGGGTAGTTAGCGACTGCTTTTACTGTAAGCGCACCACATGTCTACACATGTGAAAAGCAGTTCGACTTTGCACTTACAAATGCCAGAGCCCCGTTTGGTTACTTGCACTCGCTGGTGGGGTTGGACTTTTGCAAGAATCGGGGGCCATTGGAGCATTTTTTTTTTAACAGAAAAAAGTGTCCAATGCGGGAATCGAACCCGGGTCCTAGTGGTCGAAAACCAAACGGTTTAACCAGCCTTCCACCGACCCCATTTTCAGCATACATTCGGTGAGTGCTTGCAAAAGGTGGATTAATAATTCTACAGTACACTTTATATAATGTTGAAATCTAATTCTCAATAAATATTATGAAAGGTTTCTAATTTATTCAGCTATGTGAAACTGCAGCTTCTTTCTTTTCTCAATCACAGTATCAAGCCTGTGGAGTTTGTTGATGCTGTCTGCTGGGGATGAGTAGAACTCATCAATGAGCCAATACAGTCAATAATGTGGTTTGGAGTTGCAGGTTGAGAATTACACTTAGTACATAGTGGGAAAACCTGGCAATCAATTCTGGAAAGTCATTGTCCGTAGATGACCAGACGTAAGTCTGAAAATCAAAGACTGTTGTTCTCTTGGGAGGACAGAATTGGTGATTGTCCCTCCTGCTCTGTACCAGTCATGTGCAGCATTAGATTCCATTCCTGCAGGCATTGGGTTTTGATGGTATGGAGGAGGTCATTTCATTTCATTATGGCCTGTGGGTGACCAAGATCTCCAGATTTTACTTGAGAATCGGCAAATTCATTTCCAGGAATTCCAACAAGAGCTGAAAGTCATTGTACTGAGACAGCTGTTGGCTGGGTGTCAGTGGCACTTTGACATTGTGCAGCACTAGGCCTACTTGTAGTCAACAAATGTAGGTTTTCATTATTACAGAATTGTGAATTTTAACAAATTACAAAAAAAAAAAAAAATCATAGAAAGCTGCAACTCTTTATTTTTCACCTGATCAAAGGAAGCTTTAAGGCAAGTCTTTCTTCAGCTATGACATAAACAAGACAAAAATAAAGAGTTTTGGCATTATATAATTTTTCTGTAAAATGTTTCTAAACCTATCTGTACTAACCTCTTACAAGATTATTGATATACCACCAGTGCAAGTGCAAGTAACCAAACGGGGCTCTGGCATTTGTAAGTGCAAAGTCGAACTGCTTTTCACATGTGTAGACATGTGGTGCGCTTACAGTAAAAGCAGTCACTAACTACCCACCATAATTATCATGGCCTGTACCACGTGTACTAGGGATAAGCAAAAAAAAAAAAAAAAAATGTCACTCTCTTCAGGGGAATGATGTTTTTTTCAACCAAAAAATGATCTCAACAGAATTATTCAGTTTAGTTTGTGATAATAACATTTACATTTTTTTTTATCCCTAGTACACGTGGTACAAGTCATGATAATCATAGTGGGTAGAAGTAGTCGACTGCTTTTACTGTAAGTGCACCACATGTCTACACATGTGGGAAAACAGTTCGACTTTGTACTTACAAATGTGCCAGAACCCCGTTACTTTTTTTGCACTTGCACTTACCATTACATGCACTTGCTGGTGGAGTTGGACTTTTGCAAGAATCGGAGGCCATTGGAGCATTTTTAATCAGAAAAAAAGTGTCCAATGTGGGATTCGATCCCGGGTCGTAGCGGTCGAAAACCAACGGTTTAGATCACTCGTCCACCAACCCCCCTAAATAACATTAATTATATAAATGTTAGGCCTGAACCCCAATTCAGAATGTACACTTGAAAAACCTACCATTTACATCTGTGTTAATTCATTATACAATTATTCCACCATGTTTTTTTATATCCCAACGTCTAGTCTATCAAATAACAAACATTAATTCGACCAAACAACACTATTCAGCAAATTTTTTAATCAAATATTTCAACAACATTAGATAAATAATTTATCTTGTTAATTTGTCATACAATTATTCAACCATGTTTTTATATCCTAACCTCTAGTCTATAAAATATATTTTTTTGCTTATCCCTACTACATGTGGTACAGGCCATGATAATCATGGTGGGTAGTTAGCGACTGTAAGTGTACCACATGTCTACACATGTGAAAAGCAGTTCGACTTTACACTTACAAATGTGCCAGAACCCCGTTACTTTGCACTTGCTGGTGGAGTTGGACTTTTGCAAGAATCGGGGGCCATTGAAGCACTTTTTTTTTTAATCAGAAAAAAGTGCCCAATGTGGGATTCGATCCCAGGTTGTAGCGGTCGAAAACCAACAGTTTAGATCACTCGTCCACCAACCCCCCTAAATAACATTAATTATATAAATGTTAGGCCTGAACCCTAATTCAGAATGTACACTTGAAAAACCTACCATTTACAGCATAATCTTTGATAAGGTACAATTTGGTTTATAGATTATAAACACAAGGTAATAAGACCAAATCCAAATTAACCGAAACGTCACACACTATTTATTTGAATTTGGTCTTATTACCTTGTGAGTATAATTTTTGTTAATTCATCATACAATTATTCCACCATGTTTTTTCATATCCCAACGTCCAGTCTATAAAATAACAAACATTAATTTGACCAAACAACACCATTCAGCAAATTTTTTAATCAAATATTTCACCAACATTAGATAATTTTTAAATACAAATTTATTGTTAACAATAGGTGGAGCACAGTGGCTATAGTTAGTGTACCATGCTTAAGTGTTTCAAAGCATCACAAATATCAGCAGTGAGAATGCAAATTTACTGCTGGACTAATTAGGCCTAACTTAAGTGGCTGATAGTGACCAATGTAAGCAATGAGATGTCTTCTGCTATTTGAAACAACATACAGAAGAGAGGAAAGATACACATCTATCTTTTGTAGATTAATCTGTTAGAATGCACACTAAATAGGGTTATAGCCTAAAAGTAAACAACCATAAAATATTTCTTTGAAAGATAATGTTTATTTTTAAATATATATTTTTTAATATTCCTCCCAATGCATTTATTCACTTAGATTAAAATAGTATTTGTAATTTTTCCCTTGTTCTAAAATGTATTAATGCAATTTTATCCATCACTAAAAGTTAATCATGAAACATTCTGAAAAAAAAGTCTCAATTGTATCAATTATTAATTTAAATATATTACAAATGTATATTCTAAAATGTTATTTATATATTTGGTTATCCTAAAAAAAATGTCCACTAGTAGTTCATCTTACTGCTTACTTAAGTCAACACTTACTTTATTTCAGCCTAAAGCTCCGATATTAAAGTTAGATTGGAGTTATAAAATAGATTGACTACTAGGTCAAATTATAATTAATATAACAATATGGTGGAAGCAATAATATAATGTCTGGTTGTTAAAAGTTAGTACCAAAAGATTGTGTGAGAGGATTTATTTGATAATCTTAAAAATAACAAATTGTCTTTTGGGGCAAAATTTGATCCTTTATTGAGCTACAACATTCTAATAACATGATTATATTATCACAAAAATGTTTGAAAACATTTTTTGGAATGAGCCTGTAAGGAAAATAAAAAAATCAAAAGAAATGATATTATTGATAGTTTCATAAAAGTGTAGAATTAGCAAATAAATACATATACAACCTACTGAATTTATCAACTATAAGCTTTTTTTTTTTTTAACATGAAAATTTGCTAAATATTTTACAAAAATACATAATTAGTAATTTCTTGGGGAAGACAAATAGGAAGTTTTGGGTTAACTTACAAACAAAATAAAAAGAAAAAAAAGTTAAAAATTAAATCAAAATGAATGACTAATTGAAAATAGATATGCTATTACCTACACAGGTGTTCTTAGAAGATTTACTTTTCTTTCTTCTTAATAATAAGTGGGCCCACATTGTCGCCAGTAGCTTCATTATGAGCATTGTGGGATCCATCGCACAAGGGGAATTTCTTGGACCTCCAGCATCGACAGAAGCACGTTTTATCTCCAAGCTCTTCAATATCTTTGGTGTGAACAATTTTTTGGCATTCTTTATCAATGCAAGGATTACAAACGTCCTTGCTTTCCTTCTTGCTTTTCATCTTTATGTAAATAGCAATTGCAACAGCAGCAGCTGTACCAATCCATGGCAGAGCATGTATTAATTCAGAAGATGCGAGCATTTTTGAATTTTTAAAAATAAATGCTAATTTCCCAAACACACACTACAAGAAGAGAAAGTCGAATAATAAACACTGCATCCAAACTTGGCCACACTAGTTTGTTTTATTATTGATTTTTATTGCCAATTTCTCAATGAATAATATATATATATATATATATATATATATATATTTTTTTTCAAAAATTGTGTTTAACTCAGAAAATATATCACCTCAAAGAAAAATGGCTATCACCACGGTTATTTAATTTTTGAAAAATGGTTTCCATAGATTACTAGTTTCAATTTTTTTTCAAATTATTATTTGCCATTCGCAAATATTATTTCATAAAAAAAAATTTATCAAATGTCTCTAATTATAAATTAAATTTAAAACAATACTTTACTATGATCACATATAAGTCTGCTTATATTTTGAATTTAATAATTATTAATTTATATCATACATAGATCTTAATAAAATTAAAGTCATTTTAAAAAATTCTATTCCTTGAATCATAAATTTAAATAGCATATATAGAAGTTTATTGAATCTTTAAAATAAGATAAATTTAATTATTTTTTTTTACCTTTATTTTTTTTTTTATGTTTTAAGTAAACAGAATAAAATCAATTAAAATGAATCTACATTGCAAATATGCAATAGTTTTTGTTTTCAAACAAAACGTTATCGAGAGGATGCCATAGTTAAATTATTTTTTATGCGTTTTAAATCAAGTTAAATGTAATGTTTTTTAAAAATAATATTATCGTTTTGTTTAAAACATTACATAGACGCCCTCAATTTCTACAACACTTTTACAAAATGACTACAATTACATCTACACATTTTGAAGAATGTTTAACACCTGAATTAAAATCTTTGGCAAATATTTTTCAAAAATATCAATATGAAATAAGAATTGTAGGTGGTGCCGTTAGAGATTTCCTAATGGACGTTAAACCAAAAGATGTTGATTTTGCTACAACTGCAACTCCAATAGAGATGAAGAATATGTTTGAAGAAGAAGGTATTTATATATATTCATACTTTTATATATGTAATTTTTAAGTTATTTAAAACAATTCTTAGGTACATCAATATTTTGTTATCTTCAGAAAAGAAGATATTCATTTGTTAAAAGTGCATCTATTCCATTTAAAAATGCATAAAATTAATCAATTTTATTAACCATATTTGCACAAAATGAAGAAATATGTAATTTTCTTCATCTGAAATTTGACAACTAGGACCTTAAAGTGAATCCTGTATTAATAATAACTCCATAGTCCAAATGCAAGTAACCAAAATGGGCTCTAGAACCTTGTAATTCTAAATGTCAAATTGCATTTATATGTGGTGTACCTAAACATTTTTTTTTTGTTTGCTTATCCCTAGTACACATGGTACAGGCCATGATAATCATGGTGGGTAGAAGTAGACGACTGCTTTTACTGTAAGTGCACCACATGTCTACACGTGTAAAAAGCAGTTCAACTTTGCACTTACAAATGTTCCAGAGCCCCTTTTAGTTACTTGCACTCACTGGTGGAGTTGGACTTTTGCAAGAATTGGGGGTCATTGGAGCATTTTTTTTAAATCAGAAAAAAAGTGCCCAATTCGGGAATCGAACCCGGGTCGTAGCGGTCCAAAACCAATGGTTTAGACCATCCTTACACCTACCCCCCTTAAACTTAAAAATTGTGGTTAGTGTCCATCAAGTTGAGTTTGACTTTTGGTGACACTATGGAAAAATATTCACCAATTTGGATCTGATAGTGGCCATCACTCACACTCCATCTTCCAGTAGTTTGGTTGACCCCTTCTAGCCAGTTCATTGCTGATCTTCCTTTCTTCCAATTTTTTCCCAACATCATCTTATCTAAACCATTTTATCTCTCATATGTCCAAAGTAGGCCAGTCTTTGTTTACATATTTGGGATTCTACCAAGATTAATTTCATTCAAGATTGAAACATTTATCCTTTTATCTGTCCATTGCAGTCTGAGTAGCCTTCTCCCATGTCCATATTTCAAAGGTTTCTTTTTCTTTCTTTCTTCTTTTCTGAGAGTCCAGCTCTCACCTCCATAAGTGACCACAGGAAATACCAATGTCTCTATAATTCTCTTCTTTGTCTTGTGAATGAAATGCTTTTATCTTTCATATAATCTTGTCCAATTCCATCTTCCTAGTGCTATTCTTCTTTTCTTTTTTTGCTTATCCCTAGTACACATGGTACAGGCCATGATAATCATGGCGGGTAGTTAGCGACTGCTTTTACTGTAAGTGCGCCACATGTCTACACATGTGAAAAGCAGTTTGACTCTACACTTACAAATATGCCAGAGCCCCATTTGGTTACTTGCATTCGCTGGTGGGGTTGGACTTTTGCAAGAATCGGGGGCCATTAGTGCATTTTTTTTAATTGGAAAAAGTGTCCAATGCGGGATTCGATCCCGGGTTGTAGAGGTTGAAAACCAATCCTTCCACCGACCCCCTATTCTTCTTTTTACTTCCTCCAAGCAACCTTTCATCTTATCAATCCTGGATCTGGAGAAAATTAAATGATCAACTATATCCTTTATTTTTTTAAAATTAAATTTCAAACTATTTATATTATTGTGTGTGTGCTAGTTATAATTTTTATCTTGCTGATTTATTTAATTTTTTAAATAATTTTTATTTTCATTTTCTTCTTTAACTTTGATAAGGCACAATTTGGATTATAGATTATAAACACAAGGTAATAAGACCAAATCCAAATAAATAAATAGTGTGTGACATTTTGGTAACAGATTTGTTATCTTAATCATTTTTAGTCTTTTGTCTAAAGATGGTAACAACGCTGTTACTGAAACATCACACACTATTTATTTATTTGGTCCTATTACCTTGTGTCTTCTTTAACTTTCTCAATAATCTTTCTTTTAGATTTTTTTCTTTTCTGCTAGCACGATAAGACACAGTTGGTATTATAGATTAGAACTACAAGGTATTAAGACCAAATCCAAATAAATAAATAGTGTGTGATGTTTTGGTAACAGCATTGTTGCCATAATCATTTTTAGTCTTTTGTCTGATGATGGTAACATCACTGTTACTGAAACGTCCATACTATTAATTTATTTAGATTTGATCTTATTACCTTTTTGGCTAGCAGTGTGGTGTAATCAGTATAGCAATGGTTGTTTATTTCCATTCCTCCAATGTTCCTGTTTCTATTTTTTATCAAGGTCAGCTAGTCTCAGATGTGGTTTGAGCCAATTAGAATTCCCACATATTCAATCTTAACTGTGGCGGCTTTCTGTTCTGTATATACAAGAAAATAAGACCTAATCCAAATAATTTAATAGTGTGTTACGTTTCGGTAACAGCAGTGTTACCATCATCAGACAAAAGAATAAATTTTAATCTTTTGTCTGATGATGGTGACAATGCTGTTACCGAAACATCAAACACTATTAAATTATTTGGATTAGGTCTTATTTTCTTGTATTATAATCTATAAACTAAATTGTGTTTTATCATGTTCTGTATATAGTTCTTACATGTATTCACATACTCCCCATTCAGGTATCTCTCGCTAACTACTCTCCATGATTTGTACCATGTGTGTACTGAAGGTAGTAAAATAATATAAACAAAACACAACACAAATAGAACATATAGTGCAGTCACTCAATCTTGTCACATTTTCTAAAACTCCCTTCAAAAGAGACTAGTTCTTTCAGGCAGATTTCTTCTCTCATATCAGTAAATTTGTATTTACTGAAATTGTAAACACCACAGAGACTTATTGGTAAGGGGAGGCTATTAGACTTACTTCTGGGTTTAGATTCACACACCACTTTACCCATGGTGAGATGAGAACTAATGATAAATGATTGCCGGGTACTGTACTATAACATACTCCATGAGAGGACACTCTTGTGCTAGCAGACACCTCTATACAATGGACAGCTCTTAATGGCCAAATTTACCATTTTTTACTAATCAACAACTCACTTGTATGAGGACACCTCTTCCTAAGGGACATTTTAGCTCTGCAACTAGGTGTTGTTCTTTACAGAGAAGTAATTCTACTGTACCTCACACCCACCTTTATAACATTTAAACCCTCTATCCATTTCTAGCTTGGCTTGGATCTTGTAGAAGAGAAAACCAATGTAATAAGACCTAATCTCCAAATGTGTGATGTTTCGGTAAGAATATTACTACCATCATCAGACAAAAGTACTGAATGGAGGAGGTGTTTTCAATCTATAATGCACACTATATATATACCTAATCAGAGGAGATTCACATTACTACATGTCAAAGAAGTCTTAGCATGAAGGTAGTCCTATATGTACATAAGGTGTATGTGCCCAGGAGTCCGGCTGATCAACAGGAACGGAGAGAAGCACGGCACCATCACCCCGCGGATCAACGACATGGAGAACTTTGAGATCACCTCCCTGATGTCTGTTCACATTGACCCGGTCACCAGACAGCGGGACATCACCTGGACCAGGGACTGGGAGGTGGATGCTTGTCGCAGGGACCTGACCATCAACGCCATGTTCCTGGGTGAGAGTTCCTTCCTTACTCTTGCAATTTGGTTCTTTATTTTTTTTTATAAAACTTGATGCTAGGTACCTTGTATATAGTTGTATATTAAAATTACAAATATATTCTCACAATGAGTATCTTTTTTTCAAGCGTTAATCGCTCTTCAGCAGGCTTACTATAATATCAACTTTATCCCACCAGAAATATTTACAAAAAAAAATAAATTTGTAAATATTTAAGTCGATATTATAGTAAGCCCGTTGAAGAGTGATTAACGCTTAAAAGCTAGCGTTTTTTAAATAAAAAAGATACTCATTGTGAGAATATATTTGTAATTTTAATACTTTTTTCACAATATTATCATGAATAGTTGTATATGACAACCATCATGACTGGGTGAAGTAGAATGCCTTTGTCATTAAGACTGGGAGCACTACTCAGTAGCAGTCTAACAGATTTAGCTCCAATATAAGAACACATTTTGGCTTGCATTAGATGCACTAAACAGGACCTTTGGGAGAGGCCGCTGCTTATCATAAAACAGCTTGAGGAGAATGAACTGATGGAATTTGTGTAATCTTTACACAAGGGGATAAGAAACAACAGCTCCAATATGAAATGACTGCCACTGACATGAGGAACAGATACCATGTACAGCCGCTCCTAACATAGAGTACAGACATCCTGTATCCCTGGAGCCCTTACAAGGTACTATCAACCAGGCCAGCTGAGTCCAGGTTTTTTTAGCTAGCTTTAGAAAGTTATGGCATCTTATGCCTTTTTTGTAATGGGTGTATATACAGTAGAGTCTCTCATGAGTGACCAACTTGTAAGGCATGAATGAATTTTCCCCTTTTTACTACTATGACGAATCTCCCATGAACGACCGTCTCCTTGAACAACCAGCTGCCACTTCTTAGTCTCATGAGCCACCATTAAAAAATAAAAATTACTATTTCATGTATTAAAAAATAATAATAAATTCTAAATTATTCATTGAAAAATCGCAGTGCAATATTATGTAACATATTTATTGAACTCTTTTTGAACAAATAACTATATGAAAATAACTGAATGTTTTATATTTTTAGGATTTTTTGAAAATAAATTTTTCATTCTATTTTAAATTAAATCTAACTTAACTATAAATAAGGGCTCCTAAAAATTGAATCTTAAAGAAAAAATGAATGTTTTAAAAATACCGTTATCTGGAGTTAGCGCTCAAAAAATCGCCAGCCGATATGCAATTTAAAATATTTTCAATATTGGGGCCACTGCTTTAGAAAAAAAAAAGCTCAATATTTTGATAAAATAATTCAGAGCTTCACTTAAAAAAAGGAAAATAAGACCTAATTCAAATAATTTATTAGTGTGTGATGTTTTGGCAACAACATTTGTCACCATCATCAGACAAAAGAAAAATGTTTTTTTCTTTTGTGTAATGATGGTGACAATGTTGTTGCCATATCCATTATTTGGATAAAGTCTTATTTTCTTTTATTATAATCCAAATTGTGCTTTACCTCAGAGCTTCACTGTTAATTTGAAAAGTTTATAAAACAATGCAACATTAAATGGAAACATATCTGAAAAAGATTTAATGTGAAAAAATAACTGAGCAATGCAAGGATTATTTGCTCATGAAAATTTTAATTTGTATGAATGTGTCCATTGTATAATGTAGTGTTCTAAAAGTTATTGGAAAAAATGACTCCTTCAGTTGGTGGTAAAATTTCCAAAAAAAAATGTAACTTTTTGATTTTTAACCAAAATTCCAATGAGTTGTTTGGTCAGGCATAAAGGACAGACACACATACATTCCTTTTTATATATATAGATTCCAAAGTTTGATTATCATTACGCTGAGTGCAATACATGTTTTAAACTTCAGACCATTCAAAACTTGGCATAAAATGAGCTTCATCAAAATAGAATTTCTTAATATAGATAACAGCAGGTTGATCAAATGTTGGAATAAAGTATTTGTTGAAGTAAACTTCCATCCCCCCCAAATATTCTATATTATTAAAATATTGTTTTTTAATAGAAAAATACTCAATCTATTAGTGATACACATTAAAATAAACTTAATTTATCTTTACAAAGCTCTTAAAAATTCACTAAAAGAGAATCATATAAAGAGAATATTTGTATAAATTATATTTTGCATCTATTTTAACTCTCTTAAAATTTTGAAGGATACCTTGATCAAAGCAGCGCCCCCATTGCGATGATGATAACATGTTTTTTATCTATAAGTTTTATTATCCCTAAGTTTATTATCTTAAAGATTATTTATCAAAAGTAAGATTTTCTACATATTAATTGCGCACAAGTCAAAGTTAGTTATCGAGTATTTTTCAAGGGACCGGGAAAAAATGTTCACTAGATAAAACGATGATTTTGTAATGTAGAAAATTAGGAAAGACAAAATTCAGGATGACACGGCAATTTATTTGAGACAAGAATAATGATACAATTCCAAGGCAAAATACTATTCCTTTAACTTCCAATTACCGAGGGAACCAATTAATATTGATTTTATTCAACTTATCGAGTATTTTTCAAGGGACCAGGAAAAAATGTTCACTTTATCGAGAGATTCGTTAGACAAACCTTTACTAGGGTAAAACCCGGGCGAAGCTGGGTACGTCCGCTAGTAGATTAAAAATAAAGTAATAAGACCAAATCCAAATAAATAAATAGTGTGTGACGTTTCGGTAAAAACGCTTTTACCAAAACGTCACACACTATTTATTTATTTGGATTTGGTCTTATTACCTTATTTTGGAATACCATATAGAATGAAGTAAATAATTTTAAACTACATTATAAAGCCAACTTACAAAATGGTGTTTTCCATAGAAGGTTTACTTATTAAACCTATGTAGGTTATATAAATGATAATGTAAAAACCAATTTTTGTGTTGAAAGAATCTACCATAACTTATCATCATTGACTTATCATGACCCAGTCTCCGATGAGAGACCGTCATCTAGAGAGAACGAATCTGCCGTGTTTTTTGGGCGGTCTTTCATGGGAGACTCTTATCTAATTATTATTTGAAAGTAATAGTGCAGACTGTGGATTCTTGCACGTGTCAATAAAACTATGTTGTCAATAATGTGGCGTTGGAACAGGATTGGATGGAACCCTCTACGACTACTTCGGGGGGCAGGAGGACCTGAAGAACAGGAGAGTGAGGTTTGTCCAAGATGGAGGACAGCGGATCAGAGAGGATTACACCCGGATACTGCGCTATTTCAGGTGGGTGGTTTCTCTAGTCTCAGTAAATGTGGTGGGTACTTTGTTTGCATGAAAACTACCTTTCCTTAAACACAAGAAAATAAGACCTAATCCAAATAATTTAATAGTGTGTGACGTTTTGGCAACAGCATTGTCACCATCTTCAATATAATCATAGATGATGGTAACAATGCTTTTGCCGAAACGTCACACACTATTAAATTATTTGGATAAGGTCTTATTTTCTTTTGTCTAGAATCTATAATCCAAATTGTGCTTTATCATACCTTTCCTTAGATTGGATGACAATCATCCCCCTTCATCTGAACAAAGAAGAACTAAGAGGAAGCCTTCAATATATAGACAATAAACATTTTTATATAAAAAAAGAAAATACAATAGAACCTCCCTGTTAAAGACAACACCTAATTGCAGAACTTAAGTGTCCTTTACAGATATAGGTATCTTCTTACCGGAGAGTTGCTAGTAAGTAAAAATGGTAAATTGGGCTATGAAAACTGACCTTTATAGAAAGGTGTCCTCTAGCAAAAGTGTCCTCTCTTGGAGTTAATTCTACTGTTTATTAAACACAAGGTAATAAGACCAAATAAATAAATAGTGTGTGACATTTCGGTAACAGCCTTGTTACCATCTTCAGACAAAAGTACTGAATGGGAAATTTTATCACAGCATGTTTTAAATTTAAAATTATTATTTTTTAAAACATTATCATTTAAAACATGCTGTGGTAAAATTTCTCATTCGGTACTTTTGTCTGAAGATGGTAACAATGCTGTTACTGAAATGTCACACACTATTTATTTATTTGGATTTGGTATTACCTTGTGTTTATAATCTATAATCCAAATTGTGCCTTATCATTATTGTATATTAAGAAATACCTTCCCCCTTTGTCTTCTTGTTTCCAGTTTGCATGCTTTCTTTGTCCGATAAGGGAAGGTTGTAAAACTGAACTCTTGGCACAGAACCTGCATTCAGTTGTACCAACCCCATGGTCATCCACATTTCTCTTCTTGAGATCATGTTTTAATACAGCACCTGCCAGTTATTAGCCTGTAAAAACTCTTGCGTTTCATGGAATGCCATTACAGGTGATAGACTTTTTTTTTTCTCAAATGAGCCTGCCAGGATTTTAGAGCCTGTAGTCTTCTGATCCCTAATCAAATGTGTTGCAACTGTTACACCACAACTTTATGAAGCAATAACCCAGGCAAAGATTTATATCAAAAGGAAAAATATGTACTGGTTGTGGAAGTAGACAAGAAATTAGCCAAGATGCATAATAAGAGCTTGCACCATATTTTATACTTTCAGATATAAGTACACGCGTACGCTTTGCGTCGGGGTTACATTCCAAAAAAACATGACGCAAATTGAAACGACGCAAAGTGAAAATATGTGAAGGCGCAATCAAAAACAAAGGTGTTGCCATATTTTAGGGAAAAAAATTAAAGACTCGAATCCAAAACAACGCAACTTCGAAAATCTAACGACGCACAGTGAAAATCAGTAAAAATTAAGCAGCGACGCAACTTTGAAAAAAAACGCAAAACGAAACTACGCAAAGCGAGGTATTGGTGTATGTAAATAGATGTGACTGGGATAGGGATCCAGGAGTCTTCTGCTTGTGATGTGCAAAGCCCAGTTTTTTTTTTTTAACTACTTTTTGCAAGACAGTAAATGTAGTACAGTAGTTCATCATAATACCATCTAAAAAAAAGTATGAATAACTCAGGTATCTCTCGTAAGGTGGTCATTCAGGATTACAGATGACATAGATTCTGCAGAGAGAGTTTCCAGAACTTCAAGATTATAATTTCAATAGAATAGGTATTACAATGGCAACACCCATGTATATTATCCCCCATGACCAAATCCATGAAATCAAACCTAGCAACTTGGGAAGAGGAACTCCTGGAAGTTGAAAATATTCAAATACACCTATCCCCCGATTTACACGGTAGATACCTTCCTGAGAAAAACGTGTAAATCGGGGGATAGGTGTACACAGAAATAAAAATAAAATGCATTGACAGGTTAAAATATGTAGTCAGCACATAAGCTCGGGATTCCTCGTGAGATGTGTACACAGCGCATGTGTTCAATCACAGTAGCATTTAGTATAGTGCGATAAAAAAAAAAAAACTTATTCGGAAAACCGTGTAAAAGCGAAAATGTGTAAAACAAGTACCGTGTAAATCGGGGGATAGGTGTATCTGCGATTTTGAACCTTTTCTCATGTGCTCCACATTTCTTAGTAAACAGAATGCCTAGTGCCATCTGTATGTTGGGGATGAAACTATTACCAGCTATTTCTTTTTACTGTTATGAATTTCTACACTTAGCGAATAGAAGAGGGAAATTGATTTGGGAAGAGGTCTGGCTCATCAGTGACTTTGTATCTGACCCTTTCTTTAAGCTCTGAAGAACTAAGTTCAAAACAAAAGAAAATATTTGTGAATTTTTTCTACAATGACAGAACCATCTTTTTCATAGTTTTGTTAAACAACAAAAAATTCTATATACAGTTACGAGCGTCATGCGTTCCTAATAATTTTTCATCTCTGTCACCGTTTGCTTTTTTTTTTTTGGAATGGCGCTCTCCTATTGGTTGGCTACGATCACGCCACCTTTGCCCTCCACTCGCTTTTTCGTTTTTGTAACTATTGTGTTGGAGCGGGTCGCTCCTTAAATAAATGCATATATTAGTTAATAACTAAATGGAATCCTCTCTTTCTTTTTCCCAGTAAGAGACGCCTACGGAAGCCAACAGTACATAGACAGATAAAGCACATAGGCTATATTTAACATATGCATTTATTTAAGGCACCAATTTATAATTGTAACAAATAGTATTTGAATCAAAACATTCAATCGGGTAAAACACGGGCGTTGCCCGGGTCATTCGGCTAGTTAACCATAAAATGAAGACTACACTCATGGACAAAACCTAAGGAAGTGGAAATTCTTTGATGTCGCCGGTGTTCTATTTTTTGAAGGAGACAGAGGCAATTTTATTCACACTTGGTTATCTCTTGTGTCTTCAATAAAGTTCACTGTAATATCTTTCAGAGTTATTGTCTGAATCCCGATATATATATATTCTAAAGGTACAACTTCCTTATGTTTTGTCCATGAGTGTATATAAGCAGGATAATTTGTCAATTTGTTGCAGTGATCTGGAAAAATTGACAAAATCACTGGGAAGGTTCGCACCATTGATGATCCAAGTTTTTCCAAATATTTTTCATATCTTCACTAACTGTAGTTTCTAAGGTACAATCTGAAATAGAGAGTATTAACATTTCAGTACTTTTGTCTGAAGATGGTATATAACAGCACTGTTACCGAAGCATCACGAGCAATTTATTGACTTGTATATTTGGGCTACAAATTGTTGAAATTTGTCCTAGAATAAATAGTGAATAATTAAGATATATTCTCCTGGTTCAATCAATATTGCATTTTAACTATATATTTGATGTGTTAGTACAATAGAACAAAATCCATGAGAGTCATTCCCACTAGAGAACATGTCTCTACAAAGGACAGTTTTCATTGCTTAAATTACCATTTTTATTATTTAGCTACTGGAGTAAGAGAACACCTCTCCCTAAAGGTCACTTTTGCTCCTCATTTAGATGTTGTCCTTTACAGAGGGGTTCTACTGTATATGTTGATTTATTGACTGTGGTTTCAACTTCTTTGTTGTTGTTTCTTATCCCCTTGTGCAAATAATCCACAAATTCCATGAGTCCATACTCCTTGAACTATTTTATGATAAGCACCAGCCTCTCCCAAAGGCCATGTGTAGCACATCTAATACAAGCCAAAATGTTTTCTGGAGCTGGAGGTGCCAAGCTACATTTTGGGCAAGTGGGGTAAATTTTGTTATTATTTTCTATCTTCAATGGTTTGAGATGGCCTGTTCAAAATCTTGTTAGTACCGTTTGGCGCTTTCTATTTCTGAGGTTCAGAGCTCCTCCTGGGTCCACTCCACTGGTGACTTCTTTGTGAATATGTACAGTGCTTTATTTAATTGTGAGTAAAGTGGGTTAACTGAATGCAGATATCTGGGGCAAGTATACACCCTGGTGTGCCAACATGGTGTACCAACATGTTCAGCAGTGAAATACTTAAAGCCATGTGGCTAGAATGTTGCCTATTACAGTGGAACTACCTCCCTGTAATGGACAATATCTAATTTAATATCCAAAGTGTTCCTTAAAGAGAGGTGTCCTCTTCTTCTTTCTTTTCTACAACCATCATGACTGGGTGAAGTAGAATGCATCTGCCTTTGTCATTAAGACTGGGAGCACTACTCAGTAGCAGGCCGATTCGGCTCCAAAAGAAATGGCCGCCTCTGACATGAGGAACAGACGCCATGTGCAGCCGCTCCTAACTTGGAGTACAGACACTACTCATCCTGTATCCCTGGAGTCCTTACAGGGTACTATCAGCCAGGCCAGCTAAGCCCAGGATTTTAGCGAGCTTGTTACTGCTCCCCCTCCTCCTTTTTAATCTGGGCTTGGGACCGGCAAAGGCGGAGTTGGAGGTGTCCTCTTACCAGAGAGTTGCTTAACCCTTAAGCGGTCGCAATGGGTAAAAATTACCCAGAAGGAACTCTTCGAAAATATTTCTATATTAACCCTTAACTGGACGGGTGATTTTTTCTTACGTAACTGGACGGGGTGGGTAGATTCAACCCACTTATGTACCTTTACGAAATAAGCGCTAAATAATGAATTAAATCAATATTTGAAAGATTATTTAATGATTACAAATGTTAATATACAGATTTTGACTTCTAAAAATTCTAAATATAATCTATTTACAGTTTTCACAAATAATTAAGAAATGTTTTTTACAGACGCTTAGTTGACATACAGAGCATAAGGTTTTCACTTTTCCCGCATTTTTTGATGGACATTTGTAGCACCTTTTTGGAGTATCAGATTCTTGTGGCATCGTAGATCCTCTTGATGTACTTGAACCATCATTATTTTTGAATTTTTTCATTGTCGTCTGTAATTCCAGCGGGAGGGAATTTAGATTACGTGTGGCCAGGTGTTCATCAATCAAGGATCTCCCAAGATCAACAATAAAGGTACTTCTTTCTTTTTGATCCTTTTTATCAATCTGATAGTTGAAGATGATGTAAGAATTCAGAGCTGTGATATCTAAGAGGGCATAAAAAAGTGCCAAAGGCCATCTTCTGGATCGACGAGAGGTAGAAAAAATTAGAGACCATTTGGTCAATGGTATCTACACCTCCTTTTGTTAGATTATAATCCATTATAATGTCAGGTTTTCCTGTTGTTTCATCACATTTATTGTCATGATGCATCGAAGATATAAGGATTACTGATTTTATTTTTTTGGGAACATAGGAGACTAAAGTTTTTGTTCCAGAGAAACCAAAAATAGATGTTCCTGATTCTCTTTTAGGATGCGGTTGGAATTGTGGTGGAATCTGAGGTTTGCTCTTTCTCATCGTTCCTAAATATGTAAGGCCATGTTCTTTCAACTTATCAACTAATTATATTGAAGTAAACCAGTTGTCTGCTGTAATATTTCTATTACTCTTCCAAAGTGGTCGACTAATATCTAAAACTATTTGGGTTGGCAGGGATAGTTCTTTTGACTTTGGAGTTTTAGATTTTCCTGTATATACCATTGCATTATACATATAATGTGTTCTTGAGTCTGCTAGTATCACTATTTTTATCCCATATTTATTAGGTTTTGAGGGTATATAAATTTTGAATGGACATTTTTCCCGAAACCCTACAAGCATTTCGTCAACAGTAAGGTATTCAGCAGGTGTATAACAACTTTGAAAATTTTCAATAATGGTTTGGAAAATATCTCTTATGGGTGAGAGTCTATCTTCTTTGCATCTTGTCTTGAAATTATCAAATCTAATACAAAGTAATAGAAAAAGGAAACGCTTCACACTCATTACAGAGCGAAAAATGTCACGGCCTGTTCCATCTGAGGCAAACAAAGATTCTACATTTTCATGACCTGATTTGTAAACTCCAGCTAGATACAACAAACCTGAGAATGCTCTTATTTCTATTTCACTTGTAAAATTTGAGTAAGTACTTTTGGTCAAATCTGAAATTCTTTGGCGAAATTCTTCAATTTTTGCATTTGTAAATTCAGATATTTGTTTTATAATTGCGGCAGTAAAAAATAAGTTGAATATATCTATGCCACAATTTGGCTTCGGTTTAGCAGGGCCTTTCAGACCAGGTAAGTGTGTAATTATGTTATGAGAACGGGTTCTTCCAATTATTGCATGATTCTTGTTCCACTTATAGCCATTTTTCCCAATGAAACAATTACTTGAAGACATTTGAACAGTGGTAAGAATTGAATCATATTCCTCATCTGTACTGACATCTGAAGATTCGTTCAATGAATAATTTTCAGTTTCAGAATCATCATCAAAATTCTTATTCAAAATTTCGTCTTCCATTATAAATAGAATTTCAAAAATAAAAAGTCTTACCTTGATAAAAAAAATTAAGGAAGTTGTTTTTTTTTAATCTAAAAGAATAAATTCTACTTAGCCAAAGAAAGAAGTCTTATTTTATGAATGGAAGCTAAAAAATAGCGGAAGAAAGCGACTCGAGAATGAACAATCAGCTATAACCCTAACATGAAAAATTCTCACGCTTCTGGACGGCATGGGCGGATTCCGCCCACACATGCAAATTTAACCGCCCTCCCAAAACTTATATTTTTAAACGATGAATGGAAATTGTTTGTATCACTGTGAAATTAGAATACACCAAAGTTGTTAGCTCTCAGTAAACGAAAAATATATTTTTTTCCTATATTAAGTTTATGCATGGGCGGAATCTACCCAACCCGTCCAGTTAAGGGTTAAAAAATATATATTTTTAAAATATATTCTCAGTACCTTTCTAAATCTCTCTATCTAAAGATTATTATAATAAACCTATAATTTTAATTTTATGACATATATTCATTTTATTAGCATGTTTGGGTCAATTTTACCCAGTGCGACCTTTTGAGTTCTCGTCATTGGGTAATTTTTACCCAGCGCGACCTTTTAACGCTTTTGGTTTTGGTTTGCGTATAATTAAGTTTCGAGTTACTTTCTGGCTTCTTGTTGTTTGGTTTTGCTGCCCCAAGTGCAATAATACAATCTATTCTTCCAACAATAAGGTAGGATTTATATTTTATTTCCTCTTTTTACATTATTTTACATAAAATGCTTTCAAATGCTGATTTCTCCGTGATGATAATAATATTCCAAATCCCGATGATGAGGAATCAGAAACTGATGATCATATAGAAGAGAGGAATTGGAGTACAGACACTGAACAGTATACATTATCAGAAGAAGAAAACAATGAGGATCCAAGCTTCAATTACTATATAGGAAAGGACCAAAAGACTAAATGGAAGAAAGCTCTTCCCCCAAAAAATGTTCGAACTCGCAGTGAAAATATTATCACCCATCTACCAGGGGTAAAGGGTGAAGCAAAAAATGTTAAATCGATATTAGATTGTTGGAATCTCTTTATAGATGACAATATACTTGAATGCATAGTTACAAATACTAACATTTACATTAGGAATATTCAGCAGAACTATAGCAGAGAAAGAGATGCTAATTTGACAAACCTACATGAAATTAAAGCTTTATTGGGAATTATTTACTTTCTTGGGGTCATGAAAGCGAATAAATTGAATACAGATGATGCATGGGCAAGAGATAGTACTGGATTTGAATTGTGTAGAATAGCTATGTCTGAAAACAGATTCCGATTTCTTCTCAGAGTAATTCGTTTTGATGACAAAGCTACAAGAAATGAAAGACTTCGTCAAGATAAATTAGCAGCTGCGAGATTGATTCTTGATACTTTTGTAAAAAATTGCCAAAAGCATTATTCTCCTTCGGAATATATAACGGTGGATGAAAAGCTTGACGCTTTCAGAGGGAAATGCAATTTCAGGCAGTATATTCCGAGTAAACACAATAAATATGGAATAAAATTATTTGCTCTCGTGGATTCAAAAATTTTTTATACTTGTAACTTGGAGATTTATTCAGAAAAAAACCCTGAAGGTCCTTACAATGTCAGCAACAGTCCAAGTGACGTTGTGGAACGATTGTGTGAGCCAATCAAGGGAACTGGCCTCAATGTAACAATGGATAACTGGTTCACCAGTTATTCTTTAGCTCTAAAACTTACCTAAAACTACCTTAACTAACTAAACTAAAACTACCTTAAAAAGAAATAAAAAGGAAATCCCCTCAGAGTTTGTCATCAGCAGAGGTAGAAATGTACACACTAGTGTTTTTGGCTTTCAAAGTGAAATGACACTTCTTTCATACAAGCCTAAAGAGAATAAAGTTGTACTTATGCTTTCAACTCTGCACCACGATGCAAATATAGATGATTCAACGGGAGAATTGAAAAAGCCAGAGATGATAATGTTTTATAATATGACAAAGGGTGGTGTAGATATGATGGACGAAATGACAGCTACATATAACTGCTAGAAGTTCAAGAAGATGGCCCATGGTTATTTTTTATTCACTTTTAAATATTGGGGCAATAAATTCCCAGATAATTCATTTTGCAAATGGCAACGCATCAAAGGTTAAATCAAGACGTCATTTTTGAAAACCTTATCCTTAGATCTTATTGAAGAGATGGTCAAAGTTCGCACAGTAAGCGGAAGAATGCCATGTGAAATAAAGGAAAAGGCATCCGATATTTTTAATTTGTTAGAGCCTGGTCCATCACAGAGGCAATTTTATTCACACTTGGTTATCTCTTGTGTCTTCAATAAAGTTCACTGTAATATCTTTCAGAGTTATTGTCTGAATCCCGATATATATATATTCTAAAGGTACAACTTCCTTATGTTTTGTCCATGAGTGTATATAAGCAGGATAATTTGTCAATTTGTTGCAGTGATCTGGAAAAATTGACAAAATCACTGGGAAGGTTCGCACCATTGATGATCCAAGTTTTTCCAAATATTTTTCATATCTTCACTAACTGTAGTTTCTAAGGTACAATCTGAAATAGAGAGTATTAACATTTCAGTACTTTTGTCTGAAGATGGTATATAACAGCACTGTTACCGAAGCATCACGAGCAATTTATTGACTTGTATATTTGGGCTACAAATTGTTGAAATTTGTCCTAGAATAAATAGTGAATAATTAAGATATATTCTCCTGGTTCAATCAATATTGCATTTTAACTATATATTTGATGTGTTAGTACAATAGAACAAAATCCATGAGAGTCATTCCCACTAGAGAACATGTCTCTACAAAGGACAGTTTTCATTGCTTAAATTACCATTTTTATTATTTAGCTACTGGAGTAAGAGGACACCTCTCCCTAAAGGTCACTTTTGCTCCTCATTTAGATGTTGTCCTTTACAGAGAGGTTCTACTGTATATGTTGGTTTATTGACTGTGGTTTCAACTTCTTTGTTGTTGTTTTTTATCCCCTTGTGTAAATAATACGCAAATTCCATGAGTCCATGCTCCTCAAACTATTTTATGATAAGCAGAGGCCTTTCCCAAAGGTCCTGTTTAGTGCATCTAATGAAACCCAAAATGTGTTCTGGAGCTGGAGGTGCCAAGCTACATTTTGGGCAAATGGGGTAGATTTGTTATTATTTTCTATCTTCAATGGTTTGAGATGGCCTGTTCAAAATCTTGTTAGTACCGTTTGGCGCTTTCTATTTCTGAGGTTCAGAGCTCCTCCTGGGTCCACTCCACTGGTGACTTCTTTGTGAATATGTACAGTGCTTTATTTAATTGTGAGTAAAGTGGGTTAACTGAATGCAGATATCTGGGGCAAGTATACACCCTGGTGTGCCAACATGGTGTACCAACATGTTCAGCAGTGAAATACTTAAAGCCATGTGGCTAGAATGTTGCCTATTACAGTGGAACTACCTCCCTGTAATGGACAATATCTAATTTCATATCCAAAGTGTTCCTTAAAGAGAGGTGTCCTCTTCTTCTTCTTCTTTCTTATCTACAACCATCATGACTGGGTGAAGTAGAATGTGTCTGCCTTTGTCATTAAGACTAGGAGCACTACTCAGTGGCAGGCCGACTTAGCTCCAAAAGAAGTGGCCGCTCCTAACATGGAGTACAGACACTGCTCATCCTGTATCCCTGGAGTCCTTACAGGGTACTATCAGCCGGGCCAGCTGAACCCAGGTTTTTTAGCGAGCTTGTTACTGCGCCCCCTCCTCCTTTTTCATCCGGGCTTGGGACCGGCAAAGGCGGAGTTAGAGGTGTCCTCTTACCAGAGAGTTGCTTAATAGTAAAAATGGTAATTTCACAAATGGAAACTGTCCTTTGTAGAGAGGTGTCCTCTCATGGAGTTTGTTTTACTGTATTAAATTAGAGTTGACCATTCCTTATTTATGAACCAATTGTTGCACTGTACCTGACTGTTCCTTCTTCGGTGCAGGTTTTACGGCAGGATTGCCACACAACCAGATGCCCATGACCCTGAGTCCATTGAAGCCATCAAGGCCAATGCTGCTGGTCTAAAAGGTAACATCTGCAATCCAAGGGTCATTAATATAGAGAAAAACAATGATACTCATGTAATGTTTCTTGTTTGCATGCAATTTATATTTCTGTGGTTTTTTTTTAGTTTTACTTACCTCTCATTTACTTATATCTTTATAGAAAGTTGGAATCCTCTGATGAGTATAAGTAAAAGATTTGAAGCGCACAAGGATACTTTTCTTTTAAACTTTAATAAAGATTCAAGCTTTTGGGCGAAAACAGCCCTTCTACAGGAACAATAGAAAAACAATTTCAAATAGTAACGTTTGTAAACAAATAAATGGTATCTCTATTTGGTCTTGTATTGCGTGAGTGAATCTCACACCCACGCGACCCAGACTATGATACATTGATTGAATCTGCTAAGTTGAAACTTTCCAAAGTGAAACAAACTGGCAAAGGGCAAGTATGGTACACAATTTATGGAAATATTGCTTTATATGCGTCAGGGATCTCTATGTGTCGGTTAATACTATTGTGTTTCAAAGAGAGCAACGCCTCGACGACTAATCTTTTTAATTTGCTGTTGATATTAGAGTAATATGCATGTGGATGGGACGTGTTAAAAGAATGTCCCGTTTGTCTAATATGTTGTACGATAAGGGACTTGGGTTCATTATTTCTAATGTTTCTGTGGTGTTCATCCATCCTGTCCTTGATTCGTCTGCCTGTTTCTCCTATGTATATGCTATTACAGTTTGAGCATTTCAATGAATATACGGAGTTTGTGAAAAAAGGTAGGGTAACGGGAAAGCTATTCCTGGTTATGGGATTTCTGATTATTGTTTCTAATTTGGGGGTGTTGGTGTAAAAGGTACGAATACCATAGTTATTTTTTAGGAATCTAGAAATGTTGACACTATGAGTAATGGGATGGTGCATATGGATCTATAAACTTGGTATTAAGGTGCTGTTTTATAATCCCCAACAGCACCTTAATAGCCAAGTTTATAGATCCATATGCACCATCCCATTCTCTACTCATAGTGTCAACATTTCTAGATTCCTAAAAAATAACTATGGTATTCGTACCTTTTACACCAACACCCCCAAATTAGAAACAATAATCAGAAATCCCATAACCAGGAATAGCTTTCCCGTTACCCTACCTTTTTTCACAAACTCCGTATATTCATTGAGATGCTCAAACTGTAATAGCATATACATAGGAGAAACAGGCAGACGAATCAAGGACAGGATGGATGAACACCACAGAAACATTAGAAATAATGAACCCAAGTCCCTTATCGTACAACATATTAGACAAACGGGACATTCTTTTAACACGTCCCATCCACATGCATATTACTCTAATATCAACAGCAAATTAAAAAGATTAGTCGTCGAGGCGTTGCTCTCTTTGAAACACAATAGTATTAACCGACACATAGAGATCCCTGACGCATATAAAGCAATATTTCCATAAATTGTGTACCATACTTGCCCTTTGCCAGTTTGTTTCACTTTGGAAAGTTTCAACTTAGCAGATTCAATCAATGTATCATAGTCTGGGTCGCGTGGGTGTGAGATTCACTCACGCAATACAAGACCAAATAGAGATACCATTTATTTGTTTACAAACGTTACTATTTGAAATTGTTTTTCTATTGTTCCTGTAGAAGGGCTGTTTTCGCCCAAAAGCTTGAACCTTTATTAAAGTTTAAAAGAAAAGTATCCTCGTACGCTTCAAATCTTTTACTTATACTTATATCTTTACAAAATGACTAATAGTACTGAAGGATTCCATACTTTTGTCTGATGATGGTTACAATGCTGTTACTGAAATGTCACACATTTATTTGGATTTGGTCTTATTACATTTAAACCTGTCTATAGCGCCCCCTCTAAATAGCGCCCGATTTTAAATACATAGTACGATGCGATTTACATTAAAAGTGACCTGTCTATAGCACCCTATTTTGATGAGTCCCAAGAGGGGGCGCTATAGACAGGTTTAACTGTACCTTGTGTTTCTTCTCAAGCAAGAGTTCCTCTCATGGAGGTTCTACTGAACCCCACCGAAGATTCTCTTCAGATTTCTCAATGCTGAGAAAGTGAAACCACCTCAATTTTTCAGTAGAATGAAGTGCAGGACCTAAATTTTTTTTTTATCCCTGGTGGAATTTTTGTTAAAATGGGTGTAAAAAGTTTTATATAAAATGGTATTCAAAATATAATCTTTTGTTAGCAATTTTAAATAATAAACGTCTTTGGATAAGGTATCTTTTAATTAAACGTTTTTCAAGCTTTCGGGATAATGTCTTTCTTCAGGAAAATTTATACATAATAAAACAAAATGAAACACTAAGCTATGGCAAATTATATGTACATTTGCTCCTAATTTACCTATGTTAAATAACAAATTTGCTCTAGTATGTAAACATATCAATTCTCTCAACCTACAACCCCAAACCATATTATTGACTGTATTGACTCATCCATTGATGTGCTCTACTCATCCCCAGCAGACACCATCAACAAGCTCTACAAACTTGATACCCTAATATTATTGAGTGGAGATAAGAAAGAAGAAGATATATCAATTCTAAAATAAGTTTAAAACACATCTGATATTATGTAAATTTTATAATGTACATATAACTTTCCATAGCAAAGTTTTATTTTGTATCAATTTTTCCTGTAGAAGGGCGTTATCCCGAAAGCTTAAAAATGTTTAATTAAAAGATACTCATCCTTAGACTATTATTATTATTTATTATCTAAAATAAAATGGTATTGGTAGAATTGGTGATTCTCCATGTGCCCCAGTCAGCTCCATTAGAATGCTAGCCATAATTGTTCAGAAGCTTGTTTAGACAAATCTATGGCATCAAGTAAAGGACTAAGTCTGACTTCCAACTCCTAGAAAACCAATAAGCTAGGTGTCCCTCCCCTTGGAAACTAACCAGTGTTACAACAGTCCTCTTCTTCTTCTTTCTTATCTCCACTCAATCATATTAAGGTATCAGATTGGGTGAAGTAAAATGCGTCTGCCTTTGTCATTAAGACTGGGAGCACTTCTCAGTGGCAGGCCGACTTAGCTCCAAAAAAAATGGCTGCCTCTGACATGAGGAACAGACGCCATGAGCAGCCACTCCTAACATGGAGTACAAATGCTGCTCATCCTGTATCCCTGGATCAGGAGCCCTTACAGGGTACTATCAGCCAGGCCAGCTGAGCCTAGCCTAGCCTAGAATTGGTGATTTTCCATGTGCCCCACTCAGCTACATTAGAATGCTAGCCATAATTGTTCAGAAGGTTGTCAGAGACAAATCTATGGGATCGAGTAGAGGACTAAGTCTGACTTCCAACTCCTAGAAGACCAATAAGCTAGGTGTCCCCCCTTGGTAACTAGCCAGTTGCCACTGTACATCCCATCATGATGAGATACTGAAGATCCAAATGAAACACAAGGTAACAAGATTTAAATAATGTTGTTGTTTCTTATCCCCTTGTGTAAAGATTACATAAATTCCATGAGTTCATGATCTCATGGAATGGGGTATAGGGGTGCAGCTTTCGTTGATCATGGCACCATAATCCAGGCACACTCTGGTGAAAGTCTGACTTTGCCTGTAATTTGAGGCCGTTCCTAACATGGAAGCTTTTTCTGCTGACTCTAAAATGAGCACAGACGCAGCTCCTCCGTATCCCTGGAGTGGGACCATTGCTGAGGTCTATCAACTGGGTCAGTTGAACTCAGGATTTTTAAAGATTTAAATAATAAAAACACAAGGTGTTGGTGGATGTTTATTTGTTATTTAGTCTTATTACCTTGTGTTTAAAATCTATAATCCAAATTGTGCCTTATCAAGATTTAAATAAATAAATAGTGGGTGACCTTTTGGTAACAATGTTGTAACCATTATCAGATACAAGTACTGAATGAGTTATTACCTTATGTTTCAAATCTATAATCCACATTGTACTTTATAAAGATCTAAATGTTGTGCTACTGGAGAACCCAACCCGATTACTGCTCTTGGGAGGGTTGACAGGATCTGTGCTTATTCCTAGTACCTACCTGGATAAGTTGTTATAGTTTCTTATGTGTAAAGATTACACAAATTCCATGAGTTCATGCTCCCTGAGTTATTTTATGATAAGCAGCAGCCTCTCCCAAAGGTCCTGTTTAGTGCACCTGCAGCTCCAGAACACATTTTGGCTTGCATTAGATGCACTAAACAGGACCTTTGGAAGAAGCCTCTGCTTATCATAAAACAGCTCGAGGAGCATGGACTCATGGAATTTGTGTAATTTTCACACAAGAGGACAAGAAACAACAACAACAAAAATAACTAAATGTTGGTTTAGGCTTGTTCTATAATAATTGCATAAAACCTCTCTCTTAAAAGCCAACTATGAACGTGTTTCAGACTGTTGGCCATCTTCAGCATGGTACAGCAGCATGTACCTCAACGACCAAAAATATTTTGGTCCAAGAGACTTCCTGAGAAATCAAGAAATTAGTATTTAAGGCCAAATTTGCATAATCACAATGAACAAGTAAAAAAAAGAGCCAGGTGTTGATATTAAAAAATAATTTTAAAAAAGGGATATCTGACCACTTTCCATGAGCCTTTTGGTCAACTTTTCCGGTCTCCTTAGGACTTTTTGTCTTGACCCCACTATAGTGGTGGGATATGGGACTTTGATTGTAGTCTAAATGATGGTGTGTGGCCTGTGCAGAAATCTCTGGAGAAAGGAAGTGGATGGAGCTGGAGAAGATTCTGACAGGGAACTATGTTCAACCATTGGTGGAGAAGATACAGGATCTAGGCCTGCTTCCCTACCTAGGTACGTATATACACTTCAATAAGGCACAATTTAGATTATAAACACAAGGTAACAAGACCAAATCCAAATAAATAAACAGTGTGTGAGGTTTCAGTAACGATGCTGTTACTGAAACCTCACACACTATTTATTTATTTATTTGGATTTGGTCTTGTTACTTTGTGTTTATTTATTTATTTATCAACTAGGTGCGATATTGATATATCTGTGCCTATTACAAAGGAAACAAACAAATTAGAAATTAATTATTCACATGTATTAATCGCGACCAAGTTCATAAAATTTATATAGACAAAGTGGCTAATGTAAGAAAGTTAAATCATTCTCAAAAGAAGTTTCTTTTTACTCTAAAATGCTAGATTTCGAGTGATGATCTCTCTTCAGCAGGCTTAATTATAAAACATCGACTATTTTTCTTACAAGAAATGTTTACAAATATACGTGCACAGCGTGGATAGTTATAACTGAAAATTTAAAATTTTTACATTTTATTCTATTATCAAGTTTTTTTAATGGAATATGTCTATTTTTAAATTTTTAGGGCAACTAGTACAGTAGAACTACCTCCTTGTAAAGGGAACCGAAGAGCCAAAGTGTCCTTTAGGGAGAAGTGTCCTCTTACCAGAGAGTTACTTTTTTTTGCTTATCTCTAGTACACGTGGTACAAGCCACGATAATCATGGTGGGTAGAAGTAGGCAACTACTTTTACTGTCATATGTCTACACATGTGAAAAGCAGTTCAACTTTACACTTACAAATGTGTCAAGAGCCCCGTTTGGTTACTTGCACTCGCTGGTGGGGTTGGACTTTTGCAAGAATCAGGGGCCATTGGAACATTTTTTTGTTTAAATCATAAAAAAAGTACCCAATGCGGGAATCGAACCTGGGTCGTAGCAGTCGAAAACCAATGGGTGAGACAATTCTTCCACCGACTCCCCAGAGAGTTACTGAATAGTGAAAATGTTAATTTTGCAAATGGAAACTATCCCTTGTAGAGAGATGTCCTCACATGGGAGGTTCTACTGTTTTAATAAAAAATCGATCTATAGATTTCTTCATTGTAAGAAATATTTGTATTTTTATATCTTCTTCTTCTTCTTCCTTATCTCCACTCAATCATATCAAGTTGTGACCCTTGATGGTGTCTGTTTGACAACCATCATGACTGGGTGAAGTATAATGCGTCTGCCTTTGTCATTAAGACTGGGAGCACTACTCAGTGGCAGGCCGACTTAGCTCCAAAAGAAATAAGCACCTCTGACATGAGGAACAGACGCCATGTGCAGCTGCTCCTAACATGGAGTACAAACGCTGCTCATCCTGTATCCCTGGATTAGGAGCCCTTACCGGGTACTATCAGCCGGGCCAGCTGAGCCCAGGTTTTTTAGTGAGCTTGTTACTGCTCCCCCTCCTCCTTTTTCATCCGGGCTTGGGACCGGCAAAGGCGGAGTTGTATTTTTATATCTTGAATCATGTGAATATAGTTCTGTACATAGAGGTTAGATTTATAAATTCAATTGCCATCTATCGATAAAATTTGTAACAAATAAATTTACTGGCAATATGTTTCTTTTCAATACTCACCTATCAATAAAGTCCTAAATCTAAATTGCTTTAACCATTGTTGCAGTTGTTAGTGCCCATCAAGTTGAGTTCTAATTTTGGTGACTATATAGACAAATATTCTTCAATTTGAAAATAAAAATCATGGTTATAACAGTATAAAATCTTGGTTTCATGTAATGTTTTTATGGCAAAGTTGAATTGTACATTCTCGTTGTGTTTTCAAATAAGAGAGGATATACTTTGATGTTGCAGGATTCCCCGAACAGGTGAATCTTAAAGAGTTCGACGCAGTCTGCGCAAGGTGTCTCCATCTGAACCCTCTCCCCAGCACCTTAATGGCCGCTTTAATACAGGATGAGAACCAGGTGAGTGGCATCACCCTCATTCCTATCAATACCTACTTCTTACCATGATAAAGCACAATTTGGATTATAGATTATAATACAAGAAAATAAGACCTAATCCAAAAAAATTAATACTATGTGACAGAAAATAAGACCTAATCCAAATAATTTTCTTGATAACAATACTATTTAAGAACTTGCTGTGATATTTTTTTCTCATTTATTCTTTTGTCTGATGATGGTGACAATGCTGTTGCCGAAATGTCACACACTATTAAATTATTTGGATTAGGTCTTATTTTCTTGTATTACTTTTCTTTCCGTGTCTCCTTGCTATAGTCAACTAGCACATGTGTCCTTAGCTCGTGGAATTTGTGTTATGAGAGATAACCTGTGGTCATCCATGAAGTCAAGTTTTGGTGACACTATGGACAACTATTCTTCAATTTGATCTGTTAGTGTGACCATCACTCTCTTGTCTAGTGATCTTCTGGTAGTTTTCTTGACTCCTTCAAGCCATTTTCATTGCAGGTTTTCTTCTCTTCCTTCAACTTTTTACTAACATCTTTTCTAATCTCACTGTGTCCGATATGTAAATAAAAATTTGATCTATGAAGGGTTAAAAAAAGTTGCATAGAGGGTTAAAAAAGTTGCATAGTGGGTTAAAAAAAGTTGCATAGGGGGTTAAAAGAAAGTTGCATAGAGGGTTTAAAAAAGTTGCATAGAGGGTTAAAAAAAGTTGCATAGAAGGTTAAAAGAAAGTTGCATAGAAAGTAAAACCGATATTTGTGTGTGTGTAGGTCCTAAAACTCTTCCAGATCCTCAAGTTCTCCAAGCTGATACGAGACTCGTGCCACTTCATCGTCACCTTCCGCCATCAGAACAGAGATCTCCGTTACTTCCAGAAAGCCTCACTCAGCATGAAGGAGAAGAACATGGATTACCCGAGGTATGTGGAGGAATTGTACAAGTACCTGGGAGATGAGGAGAGCCTGAAGGCTTATCAGGACTGGAGGCCACCCAGGTTTCCCCTCACAGGCCACCATATCATCCAAAAGGGCCACTTCCCCGGTAGGTTGTTCGCCCCCCTGATGAACAACCTGAAGGGCCAGTGGTTCGACTCAGACTACACCCTCACCACAGAAGAACTCCTGGACAAAGTCCCGGAGATACTCCAAAGTCTGCAGGAGGAAACAGCCAACCCACAGAAGAAAAAGAAAGTCAATTAAAAAAAAAAAGAGCTTTAAATATTTGTTTTCTTTGTTGTTTCTAATATATATATACAAATTGAGCTATTTTTTGAAAGAAAGGTCACTTCTCCCTTCAAAATAAATACAGAAACTATGTGCCACATCTATTGACCGCTTCTGAAAGCTGACCCTGGTCATTTGACCAAAGAGTCATTTAGATGGAAAAATGGCTGAGTCTATGGCTTGTCCATTATTTTCGGTGTGTATAGTTGGCTGGAAGTCATAGTTCTAGTTCTCCTTTTGAAGGACATATTGTCCTGAAAGTTAAAGAAATATAAATAGTAAAAGAAACCTGGCCCTGGATTGTTTGTTGATTTTGTTAAATAATATTGAAGAGTTGGAATCCAAATAAATTTTAAGATTGATTTCACTTCAAGGTTTATTATGGGAGAAATGCAATTATTATAACTTATTTGGCCACACTGGATTCTATCATATTTCTTACTAGCCGAATGACCCGGGCAACACCCGGGTTTTACCCGATTAAATGTTTTATTAAAATACTATTCTTTACAATTATAAATTGGCGTCGTGGATGGCACTCTTTTGAAACGTCCCGCTTCAATCTTTGTGTGTTTTTAAAATACAAAAATAAAAATGTAAATTATCACAACGATATTTGAAAATTGTATTATTTAGATTTTTTGTATGAATATATTTTAAATCTGATATATACATAAAATGATATGATAATGATGCCAAGTGATTTCCTGTTCCTCTACCCTGTCATTACGTCACTCAAGGTCACCGTCGCGCCACGTGGTGGCGCAGCAAACGACCGACACCTGAATGGCGCTCTCCTATTGGCTCGCTACGATCACGCCACCAAAAGCAAACGGTGACAGAACGCATGACACTGATAACTGTATATAGAATGATGGGGTTCGGTAGATGAGTGGCCTAAAGCTTTGGTTTTCAACCACTATAACCTGGGATCAAATCCAGAGAATTGGGAACTTTTTTTCTAATTAAAAAAATGCTCCAAAGGCCCCTGATTCTTGCCAAAGTCCAAACCTCATTAGCAAATGTAATTAACCAAACTCTGGCACACTGTAAGTGTAAAAGTCTAACTGCATGTGTAGACATATGGTGCATTTACAGTAATGCAGTCGCTAACTTTTGGGTGTGTAAATATGACTCTGCTTTTTTTTTATAAAATTATATACTAGACATTTATTTAAAATAATTGCCATTCTCAGATACAACATTCTCCCATAATTTGGGTAGTTTATGGATGCCATCATGAAAAAAAGTCTTGGTTTCGGGGCAATCCATCCATCAAGGCAATTTTCAAATTTGCGATTCTGGAAACACTGATCAGTCAGCCCATGTGCCATGATAATCCAATGGAGCGATGTCTGGAGAGTATGGCGGGTGACTTCCCATTTGAAGTATTTCAGGGTGTCTTTTACAGATTGTGACATGTGGCCTTGTGTTGTCATGAAGCAGTATCAACTTGCCATGTTGTTGCACCCATTCTGATTGTTACACTGCAATTTCTTGGTATAACTGCATTAATTGTTGATAACGATAAGCAGTGACTGTTTCGCCTGGTTGCAGAAGTTCGTAGTAAAGTATGCCATGCTGATCCCACCACAGAAGAACCTTCTTGCCGTGGATATTGGGTTTGGCAGTTGAAGTTGTCGGCTGTCCTGGGCTAACCAATGATTTCTCTGATGGTCAAAATACACCCATTTTTCATCCCCAATCACAATACAATGAAGAAAAGACTTTCTTTGAAACCTTTCCAGCAGGATTTCAGATATCGTTCTTCGGTTTTCCTTGTTTTTTCAATCAATTCATGAGGCAATCATTTTCCTCCCTTCTGGATATTTCCCATAGCATACAAACGAAGTGAAACAGCCTGTCGAGTGACGTTGAGAGAAGCTGCTAACTGTTCTTGTGTTGGAGCATAGTCTTCATAAAATAAACTTTATCCATGCGTGAAGTTCCTCATCCTCAAACTATTTTGGTGGCTTTCCGTGTTCCTTGTTGTCAAAATCTCCAGATTTGAATCATTTAAACCACTCTTGATAGGTTCTTAATAAAGGAGTATTGTTTCTATAGTCGAAATTGTTACATCATGATTAATGGCGTATTTATTATATTATTTTTAATATATTTGAAATTTAAATTATATATTTATTTATTTTTATATTCTATGATATTTATTTAAAACAGATTATTTTTAGATTATCATCATTTGTATTTAGGTACACTGTGACTTCACTGCTCTCTTTGATGTGAGAAAATAAATAAATGATTCTGGTGGCTACATAAAGTAGACTTATCTCATTATTCCCTTTTATAAATTTGTAGGATGGTTGAAACACGCTCTGGTAAGATGCAAGACCCAGCACAGGAGAGAATCAAGGCTGAAGAGTCTGCCAAGCCGCAGCCCAGTGCAACAATTGGTAGAGATGCTAGTTCCGACCCAGTTGTCCTGAATCCCAACATCGACATCCCCAAGTATGATGGAACAGAAGACCCTCGCCCATGGATTGAATCTCTTGAAGAAATTGGCTTCCTGTACCATTGGGCAGACTACATTATCTCCCGTTATGCTGCCATGAATATGATTGGTAGCGCCAAAACCTGGCTGAACCTACACAAAGTAAGTTTCACCAGCTGGGAAAATTTCAAGAGCCGCCTAATTGAGGATTTTGCCTCAGACGCCAACAAAGAAGAAATGAGGATGAGATTAAACAGGATACAACAGTGGAATGAACCTGCAATCAGGTTCGCAGAGGATATCCTTGTACTGTGCAACAAGGTCGACCCCCAAATGGAAGAAGAGACTAAAATAAACTGGGTTATTGGAGGGTTAAAGAAAGAATACTCTTTTGCCCTTCACCTAAACCCTCCTAAAAATACCAATGAACTTCTAGAAATTTGTAAAAAGCTGGATTTGTTCGAAAAGAATTACCAAGAACGTGCAGAAAAATCAAAAGCTCTTTATAATGGACCACGCTCTCCTCGTCCCCATCATCAAGAGCAATGGAAGAATGCTACGTCGTTCAGAAGACCATATCAGAACACCTCCAGGCCCCAGGCCCCCGCTCCGAGGTACTACCAGAACACCTCCAAGCCCCAGGCCCCCACTCCGAGGTATTACCAGAACAAGCCTCTGCCCCAGGTATCTGCCCCTAGACGATCTTACACTCCCAATCCTGAGCCAAAACCGGTCTACCCAAGTAAAACATACAATAAGAATTCAAATAGGAATAGGACAGAAGACGGGAGACCAATATGTTTCAAGTGTAACAAGCCAGGACATGTAGCGCGGTATTGCAGAGTCAGGTTTGTAAGAATTGTGGAAGAGGACCCCATAGTTACACAAGACAAGGTCGAAGAAGAAATCCGAATGGATAATGGAACTCAGAAATCGAGACCTCTGCTCTACTCTGACGTAAGTAATAGCCCGTACTCGAGTATCCCTACAAGGAATAGATATGCGGCATTAGAAGATTTAAACTAAACATCGCGCCTGAGTCCGTCAATCAAAGCAAGTCGACCATAAATGGAATTAAAAAGTTAGACCCCAAATATAAAATGAACATTAACGTGGATAGAATCGGTATCTGCGAAGCTTTGATTGATACAGGCGCCGATCTTTCAGTGGTCGACCTTAGTACAGCTCTTAACACAGGTCTTGAAATAATAAATCCTGATAAAATGTGCTCCGGACCCGATGGCAAAGAATTAGATATCGTAGGAAATATTATTTTAAATATAAAATTTGATGACAAAACAATTACACATCAATTTGTGATAATGAGAACACATTTGCGAATATTTATACTTGGACGTGATTTTCTTAAGAAAATGAACGCAAAAATTGATTGTCAGCGTGAAATAATCAAATATGACTTGACAGAAAATCGTGACGTAATCAAATATCAACAGAAGAAAATAAAAAGTGCAAAGGATGCCATTATACCAGAACTTTCTATTAAATTGATTAATGCATTTGTAGAAGCAGAGGATGGCGAATACATCATCGAGGAGAACCATAAAATGTTTCAAACAAATGGACTTCGACTAGCGAGAAGCTTAATAAATGTTGTGAATAAGGAAACATATATCTGGATAACAAACCCTTACCCTCGACCATTAAAAATATTAAAAAACCAAACATTGTGCTTTGGAAGCCAGCCAGCCGAAGTGAATCTTATAGAAGAAAGTGAACAAAAAGAGCATGAAGAACCCCAATTTCAGATAAACGAAAATTTAACATATACGGAAAAGGAGCAATTGAAACAAGTTTTGGAAAGGTACGAGGATTTGTTTTCGTCGGGATTAGGAAGATCCAACTTAGCGAAACATCGGATCGATACAGAAGGCGCGAAACCGATCAAACACAAGCCGTATAGGGTGAGCGCGAAAGAGCGAAAAATCATAAAAGAACAAATTGATGAAATGCTCAGAGACGGCATAATTAGACCATCCTCGAGTCCATGGTCCTTCCCTGTAATCTTGGTCAAGAAGCGAGATGGTAAGTACAGATTTTGCGTTGACTACAGAAAATTGAATGATGTAACAGTGAAGGATGTTTACCCAATTCCCAGAATTGATGAAGTATTGGATACACTTCAAGGATCCAAATACTTTTCAGCAATTGACCTTAAATCAGGATATTGGCAAGTAGAGGTTGAGGAGAAAGATAAAGAAAAGACAGCCTTCACTACAGCACATGGCCTATATGAGTTCAACGTAATGCCCTTTGGTCTATGCAATGCCTCTGCTACATTTGAGAGGAACATGGAAAATATGCTTGGTAATCTTAGATGGCAAATTTGCTTATGTTATCTAGATGACGTAATCATTTATAGCTCGGATTTTTCAACACATCTCAAAAGAATAGAAGCTGTTTTAAAATGTTTTCGCGAGGCTAATTTAAAATTGAACAACAAAAAATGCCAATTTGCTTTCGAAGAACTGGAGATTCTTGGCCATATAACTAATCAACATGGTATAAAACCAGCGGAGCATAATATCAAGGCTATTAGAGATTTTCCTCGGCCCAAAAAGATAAAAGAAGTTCAATCATTTTTAGGAATGTGCTCATATTATAGAAAATTTATCAAAGGTTTTTCAAAAATTGCCGATCCATTAACCAGTCTTATAAAAAAGAATGTACCTTTTACCTGGACAGAAAATCAAGAGAAAGCATTTCAAACCCTTAAAGTAGCATTGATAAATCCTCCAATCTTAGGGCACTTTGACCCGAATGCAATTACTTACATTCATACTGACGCATCTAACATCGGCCTGGGTGCAACATTAGTCCAAAAGTTCGGCGATAAAGAAAAAGTTATCTCATATTTAAGTCGAACACTGAGCAAACCTGAGCAAAATTATTCGACTACCGAAAAAGAATGTCTAGCTGTTGTGTGGTCAATGTCCAAGTTACGACCCTACCTATATGGAAGGCACTTCAAAATCGTAACTGATCATCACGCACTATGCTGGCTTAAGAATCTGAAAGATCCGACCGGCCGATTAGCACGATGGGCACTGAAGATTCAGGAATATAATTTCGAAATCATACATAAATCGGGTAAAAAACATCTGGACGCTGATGGTCTATCTAGAGGACCCTACCTGAAAACGAATGGGACGAAGATTATGAAAGACTATTTCTGAATCAAATAATAGACGAAAAGGATGATTTTATTGAGAATATTAAGGAGAACCTTAGTGGAAACAAGCGTTCAATTACACAGAACTTCAAAGAAGAAAATGGGTGTCTCTACAAGAAAAATCCAAATCCTGAAGGTAGGGCATGGTTGCTGGTAGTGCCAAAGAAGAGAAGGAAGGAAGTCATGAGTGAATACCACAACCATATGCTGAATGGCCATCTGGGCGTCGCCAGAACCACTTACCGATTGAAGAATAAATACTATTGGCCTTCCATGTTGAAAGATGTTTCAGAATTTGTAAAGACGTGCCATCTTTGCCAAAGTCGGAAAGGTTCAAATCACTTGCCTTCTGGACTTCTACAACCTATTCCCCCAGCTAACTACCCTTTTGAAAGAATCGGAATTGACTTTGTTGGCCCCTTGCCATCAACGAAAAGAAGAAGGAAGTGGATAATTGTGTTGACTGATTATTATACCAAGTATGCTGAAACAAAGGCAGTATCAGAAGCAACCGTGAAAGAAGTCTCTACATTTTTAATCGAACATATTATTTTACGTCACGGGGCCCCAAGATTTCTTATTAGCGATAGAGGTTCACAATTCACTAGCAATTTGATGAAGGAGGTAATGAAAATGTGCAAAGTGAAACACTGCTTCACAACGAGCTACCACCCCCAGACTAACGGACTAACGGAACGGCTAAATAGAACTTTAATCAATATGATCAGCATGTATGTGAACACAGACCAAAAGAACTGGGATGAAATCCTCCCTTTTATCACCCACGCGTATAATACCACGATTCAAGAAACCACAGGCTACTCTCCATTTTTCCTGTTGTTTGGAAGGGAACCCATGTCCCTCTTAGACGACGAGAATATCCCAACGGACAATAACATGGACGATTACGACGAATATATAGAAAACTACTTAGATAAAATAGCAAGGACGAGACAGGTAGTCATTAACAACACAGAGAAGACTCAGGAAAGAATGAAAAGAAACTATGACAAAAAACACAATGAGAAAATCTATGAACCAGGACATTTAGTGGCAGTTTGGACACCAGTCAGGAAAATCGGAAAATGCGAAAAACTATTGAGAAAATATTTTGGCCCATATCGAATATTAAAGAAGCTGTCTAACGTAAATTACTTAATTGAGCCGAAAGATAATCCTGGCCAAGACCCATTGATTGTCCATGTCTCAAGACTCAAACCCTATTTTGAGAGAATTGATGAGGTAACTCACGAGGACGTGACGACCTCTGGAGAGGGGGAAGTGTTACATCATGATTAATGGCGTATTTATTATATTATTTTTAATATATTTGAAATTTAAATTATATATTTATTTATTTTTATATTCTATGATATTTATTTAAAACAGATTATTTTTAGATTATCATCATTTGTATTTAGGTACACTGTGACTTCACTGCTCTCTTTGATGTGAGAAAATAAATAAATGATTCTGGTGGCTACATAAAGTAGACTTATCTCATTATTCCCTTTTATAAATTTGTAGGATGGTTGAAACACGCTCTGGTAAGATGCAAGACCCAGCACAGGAGAGAATCAAGGCTGAAGAGTCTGCCAAGCCGCAGCCCAGTGCAACAATATGCACTGCATTTTTCCTGAAGTTGAAGATGAAAAGAAAATCTTCCCATAAATGAGACTTTCCAGGCACAAGACATCTAAAGAGCTTAAAATAAAAATGTGCTTAAGATTTTATATCAAGTATTACAAAAGAATAGATAGCATTTATGACACAGAAATTGATGCAAAGCAATTGATAAAAGTTAGTTTATGCGCAAATTTATAATTATTCAAATAAAAACATGGGTCATTTTTGTACACCCAATACTACCCACTATGATTATCATAGCCTATACCACTTATACTAGAGATAATAATTTTTAAAATATTTTTTTTTTATAAACAGAATATCAAAAGTATTTTTTTTTTTTTTTACTTCAAAATAAAGATGATTGTATGATAAAGGACACATCTGTAGAAGAGAAAGTTTTTCTTTACAGATCCAGGTAAGTCTTTTTTTTATATATTTATATTCACACTGGATCACACACACACCTTTTAACTCAAAAGATAATTATTAGAATTAATATAATTAAAATATAGTGATTTTGTAACGAATATTTATCATTTTATTAACCGATTATCAATTTTGATATTTGATAAGGTACAATTTGGATTATAGATTATAAACAAAAATAATAATAATAAATAAATAAATATTCTTGGGTAGTTGACATATTAGCAAAAAATAATATGCCACCGATTGTAATTAAATCGGCGATCGGACCAACCGGCGAGAAACTATGCATAATCGAAGCCTCCTTAATAACGAAGATCCTAGACAAATGTGGAATCGAGTATAAACTTGAGGAAACGGTTCAATCGAAGAAGAGAACTCGCGGCTCCCAGGATGACTCAAGATCGCCAACTAGGAGCGAGCATAATCTGAAGATGCCTAGAATGGACATCGACGAACAAAGTCCTGCCACTGGAGTTTCTCAACAAATGAACGCAGCTCACCCACCGCAAGACGATGAAGAAAATAACGACAACGATGGACCACAGTCACTAACGTGAAAAAACCGAGAATTCCTCCTGTTATTGCAGAAAATGTAGCAGATTGGAAGCTTCTTTGCCAAGAACTAAAAGACTTGTGCATGGAACCATTCCAAGTCACGATTTCTGGCAAAAAGCACATAATTAAATCTAAAAACATAAGCGACTTCAAAAAAATCAGGGAGTATGTACAGAAAAATAATGGAGGGTATTCCTACAGACTACAGGAGGAAAAACCACTGAAAATGGTATTGAAGGGGGTAACAACAGCCTTCAAAGAAGAAGACCTCGTAACTGAACTGGTCTCAATGGGCTTCACTGAGGTCATTGTCAAAAGACTCCATAGACAATCGACCAAAATACCGATGAATATAGTCCTAGTAGAGCTACCAAAAAATGAACAAAATAAACGAATCTATGGAATAACCGAAATACTTTACCAAAAAATAGTCGTGGAATCATTCAGGACTACAAAACGAGTGACCCAATGCTTTAACTGCCAGGGTTTTGGGCATGGCCAGCTAAACTGCTTTTTGAAGCCCAAATGCGTCAAGTGTGCTGAAGAACACCATTCGAAGGATTGTCCAAGAAAGTCGAAACAGCTCCCACCAAAGTGCGCTAACTGTGGAGAGGCGCACACATCCCAATTACCGCGGATGCCCAAATTTTCCGAAGCCACAACAACAGCAGCTAAAGCCTCCCAGACAAAACTCCCCTAACACCATACCTCAAGCAAGCTCCACTAAAACAGAAGAAGCAACTGTTGAAAAACAAAAGGCAAGTTACGCTGAAACTGCAAAAAAGAAAAATACTCGTTCTGACACCAGGGAACTGTGCGAAAAGTTATTAGAAATTATCAAAACCTTCTTACAATGAAAGGCAAATTACCTTTAAAAATCATTAACTTCACAAAATAAAATCGCAATTTCAAAAATCATCAAATCCAACTATACAAGAAATTGTTCAAAATCAAGGTGACCTCAGCCACTGAATCCAACGACCTGGACCCAATGGCTAGCTGACAGCCAAACACCCAACAATTGCCCTCCTGTAAAGGTTCGGGGGGCCACTCCACCATTACAACTCGCCATGTGTAAATAATCTGGACATGGTGACTCGCGAGCTGTGCTCGAATGTAACACCTGCAAATTGAGATGAAATAAAAAGATTATAAACACAAGGTAATAAGACCACAAATCCAAATAAATAGTGTGTGACGTTTCGGTAACAGCATTGTTACTGAAACGTCACACACTATTTATTTGGATTTGGTCTTATTACCTTGAATTTTGATATTTATATTTTGCTAGTCTGTATACCTGCCTCATTAGTATTTTATACTGGTAAATTAGGTAATAATGGTATTTTATAAATGTTAATCACCTCTCTGCCCAACCTTCCAATACCAAAGATTCCTGAGGCCACCCTCCTAAGAAAGAAAAACTCCGGACAGTTTTTACTGCCAAAATTGCCTTCCCATTTAAAATACATTTACGCTAATAAATATTCCTACTAGCCAACAATTTAGAAAATCAAGTTGAGCAAAGAATATATGTACAATAGAACTACCTCCCTGTAAAGGACAACACCTAATTGCAAAGCCAAGGTGTCCTTTTACCAGAGAGTTGCTAAATTGTAAAAATGGTAATTTTTTTCACAATGAAAACTCTTCTTTGTAGAGAGATGTTCTCTAGCATGAGTGTCCTCTCATGTAGATTCTACTGTATGTATATTTTCAGTAAAATTAATTTTCAATGTTTTAATTATAATTTTAACTAGTTTACTATATCAAAATTTGAAACTATTATAGACGCATATGATTCTTTTTAAAAATAAACGATTTCTACTGCTCTTACTGCAATGGATAAATTAATGGGAGGGCCTGGCTCATCAGTGGTGAACCCCCCCAGCGGTTTCGCCAGTTTAATCTGCCATACCGCTGATATATTGCATTTTTCATTTTCTTTTTATAGTGATACTGATTCTAGACTCTTGGAATGGGTATTTTAGATTAACTATGGACATTTACTATAACCATTTATTAAGTGTTAAACAAGGATATAATATATATAATCTATATCATCTATATATATAAAAATGAATGTATGTGTGTGTGTGTCTGTCCTTTATGCCTGACCAAACCACTCATTGGAACGCCATGAAACTTTGGGAAGTTATTTAGTATAGTACTGGGAAGGTTTCTAACAAATAAAATTTTTGAAATAACTTTTCGCCTAAAAATAATCAAGATAAATATTCTAATTTATCTGTTATAATTCAACAATCTGCTCTAAATATTATCATGATGATACGATGATTTTGTAATGTAGAAAATTAGGAAAGACAAAATTCAGGATGACACGGCAATTTATTTGAGACAAGAATAATGATACAATTCCAAGGCAAGATACTATTCCTTTAACTTCCAATTACCGAGGGAACTAATTAATATTGATTTTATTCAACTTATCGAGTATTTTTCAAGGGACTGGGAAAAAATGTTCACTTTATCGAGAGATTCGTTAGACAAACCTTTACTCGGGTAAAACCCGGGCGAAGCCGGGTACATCCATACAAGAATAATGATACAATTTAAGGCAAGATACTATTCCTTTAACTTCCAATTACCGAGGGAACCAATTAATATTGATTTTATTCAACTTATCGAGTATTTTTCAAGGAACCGGAAAAAAAAGTTCACTTTATCGAGAGATTCGTTAGACAAACCTTTACTCGGGTAAAACCCGGGCGAAGCCGGGTACATCCGCTAGTAATAAATAAATATAATATGCTGATAAATCTTTTATTCAGCTTTATCATATAAAAAAAAACTCTGTGAAGGTCGCTTTGGTTCTGCAACTAGCTGCTCTTTAAGGGAGGTTTTACTGTATGTGTAAAACACATTTAACAACAACAAAATAGCTACATAGTGTAATTATTTTCACAAATATAAATTATTTTAGCATGAATGTTTCTTTTTTTCAAACAATTTGCTACAGCCCTTAGTGAAATGATAAAATATATTGGTTGGGCCTTGCTCATCAGTGGTGAACCCTTCCAGAAATTTCTCCAATAAGGGCAGTAGGATATTGATTGTTTAAAAAAAAGAAACTTTCTTGTTTGTGTTTATGAATATAAATTGTGAAACTTCTACTTTTTTAATTAAATGATAATTGTAGTACAGTGAAACCTCCCTGTAAAGGACATTGCCTAGTTGCAGAGCCAAGGTATCCTTTAGGGAGATTTGCTAATTAGTAAAAATGGTAATTTTTCCAATGAAAACTCCTTTGTAGAGTGGTGTCCTCTTACTGGACAGTTTCTAATAAGAAAAATGGTAATTTAGCTAATGAAAACTCTCCTTTGTAGAGAGGTGTGCTCTTACTGGAGAGTTTCTAATAGGCAAAATAGAAATTCTGCAAATGAAAACTGTCCTTTGTAGAGAGTTTCTAATAAGAAAAATGGTAATTTTTCCAATGAAAACTGTCCTTTTTAGAGAGGTGTCCTCTTACTGGACAGTTTCTAATAAGAGAAAAATGGCAATTTTGCTAATGAAAACTGTCCTTTGTAGAGAGGTGTGCTCTTACTGGAGAGTTTCCAATGAGAAAAATGGTAATTTTTCCAATGAAAACTGTCCTTTGTAGAGAGGTGTGCTCTTACTGGAGAGTTTCCAATAAGAAAAATGGTAATTTTTCCAATGAAAACTGTCCTTTGTAGAGAGGTGTCCTCCCATAGAGGTTTTACTCTATTAAAGTAAGTGCTATTTACTTCTAAACCCATCATAATTTACGATAACCCTGAATCCAGAAAATGTAGCCATTTGATGTCCTTAGACTCCAATAATGTGGTAGTGGTTGCTAGGAAAACCAAGGGTAGAGATATTCTATACAGTATAAAATTATCATGATCAAAATTCTAATAGAAGTTTTGTAAAAATTCACCCTGCTGATCTAACATTTACTATATTTGCATCAAAAATGTTACTTCTGGAACAAGCCTTTATTTTAGGACTGGTGTTTCACTTTGGAAATATTCGAGCAGATTTCTCAAATAAACATTCAAATAAATTAGGCAGAATACATCGTTTCATGCCATACGCTCATGAAAACTTACATTCTGATTATTTTCATTCTTCAGAAGTCCAGCGTAATCGCAAATCCCCATGTGGAAACATAGAAATAAAGAAACAGCAATTCAAAGAAAATTCAAAAAAGAGTACTCAAAATATAAAAAGTCTTGGTTTTACAAAAGATTTACCTCGTGATTTTCAGGAATCCTGTAATAGTTGTGGTCAAACAGCGATGAAATGTACTCCTAAACCGACTTGCAAGGGAGCATCACCTTCAACAGTTGATAATGCTGCAAAGTCGACAACAAAATCGCATGGAAATACTGCTACTTCAGTTACAGCTAAAGGTGGTTCTTGCAATCAACAGTCAACTAACACCTGCCCCACGTCATGTCCTACTCTTCGACCACCAGCAATCGCTCCAACAGTTTGTTCCACACCTTCCACTAACAAGGGTCAAACCAACCAAACAGAAGCAATGAGTGGACAGCCAACTGATGCCATGCCTGTTGCAAGTGATGGATCAATCAACCCAGAAGAACAACAAACAACAGTAAAAGTTAATGAAACAACCATTGTGATCGCAGAAACAACTTTCTGTAAGGCCTCAGTAATGACATCACCATGTATTCCAATACCAGCTCCTCCAGCTCTACCTATAACATCAGCTAGCTTAAGTACACCTAAATCTGAGGCGCCATGTTGTGTAGATGTCGGGGGAATTGCAACTACTCCCTGTGCTGGAACTACAACAATCACAACCCTCAAATCTTCTGTTTGTGGTGGTACAACGTTGCCTGCCACTACCCCCACCTGCGCCACTACAAAAAAGCAGATCACCTGCGAAGAACAAAAACCCAAAGGACCCGCTCAACATATTAAGAGAAGAATGAGTCAACCTAGTTTGTTGTTGTTTCAGACTGGATAAGGCTTTTTTATTCAATAAAATTTAATTAATGCCTATTTCTTTAGTTAACCCGGGTCGTATAAAAGTCGCAAACTATCTATCCAGATTAGTACCTAGCAGCATAAAAATATAAACATTTAAATATTGAAGTATTTTCCCTTAAAATATATTCGCTTTTAAAAATATAGATGTCTTCAAATTTTCGTATAAATCGTAAACACCCAATTTTAAAAAAAAATGTCCATCACATTTTTGGAAACAAAAAGAAAATGTATTTCGACGCTAACAATTTCAAGGTGATTACTTTCAAATCCCCTCGAATATATTTGTATATGCATATAAGCACAGAGTGAGGCAGCTTATTTGAAAACAAAATGATGTCCATGGAAAAATGAATAGACAAAGGAAAAAGAGAATTTATTACATATTAAAGTTTTATATATAGATATACACATACCTAATGGATGACATAATTCAATGAACCCGCCATCAGCGGCAATAACAGCTTCTATACGCTGTCGAAACCGACTGCAGGCAGTAATGAAATGGGTCTTGGGGAGGTTTGCCATTATATCCACTATATCAGCTCTGAGGGATTCTGTGGGAATGACTATTGGAGTCCCTCTCAACTACGCCCCACACACGTATTAGTCCAGTGGATTGATATCTTGGGGGCCAAACGTTAGGTGTGACATGGTCTTGAAGATTTTCGGTCATTCATTCTTGGGTTGTTCTGGCTGTATGAGATGGTGCCGAGTCTTGTTGAAAAACATATGGCCTCCGACTTGCTACAGTAGCGATCCAATGTGGCTAACACCTCGGTATGGCATTTCCTCTGGCACCTGGAGTAAAAAATGCAGGCATCACATAACCTTCACTACTAACGACACCAAGGATCATCAATGGTGATGGAAATTTGGTATGTATGACCTCAGAGCTTTTACACAGCCACCGATGGTTCTTTCGGACATGAACTGTCCTCTCCACATCACGTATGATTTGTAATGATGGTAGCCTCATCAACCTGCAGTTCTCTGGCGAGTACCCTCATCGTCTTCCCAGATTCCTCGTTGATGGCAGCTTGGACATGGCTTAATATAAAAATGAATGTATGTGTGTGTGTGTCTGTCTGTCCTTTATGCCTGACCAAACCACTCATTGAAACGCCATGAAACTTTGGGAAGTTATTTAGTATAGTACTGAGAAGGTTTCTAGCAAATAAAATTTTTGAAATAACTTTTCGCTTTAAAATAATCAAGATAAATATTCTAATTTATCTGTTATAATTCAACAATCTGCTCTAAATATTATCATGATGATAGGATGATTTTGTAATGTAGAAAATTAGGAAAGACAAAATTCAGGATGACAAGGCAATTTATTTGAGACAAGAATAATGATACAATTCCAAGGCAAGATACTATTCCTTTAACTTCCAATTACCGAGGGAACCAATTAATATTGATTTTATTCAACTTATCGAGTATTTTTCAAGGAACCGGGAAAAAATGTTCACTTTATTGAGAGATTCGTTAGACAAACCCCGGGCGAAGCCGGATACGTCCATACAAGAATAATGATACAATTCTAAGGCAAGATACTATTCCTTTAACTTCCAATTACCGAGGGAACCAATTAATATTGATTTTTTTCAACTTATCGAGTATTTTTCAAGGGACCGGGAAAAAATTTTCACTTTATCGAGAGATTCGTTAGACAAACCTTTACTCGTGTAAAACGCGAAGCCGGGTACGTCCGCTAGTGGCTTATAAAATCTGGCGTCCTGATACTGCCAGAACATCGACAATATCATTTCCTTTGGGAAACTTCCGCCACATCACCCTTTACAGCTCCCAATTCTCTCCCCGAACTTTAAAAACAAATGATCAGGCGACTTTCAAGAAGGCAGCAGTTTCTGAATCGGTGTGTCCTGCAGCCAAGAAAACAATAACTGCATGCCTCTTCATTTCTTGTGTGAAAGTAGGTTCTACTATGTCTACCTGCAACACAGAAAAACTAGGTTACTATAACACACAGGAAAGTGCGACACCTATATTGAGTAATCTCAAATATCTGCTGAAACCTGTATTTTACATATAAGTATAGGTATAGATTCAAGTTATATATGGAAATTGATATGACACGTTCAGTCGAGTATATTTTATTTGATTATGAAATAAATTTCCAAATGAGCGTATAATATATTAGTTGAAAACATCGTGTGCAAATTTATAAGAGAGAGACAAGTACCCCCAAATAAATCCAATAAATAGCAAAAAGTCCAAGAATTATTCAGAAAAACTTAATGAAGTTAGGTTACAACAATAACAACAACAACAAAAAGCCTTTATTTAGGGTCACTGACCCTATACAGGATTCACCAGAGGTATGCATAAGAACAAAGCAGTGAGACAAAGGAAGCAACGATATAGACAGAAGAAAAAGAAAAAAAAAAAGAAAGAGAAAGAGGGAAGCAAGAAAAACAACACAAAAAGAGTAGCAGTAAGAAAGTGAGTGTCACTTGGCCTTCTTCTGAGATATGGACTTGTGGAAACCATAAAACGCCGTAGCAATATACTTATTCTGGGTCATATTGTCAATTTAATGAAGTTAGGTTATATAAGTTTATATTGTCTGTTGCAATCCTTTGCCCTTCTGACCGCAGGTCATTAATTTAGCTTCAATTCCCTATGTACAGGTCAGTGACCATTTGAGTTTGGTAATATAAAATCCTAAATGATAGATTTAAAGCGTAAGAGGATGCGTTTCTTTATGAGTTTTAATAACGGCGAGCTTTCGGGTCAATACCCTTCTACAGGACATCTTATATAAATAACCTTGTTTCTTATTTACATATCCTTATTGAGAAATATTAGCTTATATACAAGAAAAAATAAACGTATTATCAAATAAGTGAGAAAAGTAATAGAAAGAAAATATCCGCGTGTCTTGAGCACGCTAAGTAAGTATAAAATCCTGTAAATCCACACTTTTGGAGCAGTTTGACCAGACAGGGTTGCCACGTCACCTTCTTCATGGATCTAGATTTCTCTTTCTCAACTACACCTGATCATCAATAACTCCTGATTTTCTTACCTCTGCTGAAAACATTACACATATAAAGGGGGTGAATCCAAAATACACCTACAAACTTCTTGAATACGTTCTACACATAAAAAATAGTAGAAAAAGTTTTTCTATAAAAATTTCGTTTTTAGCTATTTAATGTGAAAAAGCCTGTAGCAGTCACACCACGCCTCAGCCAGCGCGCGAGATTAGAGAACACCCGCACCGCGCACGCGCGCCTTTCGAACAACAAAACTTTCTTCGAGCGGCCGCTATTTCTTTCCTCTCTTTATTTTTGGCGCCAATAAAATAAAATTTTATTTTATAAAACTAATTATATTTTTTTTAGCGTCCTATGCACAAGCCACACCAACACCACACTCCATAATCTGTACACGCTTGTTCGGTACATATACTAAAATTGGAACATACTCCGTAATCCTTTTAAAAATTTCAGAAAATGGTGTAAATATGTATGACATGGTTATTTTCTTACCTCTTTTCTCTATCACTTTAAAATATACCTACCCTGCTATAGATGCTGCAACATCTGGCTCTTCTCTTCACAAGAGCCAAGACGACTTGAGTAGTAGACAAGGAAGTACTACTGACTCAGTGGTACCCTGGAATTAAAAAACGGGCAGTAGAGAAAGAGACAGGCCTGTGAGAATAGACAGTCTGGTGACATCGGCGGTCGAGAGGAAGCGGCAAGTTACCCAAGGAGTGTGGCCGGGTGGATAATCCTGGAAGAGGTTGCCAGAGAAGTTTACTCGACCTGGACGGGAACTGGCGAGGAAGATCCTTTTGGTAGTGGACATTGGAGGCAAGTGTATCTAATCCTTAATTTCACTAGCAGCTTCTGGTAATAAAGTGCGTCGCGCTAAGCTGTGTCTACTTAGAACCCCTTATTCGGAATCCTTGTACGCATTCATCGATGTAACATTTGGTGTCAGAAGTGAGAATACAGCTTAGTTTTTTAATCTTGAAGACTCAATTTTGCACAAATGTAAAAACAAAATCGCAGAGTTAACTGATTTTGAAATTAAAGAATGCAAGAAATTGATCAGAAACTTCTTTAGTCTGATGGACCAGAAAATAAATGCGTTCAGAAAATACGTTGGCCAGGATAGATCGCTTAAAGAAGGCATCACTCCATTGGATTCTCGATTGAGCCGACTCGGGCATGATTGTAATGTTGTCCCGCCACACCCATGCCTTTTGAAGTTAAGATCAATGTACCCCAGCCAGAAATTCGTGATAGATTTTCAAAAACAACCACATCAACCAATATCCCGCTTACTCAAAGTCTGAGGGGGCACAAGACGAGACCAGGTGGTGAAGATACCAGCAAGACCATCCAACAAATTCCATCACGCCGGGGTAAGTGGACTGTCAAAATCTAGGCTAGAAATTTTTTCCGTGATCCTCCAAAAGTCAGAAGAGTGTCAACAGCAAAAAATTCCAGATCGAGTGATAACTCAACAACCAAGGTGGGCGATGAGGAAGGTCATTCTAGGGTACCTTTACTAGAATACTTTTTGAATCTTTCTCGTGTGCTACAAAGGATGCTCAATCCATCGAACTTTTCAATATTGCGCTATATGGATGAAGGATGAAAATAAATACATAGTTCGCTGGAAATGGTGGCATGGAGAATAAAATGATCCAGCCTGGTTGTGTAGGGGAGGAGGGCCAACTGATCGCCTCTGTCAATGGCTGTGACACGAGTGTTTCAAACTAAATCAAGCGGGCGAACAGAGAGTGTCCTCCAAGTGATGTACAGTGCGGAAATTTAACCCTGGGATTCTTACTGAAATACTCCGTGAAAACAATACTGATATTGGCGAGCTGAAATGCAACAGCGTGGCGGATTTCTGCGACGGTGCCAGACTCAGGAATTACAGCGGCGATCCAACAGGATGGGAAAGAGCTCAATGCTCCATGGACATGTGACAAGACTAGATGGCCGTAGGACCCTGAAGGGTCGCCTGATCGGGATGGAGAATTGGATGATCCATGGAAGTCCGAAGACATTGACTGTGACGCGGAAGTCGCGCAATATGTCAGCGCCACCATCTACAATAAGAGCTGAAAATATTTGCTATGAGTGTACACCCACCACCTTTGCTCCTTCATCCGAAAAATTGTGAATTTCTCAACTATCACCTAGAAGAACTTATAGCGAAATTGAAAATACCACGCGTCCCAACGTTTCCAAAATATTTTCGGAGTTCACAACTCAGTGTAGAATTAACGCGAAGAAGTACAGACCTAGATGTTGTAAAAGAAGAAAGCTCCAGTTGTAAAAAATAGGTAATTGACAGGAGACTTTATCCAGCAAGAAAACCGCCCGAAAACCTTTGGGATTCTAACAAGGATGAATAGTGCTGGCGCCGATATGGACAGCGTGGATAAGAAGGTAAAGCTCGCTGAACTCCAGCCTCATCGTGGGAGGAAGCAGCGAAAGCGCAATGCAAAAGATCCAACCCTTTGGAAATGTACTTTGCGGCTACAGAGTGTTCACAAAAAGAAATCCAAACCTAAGATGAAAGCATCATAGGCAGTGAAATATGGTCACCATCATGTGGAGAACCAACTCCCTGTGCTGGACAGCAAGACCAATCAGTGGTGTAGGCACTGTTTGAGGGTAAGAAGAAAGCCCAAGTTGGGATGTGGTTCTGCAAACAAGGGTTGAAGATAATCCTGCCATTTCGCGGCCTAACGAGCCTGATGAGGCCAGATAAATCAAGGAGATCAGATCAAAGGACCACCAGATGACAAGAGAGGAGCCTTCCCCTGTTTGTGGATAATGTGAGGGTGCACTACAACCTCGCCTATGGTGTTAACGCGGAAGAACCAGAGGAAACAGCAGCCACATGTATTTTTTAAATAATTCATTTTGTTCTGTGTTTAAAAATATTTATTTCAATTTCATTTAAACATTCCATTCAAATATACTTTTAAATTAGTTGGGTTTACAACTGAGTAGTTGATGTAGCAGTCAAAATATATTTTTGAAAAATTAAATTTATTATTATTATTTTTACACTTGGTATCATATGTATGGTTTGGGAACCTGGGTTAATAAAAATTGAATTAAACCAAAATAATATATAATTTGGATTTCTTTGAAACTATAATATTTTTATACAATTAAGGTAATAATTTTGAAGTAAAGATGAATTTATTCACATTCTATCTCTTGAGAAATAAATATTTAAAACAATATTAATTTTGAAATATGTAGACAAATTGATTTACGAATCGAAAATAAAATGTTGATATTGATTGATCATTTTAAAAATTCAAACACACTATTTATTGTTTATTGCCTATTACCAAAAAACCAAGAAAACAAAAATATTATGATTATTTTTTCAGAGAATATTATAAAATAAAATTGACCATTAATTAAACTTTGTTTTGATCATTATATTATGATTTGTTTTGAATTGGGACAATTCGAAAATAGAATAAACATTGTTATGGAATCGAAGGAGTTACTTTTCGAAAATGACCATCCAGTTTTCAAAAGCGATCCAATTGAAATGCTTGAAAAATGCTATAAATATTTTGAAATAATTACAGTAGATAAAGCCTCGCATAAAGGATGGAGCAAAACGATAGACCCTGTTTCGCAGAGGTATGTGTATACACATGTTTAATATTTTTAAAAAATTCAATTAATTGGGTGATCCGTTGAATACAAAACAAGCATCGATCAGAAAAATACAAATATTTGAATATTTAAAGGATTGCGCCCTCTCTCCTACTTTGTCAGTTTTAATAAGTTATTATTATTATTATTATTATTTTTTACTAAATACAAATGAAAAAAAAGGAAACGCAATATTCCTCTTGAATATATTTCGAAATTTTATTAATAGTGAGTTGAGCAGATTCACGTAATTACCCTTTTCATGTTAAAATACACATTTATTGAAATTTTGATGTGTAGAATTCAGGATAATAATTGTCCATTTTCTCTCTCAGCTCTCATATCAGAGATGCATACTCTATCAATCATTAATATAATAGCCTTTTAAAATTTAAAAAGGTTATTTCTTTAATATTTTTTTAAATCTTTGAAAAAGTTTTTGTTTGAAACACAATTAGACCAAATCCAAATAAATTGTGGGATATTTCGGTCACAGAATTGTTCCCATCAGCATATAAAAGTACTGAACTTTTGTCTGATGATGGTAACACAATGCACAATGTTACTGAAATGTCACATACTATTTATTTATTTAGATTTGATCTTATTTACTTTGTGTTTCCAATCTATAATCCAAATTGCTTTTATAAAAAAAATTATTAAAAAGGAAAAATCCCGGCCAGTCATTGTCACCATCTGACCAGAGATGACATTCTGGGACATCTAACGGTGGGAAACACCACGGCATGATACAACTTGATCTATCACTTGTTGGTAGTATATGTTGCGTTGTGCCCGTTGATTTGCCAATAATCCACTCTGAGTCGTCGGAGCTTCCTTGGTACTGGTTTTATTTTTTACAACAACAACAAAAGCCTTTATTGAGGACCTCTCGTCCTATAAAGGATTCGCCAGTTTACAGAGTAAGAGAAGAGAACTAAGAATACAGAGAGAAACCTATAAGTAGTAGGTATAGTGTAGTATTTTCTACACTGTGACTATATACAACAGAAGCAACAAGCCTTTTACTGGAATCAAAGTCCCATACAGGATTCGTCATTCTAATCCTGGCAAAGATTATTTACATATGATTATTTACATCAGTTAGATTATGTATATAGCTTCCCTTTCTCTTCACCCGTCTTTACTGGTTTTATTTATATCCAGACCCGAACATAAGTAGTACATCACGAGGCGCGAGGTGGTGTGAGGATTCTCGCCTGAACCCTCAACAGTATATTAATATCTCCTCCAGGATCACAACTACATTACAAAATATCTATCTATCTAAAAAGGAAAAAAATAATTCTCTTTCAGCTAGCAACACTGAACAATAAATAAAAGTATCAGAAGACACATGACCTTTATGAAATTTGGACTCTGTGATATTTAATATGGAGAGAAACACAGTTATTTGCCCGAGTTTTATTTTATGAAAAAATGAACTAATTTGAAATATCATAAGGTAATAAGATCAAAGACCTTGTGTTTATAATATATAATCCAAATTGTGCTTTATTATTTGAAATAAGTAATACTTAATTTATATACTCATGGACAAAACTTAAGGGAAGTTGTACCTTTTAGCATGTATATCGGGACAATAATTCTGAAAGATATTACAGTGACCTTCATTGAAGACACAAAGATAACCAAATGTGAACAAAATTGCCTCTCTCTCCTTAAAAAATAGACAACCAGCGACATCAGACTTTTCACGTTCTTAAGTTTTGTCTATGAGTGTACATACAATCTAACCCCATTAATTCAACACTTTTGATAATACAGTAGAACCTCCCTTTAGTGGACACCTCTCTACAAAGGACAGTTTTCATTTACAAAATTATCATTTTTACTATTTTTGCAACTCTCTGGTAAGAGGACATTTCTCCCTAAAGAACACTCTGGCTCTGCGATTAGGTGTTGTCCTTTACAGGGATTTTTCATATCCTTGACCTCCAGCATATCAATTAATTAATCAGTTAATTTGACTGATGATAATTTGACTATTACAAAAAAAAATCAAATTCCAACATAAGTTTGGATAATTATTGTTTTTAAATACAATTTTCTTGCTTAAATTTCAACATTTCAGCACGCGGGACACTGCGGGGGTACTTACCACATATATACCATGCTTAAAAGGGTTATATAATGTTGTTGTGGTTAAAGTTGCATTTGACTTTTGGTGACCATATGGGCAAATATTCTCAAATTTGATCTGGCCCTTATAATTTTCTCAGCAGTGCTTTATACAGAAGTGGTTTGCCATTCTCTTCACCGATGCCAATGCCTCTTTCCATACACTAGGAGAGATATCAAATTACAAAACTATTTTAGATGCGTAAAATTCTTTTTAAAATAAAATAATTTCAACTGCCCTTACTGCAATGGAAAAATTAAATGGAGGGCCTGGCTCATCAGTGGTGAACCCTCCCAGCTGTTTCACCAGTTTAATCTACCATACCGCTGTTATATTGCATTTTTGGAACTTCCTTTTATAGTGATACTATTAATAGACTCTTTGAATGGGTATTTTAGATGAACTATGGACATAAGCTTTTAGGACAGCAGAATTACATACATTTATAAATATATAATATGCTTCGAGCAATTGCTCTTGCGCAAATATCAATTAGGAGATATACAAATAGGGGTTTTTCATTCATTGGGCACTTCCTAAAAAAATGTGTCTTTCTTCTTCTTCTTTCTTATCTCCACTCAATCATATTAGGGTATCAAGCTTTGACAACCATCATGAATGGGTGAAGTAGAATGCGTCTGCCTTTGTCATTAAGACTGGGAGCACTACTCAATGGCAGGCCGACTTAGCTCCGAAAAAAAATGGCCGCCTCTGACATGAGGAACAGACGCCATGTGCTGCCGCTCCTAACAAGGAGTACAAATGCTGCTCATCCTGTATCCCTGGATCAGGAGCCCTTACAGGGTACTATCAGCCGGGCCAGCTGAACCCAGGTTTTTTAGTAAGCTTGTTACTGCTCCCCCTCCTCCTTTTACATCCGGGCTTGGGACCGGCAAAGGCGGAGTTAAAAAATGTTTTAATGATAGATAATCATCTAATCGACTTTAATTCAACACTGACTTTAATTCAGCCAAAAACTCTGATCCCTTGAAGTGTTGAATTAAAAAAGTTATACGAGTAGGTAGTTTCATACATAAGCAATCGATGAAAGTCATCTGGAAGCTTTGTTTATAGGAATTCTGTGAATGAAACTTTTCTTCACAGTCTCCACCATGAAGGTTCCACCACCAGTAATCTGCCATCTTGTGAATCTTCCCTGGTACCAATCTTCCATAGTTTTGATGTCCTCGTAAAATCTTTTACCCTGATCCTCACTCATATCACCCTAAATGTCAGGAAAGAATTCAAAGTGCCTTTGTAAGTAATGCAATTTCATACTCATATTGCAAGCAAGATTTTTGAAGTTGGCAAGCATGCTGTTCACTTGATTTTTGATAGTTCTCAGCTCTGAAGTTACCCCTATAAGTTTTGAACTACCGAGATGAAAGATTGAGATTGAATATACTTTTATTAATTGTACATATAAAATTATATAGGGTTAAGAGAGAACCAATAAAAAGAAAAGTCACCTCTCCCATCAAAAAAGATGCAAAAACCATGTGCCATCTATTGACCATATCTGTAAACAAGCAGAATTGAGTCAGCGACGAAGCCACAACAGCTTTGGCAAATTCTGAATGCTCACCTGGAGACTATGTTTTTGGGCTAATGGCCCTCGTCAGTCAAGGACAGGCTTTGATTTCATGAGAGCCATGAGGGATTAGTGAAATGTTCAGAATTTGCCAATGAGTCATTTAGCTGCTAAAGTTGATAGGCCAATTCTACGGCCAGAATATTGGTGGGAATATTTTGATCCATAAAAAGAAAGGTATCCTCTCATATTAATATGCCAATCTAGTTTTTCTATGTCTTTTTTGAAAGGAGGGGTTTGATCTTTCTTTTCCCATAACTAAAAGCATTTAGAGATATGTGGGCATGTGTTCTACTATAGAAGATGTGATGTTTTCTTCCTAGGTGGGTAATGCGAGGTGTTTTTCCAGCGTGGTGCTGGTGAACTTCACGGAGGAGCTGCAGGTGTCTGAGGTGGAGGTGGTGATGGGCCACGCCATAGAGAGCCAGAGGGAGCTGGAGCCAGCAGCCAATGTCCCCACACAGAAACTGCAAGCGGCTTTGAAACAGCTCTTTATGCCGTCTTTGGACCTGGGGCCGGATGTGGAGTCCCGCAAGGCCAAGCTGGCGGACTGGCTGACAAAGAACAGGATCCCCTTCAGTCCCTCCCCACAGGGACTTCTCGTTGCCGGGTGTCTTACAGTACAGCCTCCCTTCAGACCTCAAGACTGCTACGGCACCAATGAGATTGTCCTAGGCAAGGTGCAAGCCATACTGGAGGACATGCCCTCTTAAATCCTTCCTTTCTTCCTCACATCTTTGTCTCCCCGCTCAGAATCATTTTGATTCACTTCACTCCTTAGTTTTCAAAAATTGTTTCAATAGTGAGAGTTTCCTTTTTTGTCATGACGCTCATGGAGATCAACACAACCTCAGCAAAATTTGTAACAATTATATTTACTGGCAATGTGTTTTTCTTTTTAATCATCAATTATTATCTCTACAAATGTTTTTTTGTTTAAATTTGATGTTATTATTAAAAAGAAACACATTGCGCCAATAAATTTAATTGTTACAAATTTTTATTGATAGATGTCAATTGAATTTATAAAGTCTGTCCTCATAACCAATCCTTCCTTCTCGCCATTTCTTTCCTTTGTATCACATCATCATCACAATCTTCTAAGTGCCTTTCCTTTTGTTGTTGTTCCCTCCATTTCACATCTCAAACATGTACAGTAGAACCTTCCGTAAGAGACCACTTGCATAAACATTACAATACCTGGTCTTTCCTAAAGGTAGTTTTTTATCAGAGGTTGGATTAGATCAGAAAAAGTTTTGATCTTAACAAAAGTGGAGGTGGTCAGTCAGAGAGATGGTCACGGATAAGAGGTTGTTGTACCTAATGTTAATTTTGTATATTTATATACCATCTTGTGAATACATTCTTTTCACCTTTTTTTTTTTTTTTTTGTATACTTTCAAATGATTACTAATAAATTTGTTTTAAATGTATTTTTTCCCCATAATTTTTGTTTACTTTCTACTTTATTTTTAAAAAATCTAGAATAGAGCGTGTGAATTTGTTTCAAAATAATAAAAAAATTTACCCTCCTTAGAGTAGTGCAAGTTATAACCCACAAAGGGGCTTCTTGAAAAAATAAGGCAAAATATATGTGCAAGTAAGCTAAAAAATGTGAAAAACAGTAAAATCACAGATTTATAATTGAATGGCCTCGGCTTTGTCCAGGAACATTTCAGCCCTGTTAGTAAGGGCATATTTAGTTTCAAAATATATTTTGCAAAAAGAAAAACAAATCATATTTATTAGCCCAACTCCACCTTTGTTGGTCCCAAGCCTGGATAAAAAAGGAGGAGGGAGGGCAGTAACAATCTAAAAAAAACCTGGGCTCATATGGCCCAGCTGATAGTACCCTGTGAGGGATACAGGATGAGTCTGTACTCCATGTTAGGAGCAGCTGTACATGGCGTCTGTTCCTCATGTCAGAGGCGGCCATTTCATATTGTAGCTAAGTCAGTGACATGCTACTGAGTAGTGCTCCCAGTCTTAATGACAAAAGCAGACAAGATACGCTGATGTAAGAAATAAGATTTATTGACCCTACCAGTAGTTCCCTTAGTAGTAACAAGCACAACTACACAAAATTAGTTTTGAATTATTAAAATCACCAGGTCAAATTTTAATTTTGTTAAATAGGAAAAAAGTAACTCCTAAATTTGTGAAACTGAAGTTATTAATGGGTTTCGTCATCTGTCGGAATAAATATTAACTAGTTGGTTTTTTTTTTCTAGAATTAGTCCGTATTGAGCTAATTTTGGAATAATTAAAAATCATTGAATAGTTGATATTTATTCTGGCAGATGGCGCAAACCATTGGCATCTTTCAGTTACACCATCAGGAGATGCCTTTTTCTTAATTTATCCATCTGACCCTAGTACAATTTTAATTTATTATAATACCAGAATATAAAATAAAAGGACTTAAAAGCGCGAATGTTTCTTTTATACATAAAACAAACTTCTACTGTCCTTACTGCGATTTTTTCATCGCAGTAAGGACAGTAGAAGTTCGTTTTATGTATAAAAGAAACATTCGCGCTTTTAAGTCCTTTTATTTTATATGTATAGATGGCGCATTATTGCTTTGTGATAATACCAGAATATAGCCTTTCTTGGGGGGGGAGAAGTCTGACCACACCTCCCTGCGGTCCCCCCTGGACCCTCGGAATATTCAACCAAATTCTGGTTTGTTTCCAAGGTGACTAACGTGGCAACGGCACCCATTTTCCAATGAAGAGCAAGATAGTGGATATTTCTGCTGCTGTGATGGAGATGCATGGAGACATCTGAGGCTCTTCTTTGGACACGACAACAACAACAACATAGCTTTTCTTGATAAATCAAGATAAACCAACCACATATATGTTTGAGGCTGTTGGCCCACATTTGTGGTGCAGGCTGTTCATCAATGACCAACAAAAGTTGATCCTGGAGGTTTTCCTAAAAAAATCCAGTTTCAGAAATGGGAACTAAAAGTGTGTATTCTCCACACTTTGTTTAAAGGAAAGTGTGGGTCACATTCATAATTGTCTGTTTTATAGTTATACTAGACGAATGACCCGGGCAACGCCCGGGTTTTACCCTATTAAATGTACCCTGTTTCACCCGTGGTCTCTGTTTTTTGGAATTTTTCCCGATATAATTTTGTATCTGATAATCAAACATGATACAGCAAAATTTTTAAAAAGCAAAATTTTTAAAATAGCCTATCGTCTTCCCAGTATTCTTTTACCTATGTATGGAAATTTTGGTTTGAATTAGTGAACTACTGAGAATTTGTAGACGAATGACCCGGGCAACGCCCGGGTTTACACGATTAAATGTATATTACATATGGAAGATGGACGTAGTTCCCGGAGGGCACCCGCGAGGTCACTCTGCCCCCGCGCAACTGTCCAACTGGGAGCGCCCCGCGCCGTCAAAATCGTCACGCGTTCTAGAGAGCGCTGCTCCGGCCGTCAGCCGGGAGATCTCATTTACTCGGCGGGAAGGGGGGGGGGCAGGGGGAAGGGAAGTCACGTGCTGCGCCGGCAGCCAATCGTCGCGCGCCGCCATCGCCCGCCTGAGTGTTTTAGAGGGCGCTGCTCGTGAGCTAAGTTGAATAATTTGAATATATAGTTTTAATAAATTATTTATATATATTTTAAAATAGCCTATCGTCATCCTCGTTATTTTTTACCTATGTATGGAAATTTTGGTTTGAATTAGTGATCTACTGCGAATTTGTATAGGAGTCATACAAACAAAGACACAGACAAACAAACATACAAACATTCATTTTTATATATATAGATATCAATCTCGCAGTATGGAAGTGTGTTGTTGTTTCTTATCGCCTTGTGCAAATATTACACAAATTCCATGAGTTCATGATCTCATGGAATGGGGTGTAGGAGTGCAGCTTTCATTGATCATGGCACCATGATCCAGGCACACTTTGGTGAAAGTCTGACTTTGCCTGTAGTTTGAGGCCGTTCCTAACATGGAAGCAGACGCCTTTGCTGCCGACTTTAACATGAGTACAGATGCAGCTCCTCCGTATCCCTGGAGAAGGGGCCCTTGTGCTGAGGTCCATCAACCGGGTCAGTTGAACTCAGGATTTTTAAAGAGGTCTTTCTCCTTTTCTAACAATGCTGCTGTTGGTCCGCGACTGCTTATTCGTCAGAGTTATTCTGCTTGTTTCACAGCTGGCCTTTATATCTGAAGGTCATTCCTCTATCCGCCACCTGGGGACTGTAGCAGTCAGCTCTGCTGAGGGATGGAAGTATGTTGTGGTTGTTACTTATCCCAAGTTCATATTGTTGTGTGTTAACAAGTAGCCGACCAGATTGTGCATGTGACCAGAAAAACTATTTTATTTTTGTTTATTCTTTATTATTATTTATTTTAGCTCATATATAATTAGAAACGGCACTACAGAGATGACAGGTATTATTGTATTTGACCGTTGAAAACCGTTTTCATGGTAATGAGTTGGAGATAACGCGCCAGTTATCTTTAGCACCTCGATTGGGATAAATCATGATGAAAGATTATTTAACATGTCCTGTCTCAGCTCCACCCCTCCTACAACCGGCCTGACGAGACCCGGAACTCAACAACCTTCCTGGACATGACCACGAACCCAATATTGGCCCACACAGATGTTAAACCCACTGAGCCTTACATCCCCGCCTCTGTCTCATCAATATGGTACAGGCCAAATGATCAGCATGGTGGGTAGCTAGTGACAGCTTTTACTGTAAGTACACCACATATTTATCCATTTGGAAAGCAGCTTGACCTACAAAGGAACCAGAGCTCTGTTTGGTTACTTGCACTCACAGTTAGGGTTGAACTTTTGAAAGAATCAGAGGCCAGTGAAGTATCTCTTTCTTTTAGAAAAAAAAAGTTCCCAATACGGAATTCAATTCCAGGTCATGGTGGCTCAAAATCAAAATTTAAACCACTCTTCCACCGACCCCCATATAGAAGTAAGATACAATAGAACCTCCATGAGTGGACACTACATTAGTGGACAACTAAGAAAAAAAGTGTCCTCCCCAAAATTACAATTTTTATTAATTAGCAGCTCTCAGAGTAAGAGGACACCTCTCTCTAAAGGACAATTTGGTTCTGCAACTAGGTGTTGTCTTTTTGAGAAAGTTTGTTCTACTGTATATGGAAGTGAGATATTGTGTATGGAAATGATAAAAGTACAATTTGGACTATAGTTATAAACACAAGGTAATAAGAAATAAATTAAAATTTGATGGCAATATTATGGAGGAATTTTCTACTCATGTAAATGAACCTTGCAAAATGGTTATCTGCAATTTATCAAAATAAATATATGTTTTTAAATAAAATTCTCTAAGAAAATGAAACCTTTTCTGGCCGAAGTGTCCTTTATTAATAACTATGAATGCCGGCCAGGCAACCTCTATCTTCAAGATAAGCAATTAAGATTGTTAAAACAACACTTGAAGTTACACCGCATGAGTTCCTTTTCAATGAAAATCAAAATATATTTCAAGGTGAAATATTGACTATTTCTAACCTTTTTGGATGAGGTATGAAAAGAGTGAATTATGAAGAGTAATGATGGATGAAAAAATAAAAGTGTCCAGGGATGGGAACCGAACCCACAATGTTCCGCCTACCGGGCAGATGCCATGTCCACTAGGCTACCCTGGACGTATTTTTCCGTTCGTAAATAATACATAAAGTAACTTATAATACAATATAATACACTGCGGCTTGTGATTGTAAAACAACACTTGAATTAGATTAGGATTGTTGTTGGTGAAATGGAATAATTTTTTTTTTCTTTTTTTAATTCTCCCTAGTACACGTGGTACAGGCCATGATAATCATGGTGGGTAGAAGTTGGTGACTGCTTTTACTGTAAGTGCACCACATGTCTACACATGTGAAAAGCAGTTCGACTTTTGCACTTACAAATATGCCAGAGCCCCATTTGGTTACTTGCACTTGCTGGTGGGGTTGGTTTTTTGCAAGAATAATGGAATAATGGTTAACATTATTTCAAGCAGAAGATTCCAAGTTTGAATCACACCAGGGTCATTTTTAATTGTTATGGAAATATTGTCTGTATATAAATCCATTGGAAAAACATAAAGACCTTTTTCCTTGTTAGTTACCGCAAGCTAAACATAAGAGAAACACTATGTCTTCTAATTTATATGATATTAGACAATATATATAACAATCTTCAGTTGAATCATAGGAGATTTATTTCTATAATCATTTTTTAAGACTGTTAGCGGTCTGATAATGTACAATTCGAATTAAAGATTAGAAACACAAAGTATAATAAGACCAAATCCAAATTGAGTTTATTACCCCTTGTTCAAAATTATTAAAATTATGAAAAAGTGTGGCTCCCTAAATAAGAAAAGATTAATGGAGTACATAATTTAAAATATGCATATTCATACAGTCAAACTTGTTTAAATCAACACCCAAAGGGATCAGAGTTTTTCAACTTTTCTCCTGTGGAAGGGCAGAAATGCTCGAAAGCTTGGCAAAATAATAAAACCTTAAAAGAAATCCTTTCGCCTCACGATTTTGTGTTTTTTATTATTTTCTCCAGGCGATTATATACCCTATGATACACTATATTTTAACTATGTACCATAATTATAAATAGTGTAACAGCCCCAAAATGTAGATAAAATTCAACAAGGCAGCTTGGCAAGCATGTAACCTTGAATAAGACAATAAAGTTGAGTTAGCCACGGCCCAGGCAAGACCCAAGTAAGAATTGACGAGATTCCATCAAACAAAGTTGAAATTTTCTACATTATCATGTAGACCCTTCCAGGGTATCTTTCACATGTCATTAGTGAGTTTTACGACCAAGCACTGGACAACTGACATCTCAGAACAGACCCTCCTGGACCTTGCCCATGTCACGCCGCTGACCTCTCTTAGGTACCACCAACCTGTCTCGTCCTTTATGTAGAAACCCTAGACCCCTGAAACCACTGGGCCCCATGACTGCTGTTGCTCGTGGTACGACATATATATATATACGTATTTTGCATTTATTTTATTTCAATTTAAATTTGATGATCCACACAATAGAATTTCCCCATTCACTGTAAACCATTTTATAGAGATGTGCATTCATTGGTTGGATCCTTGAATCAGCGAGAGTTTCTGGATTCTTGTATAGAGATGTTGTCCCCCAGTTCACTCCGTTAATGCAGTAGGGTATGTTAGGTAATCATCATAATCATCATAGTAATCATTATTTGTATTTTCCGCAGTGCTGCTAGTTGTTTCTGATAATTCTTTGTTTTGTGAATCAGCTATTCGGTATTTCTGTCCGCAACATTTTCTTTTGGGAGTTGAAAACATTTCTTTGGGTAGAGAGGGTTTTGTTAGTTGATGGAAACTTAGATAGGGTCTGATTTTGAATTCAGGAAAGTTATGGATTTTTGTGATTTTGCTAGTGGCCAAAGGAATGATTTCTGTCTTATTCGTTTGATTGTATCCCAATGTATTCATTTCACAAGCCACATTTGAAATTGTAGGACTACTTATACCCAATTTTGTGTCTGGACTTGAAGGAAAATAAGTTTTACTGCTTAGTTTCATTTCTATACTTGAAGGAGAATGTGTAGACTTATGTGGTTTGCATTTCATTTCCGTAGGTGGAGCGATATGCATTGTATTGCAGATTTCTATAATTGAAGGATGCTTTGTACTAAAATTCATTGGATTGGTAGAAAAATAAATTGTACTTTGTGATTGGTTCTTAATTTCTTTACTTGTGTTAATTAATATTATTGCATTTGCAATCAGAGTGCTTTTCGAGCCATTCATTGCAATGTTTGATTCAGTAGATTCAGTTTTAAAAAACTCTGAGATATTTTTAGAACAAGATGGTAGAGGTTTGGATGGCATTTCAAAAATTGGAGAAGCAGGTAAAGGGGTTGTATTTTCAATATATGGCATATTTGTTATTTTGATTTTATTAATACATAATGATATCATGTTTGAAATTTCATTCCATTCTTTCTCTAAGTTAGGTTCTTGCGTGGGAAAAGCCACTTGGGAATTATTTTCGTTGTAACTGCGATTGAATTGTTGGATAAATTTGCTTAGAAGCATATATGGGTCTTCAGTTGTTTTTTGGCATTTTCTTAAAGATTCTGATTGATGTTTTTCATCATGTCCAAGAGCTTTAATCAATTCCAAAATCTTTTTTGCTGGAAAAAACTTGGAAGCTGTTTTAGGATGGAAATAATATTTTGGTTTAGACAAAGAAGTTTTTTCAGAAGCATTTGCGAATTTGTCTGAAGAGACTAAAAATTCAGGTTGAACAGCTGTTTTCATCATTTCATGTTTTGTTGATTCGTCAATTTTACTGGTGGCTGTAGAAATCTGTTTAGAATTTTGCGATTCTTTCGGAATTTGTTTAGACATAGTTTTATATGAAGTTTCTTCTTGTTTATGGTTAAGGTCTTGTGTAATTATTTCAAATGATGCTGTTGAGGTATTATCTATCTTATGGCATTCATTTGAAAATGATCCATTACTGGCATTAGCTAAAATAGTTCCAATATTCTCTATCGCCAATGAAAAAATACTCAATTTTGTATTCAATCCTTTAAAACCTTTTCCATTTTTTGATTCAAAGGATGGATTTAGTTGATCAAAGAAATTAAATTCATCAAGAATTTTGTTTATTTCTTTGTAAAATTTCAATTTCCGAGTATCTATTAAAAGATTATTGTCATATTTTATTTTGTTATCTGAAGATAGTTGGATAGAAATATTACCTGTGAAATCTATATTGGCATTGATAAACTTAAGAAATGATTGTACGGATGATTCTGTTGATGAAAGTTTGACATTTGTAGAGCTACAATTTTTTGGTGCTTCTAAGCTTATATTTGTAGTTTGGAGTTGTCTTTTAATATATTGATTTTGATTGATACTTGAAGAGAATCTTGTATTCTGAGTGGATTTATTAACACAAGAAGTTGTCTTTGGAAGTGATATATATGGAAATTTTAACTGATCTGCTGATATATTTAATTCTTTTTCTATAATAGTGGAAGAACAAACTTTTTCTGTAGTTTGAGATATTTTGGTTTCAATAGATACATTTTTTACTTGGTCATTAGATGTTGAAAACTTTTGAGTCATCTGAGTTGCTATATTTGATGTATTTAGTAAAAATTTGCCGTTTGTTAAAATTTGAGGTTTTATATTCTTAAATAGATATAAATTGAGTGTAGAATTTTCATTGAATTCATTTTGGGTTTCTCTAAGTGGTGTACTAAGGTTTAAAATATCTGAATTGATATCATCATTAATATATTTTGAGTTATCATCATTGGTACAATTATCTTGTAGCATACATTTAAGATTAAAGGTTGTTTCAGTTATAAATTCTGATGGTTCAGCCATAATGGTATTTGGACCATTGGTTTGGAAAACTGAATAATGGATTTCAGATGATTCTTCATTTGAGATGTTGGATTCATTTTGACTGTTCTCCTCATCAGAGGATGGTTCTGGAAAATTTCTGGAAAATACATTCGCAGCTGTTGTCAAATTCTTAAATATCTGGAATGCATACTTTTTATGCATTTCTTGAACTGTTGATTTTTTGAGTTTGTACTTGGTTGATTTTCCTACATGTTTTCTATTGGATTTTCTTGTTTTAATGAATTTGGTTTCATCAGTAAAAGGATTATCTAAGTTATCAAATAACCAGGTTACAAAAGTGAAGTCGTTTGATGAATCGTTTTCATCAATACTTTCTGTTAGGCTATTGAGATATTCTTGATTATTTTCATCATCATCAACTTCAGTTAATAGGGATTTTTCATCTGTTGTGTAGTAACGGCTTTTAGGTACTCCAATTTGATCTTTTTGTGTACAAGAATCAGTGGGTATTGGAGCTGTTGAGGTAGATGCTGTGGTTGTGGTAGTGCCACTTGTAATACAAGGGAATATTGGTCCGCCAATTGGAGGTAGACAATACATTGTTGTAGGTGGCGGCGTTGTTGTTGTAGTTGTTGTCGTCGTCGTTGTGGTAGTGGTACTACTACTAGTGGTTGTAAGACAGAAATAACAAATTGAATTATCGCTATTTGAATCTTTTTTGGAACATAATCGACTGCAAATTTTCTTTCTTTCTGGAAAGAAATTTTGATGAGGTAGAATCTGGTGGTAAATTTGCATAGTAGAAATTTGATTCGTTTTTCCTCCCAAACATCGACGAATATAAAAAAGCGAAACATTTGCTATCAAAATGACAATGCATATTGAAATACAGATATTTGCCATTATAAATTGAAAAAACTTCTACCAATGAATAAACTTAACTTTCACCTCTTTTTTTTTTCCCATCCACAATTTTAGATAAACAAACTAAGTATTAATTTTATACTCTATACCAAAATTTCATATTTTATCTAGATAAAATGCTATATTGGACCTGGTTACATTGTCATTATTGGAAGAGAAACTAAATATTGTGTATGTGGGACAGAATTGTCTGAGATTCATATCATTTATGGAAAACTTTACACAGAAAAAGACAAATTTGAATATTCAACTTGAACTCAAAATGTTATAAATTGCAAACTAGTATAAAAAATCTCTCAT